>OZ008370.1:198635908-199228228 GCA_963931995.1 Phaonia tiefii
AGAAGCATAGCTTCAAAAAAAAAATTGTTTTTCTTAAAAAGTTTATATTTTACAAAAAGTATCTATTCTTTAAGATCAATTTAAATTTTAACTAATTAGTACATAATATATTGCGAAAGGAACTTCATTCCAACCGGGTGTCCCCTTGCGTGTCCCATTAATAAAAATAATTTTTTGCGCAAGCTTTATTTTAAAGCTTATAGGGTAAAGTATTTTTGAGATTTTTTTTCAGCTTTTTCGGAAGAGGTTTAGAGGTCGCGCAAGACGAATTTACTCCAAAAATCGGGCATTCTGGACGTCTTCTGAATTTTACTTAAAACTTGGTCAATAGCCACGATTTTCTTAGTTTGTAAATCAACATTGTTGAAGCTAAACGTCCGAACTTTTATTGTATGTATATGCATAATCCACCAGTTTTGGCAATGATTTTGCTCAATAAGTTACCATGTATCAAATTTTTTCGTAAATTTTGGAGAAAATTTGCAGCTACCTGCAGTCAAAAAATTGAGAGCGAGTTGGAGCACCTCGTCTAATATTAATCTACGGAAATATTTTAGGTTGTTATATCTTTGTATCTCTTAACAAACTTCCCACCTTAGAACGACGCTCCTGAAAACATAACTACCTTTCATTTGCGTTACATTCGTAAAAATATATAATTAATATTGAATTACTAATTTGTTTTATTTCTATTGTTATTTCGTTACAGGTGAGTGTTTACAATCCACTTTGGAAATCCTTCTCTTAAACGCAATATTATTCATATGCGGCTGAATTCAACAACAAAACTCAAGCGAAAAGAACCGCTTAAAGTGCCCTGTTCGAGGTAAATTAAATGTTGAGAGCCTACTAAATATGCAAATTTTATTATATTCCATTTTGGCGTTTGTGGCTGCCATTCTACCTGCTGGGTTTAGCCTTCTTTCTCGGGGTTTTTTTTCCACTTCCTTTCTGCGGTTTCTTCATCTTGATGTTTATGCGGATAACCCATCAACACGCAATTTAGCAATCAAAAATGATTTTTCCCTTTATTTGCATTTATTTATTTAGTTTTTCTTTTTTGTTCAATTTTAATTAATTGAAATGGGATTTTTTTTCGCTTTTCAAAATCTAATAAAAACTTAAGGGCCTACCTTCTGCATACACCCAACTCGTTCGTGCTCGATTTTCTATGAGTATCATTAAAAATGTAAATATGGAAATGTGTGAATTTTCAACAATTTGTCACTCGTTTTGCTGTCTCAATTCGAATATTGAGTGTCACAGTTGTGGCGTGGCCACAGCACGGAGTGGCATGTCACCAAACGCAGATCAACGTGAGTTGAGGGCGTGAGGATGATTGTTTCTGGTACGATTCTCCTTTCAGGTGGTGACACATTGTAATCATTATTTGTATATGATTATTCCCTTATGTTTCCGGTGGCCGTATGTGTGAATATCCTACTTGCTATTAATTTAATAATTAAGTTATTTGTGTTGAATTAACAACCATTCACAGGCCTCCAAAAGTGGGATAAAAACTTGGATTTGGGCCCCATTAACCCAAGCGATGTATTGTTATGCGACACGCAATCACTAGAAAGGTGATTTTATTTGTTTTCTAGTGTAATATTGAAATAGGAAATGCGAAATGTATGTGACATTAGCATACAAGTGGGGATTTGTTTTTTTGTTTATGATATTAAGGGCGTTGCTCGACGTTTTACGTTTAGGTAAAAATACTCAGTCCTATTCAATGTTGTATTAATTTGCCGAAAATTGTCATTCATATTTGTTTGCCTTTATGTCTCATCATCAAACATATGCTTGGTTGTTAGGGTATACCTTGCCTAATTTAATTTATGGTTCATAATTTGCCAGGTTTGCCATTTCATCTTGGAAAGATATACGAGCCAACAACGAGTCGAAATTATTAAAATTTACTACCGAAATTTGGAGTCAGTGACGTCCAATTTATGGTCGTCATAATCGTCCTACCAGATCAACAATTGAGCGTCTAGTGGAAAAATTTGAATCCACAGGCACAGTACAAAATGTTCCTGTGCCAGTGAGACCAAGAAGTGCCCGTAGTGTCCGGAATATTGCTGCCGCTGAGGCTTCAGTTCAAGAAAGCCCAAATGTGTCTCTCACACGTCGTTCTCAAGCGTTGGGCAGTTCTGTGACGTCGTTGTCGCGAATTTTGCGAAACGATCTTGGCCTACATCCTTACAAGATCAAATTGACGCAAGAACTTGGAAATGATTCGTATTTTCATCGGTAAATCTTCTTCAGCGATGAGGCTCATTTCTGGCTGAATGGCTTCGTCAATAAGCAAAATATGCGTTATTGGTCAGACAGCAATCCACACGTAATCTATGAGTCATCATTTAATCCCGAAAAAATTATGGTTTGGTGCGGTTCATGGGCCGGCGGCGTCATTGGGCCGTACTTCTTCCGTTATGATCAAGACCGGCACATTACTGTGAATGCGAATCGCTACCGTTCAATTATAACCGAATATTTTTGGCCCCAATTGGATAATATGGACTTGGAGGACATGTGGTTAAAACAGGACGGCGCCGAAAGCCACACAGCGAATGCCACAATCAATTTATTGGAAACCAAGTTTGGTGAACGTGTTATCTCACGAAATGGCCCAGTCGATTAGCCGCCTCGGTCGTGCGATTTGACGCCGTTAGATTATTTCCTGTGGGGCTACGTCAAGTCTATATTCTAAGCCAACAAGCCAGCGACGATTGATGAACTTCGTACGAGTATCGAACGTGAAATTGCAGCAGTATCGGCCGATTTATTCTTGAAAATCGTCGGAAATTGGGTTCAGCGTCTGGACTTCTGCAAGCTTGCCCGTTTTGGGCGGTGGTATCTAAAACCGGTTTTGTTTTATTTAAAAAAACTTTTGTAGCACTCTTATTGAAAAACCCTTTATTTGTTGCTTGTCGCAAATATAGTATGCTTGTGTCCTTGTTCTTGGTTCCTCCATAATATTTCGATTACTATCGCTAATCATCCTCAGGGTTATATACACAAAAATATAACATTTATGATATATTGATCACAAAACCATTGACAATAGCTACACCATTTTTGAATTGAAATTTGAAATTTTGTTTCTAAATTTATTTTATTTTTTTTTAACATAACGTAAAAACTATTTAAAGGCACTAAAAATTCCATATTCAGCAGCCTGTATCTCTTGCATTTTGTAACCGATTGCAGAATTTTAAAGTGGAAATGGAAGCTAGACATCTTGAGATATAAACAAAATCTTGGCAATAGTGGTTTCTTAACTAAAAAAATTTTTCGGAGCAATATAAATAAAAAAGTCAAAAATGTGCTGTTTTTTTGGTTCGCATGAATAAAGACACTTTATTATGTTTTTATTATTTATAAAGTAAGCGATATTTTTTTGTAGGGAGCGTTTGATTATTACAATTTATTACATCTTAATCATTTTACGAGTCAAAATGCCAAAACAAAAAATTTGAAATCTATCGGAAAAAAATAAAATTGATGTTTACCGTTCTGAAGGATATTCTAACCGTGCAATGGCTAACAAAATTGGACGGAGCCCAATAGTCGTCGTCAATTATATCAAGGACCCCGAGGGGTATGGAAAAAATGTTAAAGGAAGGGGTTCATTGTTTTTATCTACGTATCAGAAAAGACAAATCATCAGAATTGTTTCTAATTCTGCGTTACTACCCATGTCAAAAATAAGAGCTCAAGCTGGAGTGGAAGCAAGCAAGTCATCAGTACGCAGAGTAATTAAGTGCTGTGACTATCTTAAATACCTGAAATTACAAAATAAGCCGCCACTTAATGCTCCTCGTAAGGAAAAGCGGCGCCAATTCGCAAGAGACTACATGGTATGGGATGTGCAGCCAAGAGGTCATATAAATGACTGGAGAACCGTTGTATTTACGGATGAGAAGAAGTTTAATTTGGATGGGTCTGATGGCTACAACTATTATTTCCATGATCTGCGCAAAGAAAATAGTGTATTGAACCGAAATCACAGCCGAGAGGGCGGCGTTATGATGTGGGGTGCTATTACTACGGTCTATGGCACCATCGATCTTGAATTTCAAAGTGCAAAAATGACTGGTGCAAGCTATAAAACGTTATTGGAATCGGCTTTTCCGGAGTTCAATGAACTATTTGGTCCCATATCTTGGATATTGCAACAGGATAATGCCCCTATACACAACTCCAGATTAGTAAAGGACTTCATTGCAAGCCAAAACGTTAATATTTTTGACTGGCCATCCTATTCGCCAGATCTAAACATTATCGTAAATGTCTGGGGTTGGTGATCTTGGTAGACAATTTGATGACAAGCAGTTAATAATTCAGGCCATTAAGGATGCTTGGAATCAAATTTCGTGGGACTACGTAAATTCTCTTTATCTATGAAAACCCGTATATTTGATGTTATTAAAAACAAAGGGGGTTGTACTAAAAATAAATAAATAGTTTCCCATTACATCCCATGAAGGGACAGGGGAGAGCTTCTCACAATCACTGAGCTGTGCGCTTTCCAGTTTTCACTCACTGATTGGGACCTACAGTTTTACACCGATTCCGAACGGTATTTTGAGAAGCTTTTTCATGGCTAAATACTCTATATTGTCGCCGTCACTATGCGAGGTGACCGCCGCCGAAAGAAATTTTAAGGTGGTCAGAGCAGGGATCGAACCCAGGGTCTCATGTACAAGAGGCGCGCACACTACCATTGCACCACCGGAGGCCACAACCCATTACTACTGGTTCTTAAATATGTAAAGTAAAATAAATTAAAAAAAGAAGAAAAACAGTTTTTAAATAAAATTAGTTAAAGTGACTTTTTTCAAAAATTGCTCAAAAAAAGTTCTTTAGTTAAGAACCACTATTGTCATGACTTTTTTTCTATTGTCATGACTTTTTTTCTATGTCTAGCTTCCATTTCCATTTTAAAATTCTGCAATCGGTTAAAAATTGCAAATGATACGGGCTGCTGAATATGGAATTTTTAGTGCCTTTAAAGAAGTGAACCGGAGTGTATTTATACATTTATATGTATAAATATATGTGTAAGCACTTAACCTGTTCAATAGTTTACATATTTACAATATTTTAAGTGTCTATATATATTAGTCTAGTTATATTAGTTTAAGAATAGTAAATCTAATACGTGCCTTTGCTGCAGTCTTCTGGTTTCCGTGGTGCTATCAAGTAGGCAAATAGATATAGGATTGACGTGGGTGCTAAGGCGTTGCTGATAAGTTTGACTGACAGAACGTATATCTAGATCACTCCTAATTGATTTATTTCTCATAAACCAGGGCGCACCAGTTATCAGTCTTAATATATATGATTGGAATCTTTCGAGAATTTAAATATTTGAATTGGAGGCGGTTCCCCATGTAAGTCGCCTATCTAGAACCATAACAAGATGTTTTACAGTTCTGAGTTCAGGTACTATAATTCAATTTAAATAAACTGGAGGAGAGTTGAGTATGCGAATGTCATGTGGCACGATTTTTCAGCATTTACTTTGATGTTTCAACTATTTAGCCAAACTTGTATGGTGTTGTATGTATGCGGATGCCTCTGAAGGACTTTCATTTGTAGTAATTACTTCAGTGTCATCAGTATAAGTCGCTAGTGTTCCATCCTCATTGGTTGGCACGTCTGGTGTAAATATAGTGTAGAGCAGTGGTCCCCAACCTTATTTTCGCCGCGAACCGGTTAACGTTTGATAATTGAAGCCCCTGGTGGAAGAAGGTGCTAACTCACTTGTTTTCAAAAACTATACTTTCCTTCTTATACTTTAATGTTTCCATGGTACCTGATTTAAAAAACATTTAAAAGCAATTTTAAAATATAATTTTAACAATTTAAGTATCACATGTTGACTTATTTTCTTATCTAAAACAAAATCAGATACCATGGAAACATTAAAAGAAGAAAAGATTGTTTTTGAAAAAAGTGAGTTAACACCTTCTTCCACCAGGGGCTTCAATTTTAATAATTTCATGCATGTGGTCGTGCGGTGTTTTTTTTTACTTCATAGGTATTGTGTCGGCGGCTACTTAGCGTAGAAACAGAATAATTATTTTTTACTCTAATTATTATCTTTTGCGCGGCCCGGTACTATTTGATCCACCACTGGTGTAGAGGATAGGCCCAAGAACACTACCCTGAGGAATGCCTTCTTTAATTTCTGTTAAGTCTGACCTTTCATTGTATATTTGATATAAAAGTATCTTTGCCTCAGGTAGCTTTGAAAAAACAGATAGTGCGGGACTGGAAACACATTTTTTAGTTTATATAGCACACCAACATGCCACACTCGTTCGAAGGCTTGCTTTATATCAAGGAAGAGCGCAGAGCAATAATTTTTCTTCTCAAAAACATCAGTTGCAACATTTAAAATTCGGTGAACCTGTTTAGGCGTACCGTTCTTGGAACTGAATCAAAACTGATGATCGGGGATTATATTTCGATTCTCTAATATAGGCGGCAATCTACGCAGAAATATTCAAATATTATATTCAAAATCAAATATTTTGAAGAACGTTACGAATCGACTAATTGGCCTGTACGATGACACCAACTGTTCAGGCTTATTAGGTTTCCGAATCATAATGATCTCAGCGCATTTCCATTGGGATGGTAAATGACCAATTCTTAATAACTTATATATCAGAGTAAGAAATATGATGCATTTACGAGTTAAATGTTTGGCAATGTTTGCATTAATAAGGTAGTATCCTAAAGGCTTTCCTTTATTTAGGAATCTTATTTCATTTTGAACCTCACTTGGTGAAACATGTTTGTTGGGTAGGTCCATTTGTCTAAAAAGTTTGAAATTTCATCTACTTCTATATCTCTGTTACATGAAAATGGGGTGAAGGTATTGTTTAAGTGCACGGCAAATGTATCAGCTGTGGCTTTGTTAGTTCTGCAAAAATTACCAACTTCATTTGAAAAATAGCAATTTAATTTTGAAAAATATCCATTGAAATTTGAAAATTATATATGAAATTTGAAATACATCTATTGAAATTTAAAAATTCTATTTGAAGTATATCAATAGAAATTTAAAAAACAGCAGTTGCAGAAAGTGGTCGGTTGAAATTTGAAAGCCATCAATTGAAATTTAAAAATTATTATTCGATTGTATGTATTAGATTTTTAAATTACAATTGGTGTCTTTTAAATTTCAAGTGATGTAATTCAACTTTCAATTGATGTGTTTTAAAATTCAATTGATATATTTTAAATTTCAATTTATGTCTTTTAAATTTCAAGTGATGTATTTCAACTTTCAATTGATGTATTTTAAAATTCAAGTGATATATTTTAAATTTCAATTGATGTGTTTTAAATTTCAATTGATATTTTTTAAATTTCAATTGTTGTATTTCAAATTTCAAGTAGAATTTTTAAATTTCAATTTTTTTGTTCAAATTTCACTTGGAAAAGGTGTAGATGTATTTTAAATCACAATAAAACAGGAAAACTAAATTACTCGTACGCAGTGTCCAAGCTTTCGTCAACTAAATTTGGGTTTCCCTATGCCCGCTCGTCGCGTGTCGATATATTTGAGCACATTGGTAAATGTTGGTATTGTAATATACACAAAGTGCAGGTTTACCAGGCTAGTGTGGCCAAGCTAAGACCTGAATCGTACGATAAAGTACATATCCACTCCTGGACAAGATATTTCTACTCTAGGAGCTGTGAAAAGTGGGTCTGTTGAATACATGCCTCTGCTCTGAGAGCCTGCTCTGCTCTAAATGCCTCTGCACTTGTAGTGTCAGCTCAGGATTATTGCAGAAGCTGTGGGCATGATAAGGAGGACAAGAGCTTCGCACATTTCATATGCCACTGTCCGGCTTTTTGTATGATTAGGAGACAATATCTACGATCTTACATAATGTTGGAACTAACAAACATTCACGGAGTTGAGCTGAATCATATTGGGACATTATTACAGAGTACTAATTTTTTCGCCTGGGCCTAATGTACAGAGTGGCGCACCAATTGTGCTACAATAATAAATTCAAATAACTTTTCGTTTAATCAATGTAATTCATTTATTGGAAAGAAGTTCCCCTTATCGCACTTTGTGGGATGGGGGCTAAATGAAAAAAAATTAAACAACTTTTGTTTTAACACTATTATGCTACGACCCACTATTATCAACTATATTGTTAACTTTTGCTTTTGATTTTGTCTAGACTAATTAGATGTCTCACAAGTATTGGGAAATTTCTTGTTTAATGGGGAGTTTTTTAGGTGGTTCCTGTAACCAGTATTTAGTATACGCTGTATAAAAAGTAAATTTAGAAAAGCCAAAGTGAAAGAAGTTTAAAAAATAATATTTTCGTAAATAATCTCTACCTGGCTGGAACTAAAATGCTGTTGAAACGGATACGTCTGTGTCGCAGTTCTTGGTAAAAAAAACTCTTTAACACGGTTAAATAACGGTCCCCATTGAAAGCTACATTTACACCGTTTTCTTACAAGAAGTTTGGCTCCACAATTTTATGAAGCTGCGCACCGCGCAGTGACTGGTTTTGGGTTAAGTTCCGTCTCATGGAGTATTTCCGTAGTAGATTCAGTCTATATACGAAAATTTCGGTGGTTTAAATTGCCGTTTGAATCACAATGGGTTTCATCAGGCATAAGCTAGCAATTTATCAAGTTTTTGCCGTCTTCGGCCATTTAAATATTTTTTTGTCAAAATTCCAGGCGAATAGGCAAATCCGAAGGGTTTAACTTGCTTGTAATTTTGACTTTATACGGAGACATGTTTAAGTCATCATAAATTATCGTTTATAATGACCGTCTGCTAACTCCAATTTGCATCGGTAAGTTTCGAGTCGAAACGCTTGGATTAGCCTGCATTTATGATGCTACAGCCGTGATTGTGTTTTGAACCCGAACATATTGATCTCGATGGTACGGGTTTCGTGCGTTACTACCAGATTCGGCAAACATATTTACCCACCTCATAATGGCCCATCTAATCGGGGAAGTGCCGCCAAACTCTCGCCTTAATTCTTTTTAGACGGCAAGGAAGGACTGCAATGCATGATACTGCTACACTATCCAAATCCTCTTTCAGGTATCCCAAGGATTAATTTGAATAAATCCAAATAATAACCTTCAAAAATACTAACCCAGTTTATTTTTGTGACAGTTTTCGAGACACTCTCTAATCAATTGTTGGAATTTTGTATTGAAATATACAAAATCAATAGAAAACATATGAAATTTTATTTTGTATTTAAATGAATTTGAATTTGAAAATTTTTTTAAGACATCAATAAAGCATATTTTTTTCAATCCAATATTTTGCAAGGTATAAATGCATATATTGTAAGCAATATATCGAGGTTCACAAATTGATACTTGTACCAAGAATATGACGACATTCATGTAGTCCTACATTTGCTAAAGTTCACATTGCACTCTCTGACTGTTGCCGGCCTGCAAATTACTATTATATTTAAGAAGGTGGTTAATTTTGATTTTGTTTCAAAGCTTTTTTAATATGTATACCTTGTGAATTTTGGAAACCTAAAAAATTAAAACAATATGGCAGATTATTTTTTTTCACGACAGTATTTATTTAATATTTTGAACCCGAGTAAGCATATTTGATCCGATTATTCGCGTATTTATCATTTTAGTACGAGAATTAGGTCTAAATTATACTTACGTATGCATTTGATAGCATTCTCATGTAAAATGCAAAATAAAGTAAACTGAAAATTTAATTGAAAAATTGGGATGATTGGGGCTCGTCGTGAAACGGCGTGTGAGCCCCATATTTATTAAAAATAACTTGTTGCTGTAAAAGTATAAAAATTATTAATTACGAAGGCGTATCAATAAGTCCGTGACTTTTCGAACTTCCCTCATAGTTATATGAAATGCAACACTGCTGCCATCAAGTACCACCTGTTAGTAAACTACTGCCAAATTTTGACCAAGTTCCGTTATTTATTATTTACTTTTTTTTTTTTTTTATCAATCCAACACTCAAGGGATGCCCCCTAAAAATGCAGTGCATTGTGTTGGCGAAGCAAAATTTAGGTCGTAGAGGGTGGAAAGAGGGAGTAGTTTATGTTACAATCTGCCTTGAATGTTTGTATGTCACAATTGGTGGGAAATATACTAGCCGAAAGTTTATTCCACATACGGACTGTACGGCTGAAGAACGAATTTTCTCTATAGTGTGTAGTGCGGTCAATCGGCCAATCGATAAAAAACGGATGAGAGTTCCTGGAAAGCCGCGTATTTCGGCTAAATATCCTCACGTCCGGCATAAGTTGACGGATGACCGAGGAACACATACCATGGAAATATCGATATAACAGTGACACGCAACCCACATTTCGACGATGCTCAAGGGAGGCAATTGAGTTGGATACCCTACTGTCCCCTATTAACACCGTCGCTCTCCTCTGGACACGGTCGAGAAGCTCCAAAGAAGTCCTAAGAGCACCTGCCCATATATGGGAGTAATACTCCATCTTTGGCCTGATGAAGGTGGTGTAGATATTGAGAAGATCAGATGGAGTGAAGTATTTCTTGCACCGCTTTAAAAAGCCTAGACACTTAAATGCATCTTTTGACACTTCAAATACATGTTTTGCCCAACGGGCATCACATTGTATTTTCATGCCCAGAACATCAAGGGCGTCTAATTCATCAATATCCACACCGTCCATAGACAATGACGACACACCTGGGTCAGCAATACGTTTATGCGACAACAAACAACGCTGGGTCTTACTAAAATCTACTCTATTCTTTCGACCCCATTCAACAATGGACACCAGATCGCGGTCGAGTGTTTCATTCGTTTGATTTCAATCTCTTGAAGACTTGGCCTACGATCGAATGAATAAGAATGACAGAGATTACTGTCATCCGCAAAAGGGTAGATTGGATTCACAGTCTGACCCAGGAGATCGTCAATGAAAATAAGAAAAAGAGAAGGAGAAAGAACAGAGCCCTGTGGTACACTTGCAGTCAATTTATGTTCGTCGGATGAAACCCCATCTACATCAACTCGTATAGTGCGATCTCCGAGAAAACTCGACATAAATCGAGTGAATTTATCACCGACACCAAAAGCAGCGAGCTTTGACAAGAGTGCATCGTGCCATACTCTGTCAAAGGCCTTGGAAATATCAAGAGCCACTACCTTACTCTCAGCAAGCCGGTGGATGGGTCGACTCCACTGTTCCGAAAGGAACGCCATCAGGTCTCCAGTAGATCTCATTCTACGGAAGCCATACTGCCGATCGTTAACAAGGTAATTGGACTCAAGATATTTCACTAGATGGTGGTTAACCATGCTCTCCATAACCTTCGCGAGCGCAGAACAAATTGTAATTGGGCGGTAATTTGCAGGGTTACTTGCATCACCTTTTCCAGGGATTGGGTGGACATTAGGAACCTTCCAACGCGCCGGGAAGCCTCCGGCACGGTATGCAAGGTTGAAAAGATTGTGCAGTCGACACGCCAGTGTCGAAGAGCACGGTGCGTTTAACAGCCGTTTTAAACATTTTTGAATTTTTTTAAAAATGGAAAAAAGCGAATTTCGAGTGCTCATTAAACATTATTTTTTGCGAAATAAAACCGTCAATCAAACCAATGAGAAGCTTGATAAATACTATGGGGACCCTGCACCATCAATTTCAATGGTAAAAAAGTGGTTTACTGACTTTCGTTGTGGTCGCACAAGTACAAATGACGCTGAACGTCCTGGACGTCCAATTGAGGTCAATACACCCGAAAATGTCGAAAAAATCCACGATGTGGTGTTGGCCGATCGAAGAGTAAAAGTGCGTGAGATTGTTGATGCCATAGGCATTTCATATGGTAGTGTGGTTTCGATTTTAAATGATCAGTTGGCTTTAATAAAGCTGTCTGCAAGATGGGTGCCGCGTTTTTTCACAATGGATTATAAACGTACGGGCGAACACGTTTGTAGTCTGAGTGGCAAAATTCCATGAATTGGGCTACGAATTGGTACCTCATCCGCCATATTCTCCGGATTTAGCCTCCAGTGACTATTTCCTATTTCCAAACCTAAAGAAATGGCTCGCTGGGAAGAGATTTAGCTCCAACGATGAAATTATTGATCAAAAAATGCCTATTTTATGGACTTCGAAAAATCCTAATTTTTGGAAGGGATACAAAAATTGGAGAAACGTTGGACTAAGTATATTGTACGGAGATTATGTTGAAAAATATTTTTTTTGCTAAAAAAAAACTTTGTTTCATTCAAAAAGTCACGGACTTATTGATCCGCCCTCGTATTATATTGAATTTTATATTTTTTGACTAGGGGTTAGTTCTAAACAGACATAGTGATATGACCGGTTATGTGTTGTTATGATAAAAATGCTCTAAATTTGTTGAATTAACTAAATTTATGTCAAATTAGTCGTAGAATGTCAACAAACCGTTTGTGGTGTAATTTCAACAAATTGCCTAATGTCAAGTATGCCGAAAGATGTTAGAAATACCAAAGTAGGTGTATTCGATTATTCACTATTTCCACCATATGGCAAAGGGTGTATCCGTGCGACCATTTTTCACTGGAATACGACGAAAAATTATTCAAAAATCATTTTGCTTAACTTTCAATGTTAAATATGGATAATATAAAGGCATTGAGTTACATATATTTAGTGAACCCACCTAATATATATATATATACTTTGTATCATATCTACTTTGTACAATACTTATCATTTTATTATAGTAATATAGTAACCTTATATCTATCATTTTTTGAATTTTTGTATTGAATAGAAAATAAAATTTGATTTGTATTTGAACAATCGACGAAATAAGTCTTTAAACAATAAAATTGTTACCAATATACTTAATTGGCGCAGTCGGTTTACGAACTGAAGAGTAAAAATTGTTGAAAATTTTTGCAAGCATAAACTACGTAAAAAAACCGTAGATAAAATTCACGGAAAAGCGAATATAAACTTTATGAAATACATTAATAAGCTTTATTTTTTAACGAAAAAAATTAAAAAAAAAAGTGTGTGTAAAGACAAAATAATATCCCGAACTTTTACAGAAACGTACAAGGCAAAAAGGAAGATTTTTTCTTGTGTCTACGTTCGTCGCGAAAAGTCGCAAAAAGAAAAAGGATCAAAAAGCAACAAGACAAGAAAAACCAGAAACATATTTTCTTCTCATCATCGTCGAAAATAACCTTCAAAGAAATCATCAAGAATTCAAAATTCAGGACGAGAACCAAACACAAGAACAACATATCACAATGCCACCGATACAAAATACTGTTGATGCATTCCAACTTTTGGCAGGGGTTCCGCAATTTGATGGCACGGTTGAAGAGCTGCAGATGTTTATACAACATGTTGATGAGATTCGCAAACATGTTGTACAGGAACAATTAACTTTATTCGATTTAAGAGTAAGAAATAAAATTGTTTCAAGGGCCAATATAACTTTAATTAACAATAATAACCCAATCAAATGGGAAGAAATTAAGGTTATATTGAGAATAAATTTTAATGTATCTGAAAGTGTTGAGAGCATTATAAATAAGATTAAGACAGCAGAATTGAGAACTAGTATAAGTGATTTTTATGAATATGCAGTAACATTACTAACCAAATTAAATTTAAAAACTAGCATTGATAAAGAAAATGAAAAATGGTATAGTTGTGGTAATAACGAAAAAATGGTTCTGAAAATTTTTATTAGTAAATTGCCTAATGAACCTAAATTAATACTTCATTCTAGAAATCCCTACTCTTTATTAAAAGCAAAAGAAATACTAATTGAAACTGAATATTTTTATTATCCTAAACGCAATACACAACCTTCTTCGTCAAGATATAACAATAATAGAAATGGAAATCAGAATATGCATTTAAATAAACTCCAATCCTCTCCACAATTCAATCATTCTAATCAACAAAATAATATAAATTCTCGAAGTTTTAACAATCAGCAAAATAATTACCCAAATTCAGCCCAATATAGAAATTCGGGACAAACTAACACCAATTATGAAGACAATAACCGCAATTGTAATTTGAACAATTCAAATTCCCGTCAAACTAGTATTAATAAACCAATCCCAATGGAAGTTGACAGTATCCAAACCTCAAATTTTCAATTACAGGCCGACGAACTTTACCCTGTATAGTGGTTAGAACAAGAACATCTCCAATAAAATTACTAATAGATACTGGTTCAGGTACCTCTCTCATAAGAAAGGGTTTATTTCATAGTTCTTTTAAAACGAAACTTGAACGTCCAATTATTTTAAATACAATTTGTTCAAAGGCAATTGCTAACAGTAAAATAACTTTACCGCTTTTTAAAGAGTTTAATGCACCAAATTCTTACATTGAAATGTTGGAAACAGAAATAAGTAGTGACTTCGATGGAATTTGGGGTTGTAATTTATTAAAACCTTTGGGTGCAAAAATTGATTTTAAAGAGAATTGGTTAATTACACCTAATGCAAAAATTCCACTCACATTTCAAAACAGATCTGTGGAATATACAAAAGAAGATGAATTATTTTTTCAATCTACAATAATTGATATAAATTTTAATCAACCAAAAATAGATTATTTAACTGCCAAATTGAAAACCAATAACTTAAATATTGAAGAGATCAGAGAACTGACTAAATTAATTAAGGACTTTAACAAAGTGTTTTATATTGAAGGGGAGAATTTATCTTCAGTTTGCACATATCAACATAAAATACCAACAAAAAACGACATTCCAATATATTCAAGAACATATAGATTCCCTGAAATTCATAAGAATGAAGTAGAAGAACAAGTCAAACAAATGTTAGAATCCGGCATTATAACAAAATCGTCTAGCCCGTATAACGCTCCTATCTGGGTTGTTCCTAAAAAAATTGACAACTCGGGAAAACAGAAATGGAGGGTCGTAATAGACTATAGGAAACTAAATGATGTAACAATCGAGGACAAATTTCCTATACCCAATATGGATGATCTTTTTACAAAGTTGGGAAACTCTCAGTACTTCAGTACATTAGATTTAGCAAAAGGCTTCCACCAAATACCAATTTTTGTTGAAGATAGACACAAAACAGGATTTTCTACTCCGAAAGGTCATTACGAATTTACACGCATGCCTTTTGGATTAAAAAATGCTCCCGCATCTTTCCAGAGGATGATGAACGAAATTCTTCACGATTTTATTAATAATATATGTATTGTCTACTTAGACGACATTTTAATATTTTCCACATCACTTCAAGAACACATAGCATCACTAAGAAATATTTTTAAACGTTTGTCAAAATATAATCTTAAAGTTCAAGTCGATAAATGCGACTTTTTCAAACGCGAATCTGAATATTTAGGACACATCATTACTCCAGATGGAGTGAAAACGAATCCTGCAAAAATAAGTGTTATTCAAAAAATTCCAATTCCAAAAACTATTAAGCAAATTCGTTCATTTTTAGGCATAACTGGGTTTTATAGAAAATTTATAAAGGATTATAGCCGAATAGCATTGCCCATGATAACGTACTTAAAAAAACAAACAGTCATCAACGTTGGAAACCAATCTTACATTGATTCCTTTAACAAATTAAAGAAAATTTTATGTACCGATCCAGTTTTAGCATATCCTAATTTTCAAAAACTATTTGTCTTGACAACAGATGCCAGTGATGGTGCATTAGGCGCTGTTTTATCACAGAACGGTCATCCTATTGCTTTCTCCTCACGAACTTTAAATAAACATGAACTTAATTACAGTGCAATTGAGAAAGAGCTATTGGCGATTGTTTGGGGTGTAAAATATTTTAGGCCGTATTTATTCGGAAGAAAATTTAAAATTCAAACAGACCATCGTCCTCTTGTATGGCTTAATTCGTTAAAAGAGCCGAATATGAAACTTCAACGTTGGAAGATAAAATTAAACGAATATGACTTTGATGTCGAGTACATTAAAGGAAAAACAAACCAAGTAGCTGACTTTCTTAGCCGTTTAGATGTCAACATCTTACAGGAAGATGGAGAGGAAGGACAGGAAATACAATCAGATGTGGCTACAATTCATAGTGGAAAGGAAAATCTTAATGACAATATATACATTTCGGAATCTCCGGTTAATATCTACAAGAACCAAATAATAATAACGTTGGGAAATAAGAATAATTATGAAAGAAAAATAATTTACAAAAAAAAATTAAGGCATTTAATTACCCTAAAGGAATATTTTGAGGAAAATATTCTGGAAATTTTAAAACAAATTTTACCGATTAAAGGAATAGTAGCAATTTTCTGCGAAAATTTTGAAATCTATAAGAAGTTGCAATGGACATTGATGAATTATTTTTCGAATGCACCAGGTATGAAATTTGTGAAGTGCTCAAAGTTTTTAAAAGATATTTTTGATAAGGAAATTCTTATGGAAATAATGAATAAATTTCATAATGATAAAAATCATAGAGGTGTCGATGAATCATTCTTGGAAATTAAAAATTTGATATACTTCCCCAATTTAAAAAAAGAAATACATAAGTTTATTAACAATTGTGTAGTCTGTAATATGTGCAAGTTTGATAGACGGCCAATCAAAACTAAGTATTGTGTGACTGAAACGCCTGTTACGGCTAATGAGATAATTCACATTGACATATGGTTTTTAAACAAAAATACAACATTTTTGACTTGTATTGACAAACTTACAAAGCATGTGTCTATTCACTACTTATCGGATAAAAATTCCATGACTATTGTTGAAATGCTTCGTGAAAGACTTGCAACAATGGGAAAACCTAATAAAATTATAGCAGATAATGAATTTAACACAGCTCTCATTAAAGATTTCCTCAATTCGGAACAAATAGATTTTCATTTCACATCTCCTAATACACATACGGGAAATTCTGATATAGAACGCTTTCATCTTACTCTGAATGAACATATCCGACTTTTTAAATTAGATCAGAAAGACAAAGATTTTACCGACAAAGATCTCGTATTTAAGTCCGTTCAATTATATAATGAAACAATCCACAGTACAACTGGAAACAAACCAATCGATTTACTTCATAACAAAGTAGACAAATCTATTTGGCAGACGTTACATAATGATGTACATAAAAAAAAAATTGAAAATATTGAGAAACTAAATATAAACAGGCAAGATTGTCATGAATTTAAAGATCGAGAATTTATAAAAAATTTGGGCTTTCAAAACTTAAAACAAAAACCGAAATATATTATAAAAGAAGTAAAGAAGAAAAATAGTACAAATTTTATAGACGAAAAAGATTGTAAGCGTGATAGGCGGATAGTAAAAAGGAATTTTAAATTTCAAAATGATATACCTAACGTAAAATTCGAAAGAAAACTAACGGGAAGAAATTATTCAAATAATATAAATCTGACTATTGATGAGATTTGAATTCATTTACCATACCATTTTTACCATACCATTTTTTTTTTGTTTTGTTTAATTTTAACACATTTCCGGAGTAATATGTAATCAAAGCGTAGGGGAGTTACATATATTTAGTGAACCCACCTAATATATATATATATACTTTGTATCATATCTACTTTGTACAATACTTATCATTTTATTATAGTAATATAGTAACCTTATATCTATCATTTTTTGAATTTTTGTATTGAATAGAAAATAAAATTTGATTTGTATTTGAACAATCGACGAAATAAGTCTTTAAACAATAAAATTGTTACCAATATACTTAATTATTGTGCTTTTTTATATTTCGACAATAAAAAAATATTTTTTTTTTGTTTTTAGGGAAATTTGTCAATATCCACCAACCCTGCGTCATCCAGAAAATTTCTCTTCACTTTAAAATTCACCACTTATATTTCACCATCTATGGTGTTTCTATCATCTTCGGTATGCCTAAAAGTATGCCGGCGCCGCCAATTGAAAACGGTCCCATACCAAGCCACCACGAATGTTAATGATACCGCCAAGAACAGCCTAAAACAATCGAGAACACATATCTTCTCACCACTAACGGTAACAATCGAGAATAGACAGCGTTACCAAGAGATGGTTCTGGAAACTGCTAGAGAGAGTTGAAAAACGTATATGAAACTATATCACAGAAATATGCATCTGTGTGATATAGATTAAAACTCCTCCAAAATGGCTGCTATAAAGAGGGAATGCAGGAGGAAAAGAAGAACATGGTTTGTGCTCTTGTTTTGGAATTATGAACACTTTCATTGTGTGTTGGTACATAGAGATCTGCTATCGATACTAATTAGCATATTTGCAAATTTTAGGTTGTATATAAGTATACGCGATTGATGATATACGGGTGGTATCGATTTAGACACAGTAGTTAGGCATCTGATGATGAACTGTCACGGAGTTCGAAATTAGTCATAAGAGTGAGTGTGCTTAACTGAATTGTCTATTATTCCAACAAAAACCAACCATATCTATTTATATAAATATGGTATTGCTGACCCTGTAAGCTAATAGTATGAACTTCTCATACATTAACTGAAATTCATATGGTTTTTGATATGTTTTTCAATAACTAACAAAAAATAGTATGGTTAAACAGTTATATCAATAAATTTTGTTTTCAGAGAAATTTTCCAATTTGCACAATTGCGTCGCCACCTAAAAAGCTTCCCTTGACTTTCAAATCCACTGTTTATATTGCACCACATACATATGATATTTCGATCACCTTGCAAAGATGGTGTATTCGATTATCCACCATTATTGCCAGATGGCAAAGCTGTTTCCGTGCGACCATTTTTCACTCGAATACGACGAAAAAGCACCCAAAAATTATTTTTATTTCTATTCTGTTGTTCGAATTTGAAAATGAAATATATAACATATAGATAGACATAAATATTTATATGAAATATAAAATAAAGATATAAATCATATCACTCTTGCTATTTTGTGCCAATACAAAAGCCAAAAAGAATGGTTAAACACTTTTTTCAATAGTTTAAGTTTTCAGAAAGAATTTACCCACTGCCACCATTGCTGCGCCATATAGAAAATTTCTCTTGACTTCCAAATCCACCATTTCTATTTCAGGATCTATGGTATTGCTATATTTCTGTGCCTAAAAGTATGCTGTCGCTGCAAATGGAAAACGGTCCATACCAACAGTGTTACTATGCTGGCATAATTTATGCCGTTTTGGCACAATATTTTTGGTTTTGGCGTAGTATTTTGTATGAAATTAAGATTCATGCTATAACAAATTAAAACCATAATAATACTTAACGAACGATTAACGTATAACAGCTGTTTAAATGCGCGATATATCCACTCATATCTGTAGAGTTTTAACTCTGTAAGAGTTTTAACTCTGTATTAAAAAAACGACTAAAAAGTAAATTTTAGCATAATGATTTTGCAAACGGCCAAGAGCAGTCTAAAACTATCAAGAACAGATAGCTTCTCACCACTAACGATTAAGTCGGTGCCGAATTTTCGGAAACATCGGGAAAAGACAGCTTTACTAACAGATGGTTCTGGAAATGGCTAGATCAATAAAAATGCTATTGATTAACGACTTATTGTAAAGTGTTAAATTTGTACTGTACAAATAAAATTATGGAAATTGTTATATTTATCTAAAGATAATACAAAAACTAAAGATGTTGAATTCCATTATTCACCATTTTCACCATATTGGAAAGGCTGTTTCAGTACGACCACTTTTCATACAGATACGACGAATGAACAATCAAAAGTAATTTTTTGAATTTGGAAACAAAATGTAGATAATCAGAAAAAGAAAATATGGTAAATAATTTTTTCCATAGTTTTAGTTTTTTTTTGGAAACTTAACCCATTTACATTATTTCTGCGCCATTTGGAATATTGCCTTTGACTTTCAAAACCACCACCTATATTTCACCATCTAAGAATTCCTATTATCTTTGACTTTTCGTTGCAAAAACAACATTGTTTTTTAAATGGAATATACAACTGCATTAAGAAAGACAATTAGAAGATTCGTAACAGTCTATTATATGTTCAGGTTGAAGGATGTGATAAGGAATATCAATCAAACATGGGCAAAGCTACAAAACCTGAATATTTACGTATGTAGTATTTATTTACAAATTTTTCCCAAATTATTTTGATGTTCTTTCTCATTTATTATGTTTCCTAAACTCAGTTAAAATTCAACGAATTTTTTTGTATGAACCAACGTCCTAATATTCTATATATTTTATCCTAATACCGGCCACTGGTCGTTTGGGAAATTTAAAAAAACTTCAACCCCGAATTGAACACTTGCAATTTCGTTGAGTTTATGGAATGGCTGGTCTGTGTATTTGTATGGCGTCAGTTGGTCAGCGTAGAATTTCGTTTTTAGAACATTGACACATCATTTTGGCCCCCGCAATTATTTTCACAGAGTTTTTAATGAATATTTTATGAAGAAAACAAAAGTCAGCAACGACATATGAGTAGTGAATAGATAAAAATGAGTAAAAAGTACAACTGAGTCAGACCAATGATTGGTTCCATTAGGACCAGTATGTTATGAAACCCAAAAGCGACGCTCGTTAACCTATTTGTTGCCATTCACAATTTGGGCCCGATATGTTAATAATTGAGCTACATTGTTTTTTTTTAACAACATCGAGCGATATTTGAACTAGTAGACTGGGTGTTATGGTAATCGATGCCATTTGCGGTATAACTATATTCTGTGTTTTTAGAAGACCTAAATAATTGAATTTTAATTTTAAAGTAAAATAGTAAGACAATTTTACAAGTCGTGAAGACAACAGTAAACGCCAGCAAAACCTAGTTGTTTGGATAAAACGTTCATACACATATAAGTAGCATGTGAATTTGAGTAAAGTTCATATTCAGCCTTTGCCAACAACTTTTAATCAAATATGTTTTTTGCAACCTACCAACATAAGGACGGAACCAAAGTTGTTAAAAATTTCACTTCCACAAACATATCTCAAATTTGTTAATTTCTTTCAATTAATAAAGTTCCTTCCATTACGGACATAACAATGTTGTCTTTAAATCAAACACTGAATAATTGTGATTTCAGGCTGAATACAATCCAGGTATAGTAGACAGGTTCAATTTAAGCAACAATTACGCGATCGATACTGTTCTTGAGCTCCGCCAGTGTTGATGACGTGATGGCATAAATTGGCATCCTAACGTAGGCCCATAAAAATAAAACCAACGGAGTTAAGTCGTTGGACCATTTCCTCAGATCTCACGATTCCTGAACTGCACCTTCAACAGATCAAATTTTTTACCAGCTATGTGGCATGTGACACCATCTTGTGGGAACCACATATCATAGATGTCAAGTCCATCGCATTCAGGTCAGAAAGAGTCTAACAACATTGATCGTTGGCGAAAGCCATCACCGTAACATGGTGAGCATTTTTGTTGTCCAACTAAAACTCATTGGCAAAATTTGGATAGATGAGTGCATGCCCGGCGATTGTAGCCTCAGCGTACTATCTCCCACATTTAGGTAGAGGGTGGGGGGGTAGCGGTTTGACCGCAGTCTATTTTCCGACTACCGTGGGATAAGCCTTTTATTCCAGGCGTATGAGGTTCTATTGGGTATAGTGTGCGAAGGACTGGGATCGATTATCGCTGACCTGATTGGACCATACCAGTGGCTTTGAGCCTTTCAAACAAATCTAAACCTACAGCCCGATTCGGGAGGAACTCAACGAAGCAATGTCTGAGCTTGGTATTCCTGTAAAACTCGTGCGCTTTTGCAGGATGACCTTGACGAACACCAAATCCGCAGTGAAAGTTTATAAGGTCTTACCGAACCTTTCAAAACTAAACTAGGCCTCAGGCAAGGCAACACGCAATTGTGCGATCTCTTTAACATCTTAATGGAGATCAGTATGAGAAAAGCTGCAGTCAACATGAATATAACCATCAGCAGCAAAAGTCACATGCTGCTCGCGTATGTTGATGATATAGATATCATTGGGCACACAATGAGAGAAGTTGCTGCGGTGTTTTAGAGAACTGACAAGGAGTCAGCGAAAGTGGGTCTGACTGAGAATGAGCACAAGACAACATTAATGGTTTCAACGAGCAGGATCTTCATGCGACTACACCAAGGCGTGAACATAGATAACCCTTACAATTTCGAGGTGGTGGACGGACGAAATTATATATCTCGGATCTGCCGTGAATGGGGACGACAGATCAAGCGGAGAATTGTGCTTGCGAATAGATGTTAGTTTGGGCTAAGCAATCACTTTAGAGAGAAAGATCTCTCGAGTGACAAAAGTCCAGCTATACAGGACTCTCATGCAACCTGTCTTTCTTTGTGGCGGAGAATCCTGGGTCCTATGGCAAGCAGACGAAACATCTGTAGGAGTCTTTGAGTGGAAAATATTCGGGGAAATTTATGGCCCTATAGTGCACAACGGTGAGTACTGGCGATGCATGAACTATACCCCGACATTGATATAGTCGAGACGAGCCAGCACGAAGGGGTTTCGAAACCGAACTCGAAAGAAAACGAAAAATTGGAAGACCAAGACTCCGCTGGAAGGAAAAGGTTGATGAATCCTTGCATTCACTTGGTATTGCCAACTGAGGAGATAAGGCAAAAGATCGAACTGGTTGGTGAAATTGTAAAGTAAAGTTCTTCGAGCCCGGATATGTAGTAGACCAAACCACATTAAAGAATTTGAGAGGTTGTTGATTTTTGTTGATTCGCAACAACTTCCAATCGCTAACCTCTCTTCTCCTGTTTTCCAAGAAGGAAAAACAACCAACCCATAATTAATTATTGCATTTTGGTTGTATTATATTGCAGTAAGTAGTTATTTCCAAAAATTTCACAATGTTAAAAAATAAAATCTTCATAAAATTTTTCAAGTATCTCTGGACTTCACATTGCGTTTACACGGGACACTTTGAGACAAGATAGTTGAGAATATGTATTAGTTGTCACAAAGAGAAAAATTGTTTGTGTGACGTACGCGTCCAGCCAGTTATAAAGACAATACAGTTTTAAGCAACCGCCGACAGTGTAGTTTCGTTAAATTTCGTGCTCTGATTTTTTGTTTCTTCGCTCTTTTGCCATTTTGTATTGTCTTACTTCTCCAAATTACAATGGAACTGATGTACTCTGCAAAATTAGACATGTAGCCATGTTTATATGTTTGTATTTTCAAACAATATTTCAATAAAAATTAGCAAAATTTTCAAATACAAATATGTTTCCCAATTTGTAAAGTCGTTTGCGATGTTTTGCTTTTTTCTCAAATTACTACGAAACGTCACCGATATGGCCGATGGCTGAACTAGTAGAGGTTGACGCAGTAGGATTTGTTGTAATTGTGTGAACCAACATCAGACATTTAGTTTTTGTTTCATGACTCTAACCGCCAAATTCAACACAGATCCATATGAACAAACACAGTAAACGAAAAAGTACAACAACAAAATACACTGAATTTAACAGATGGAGTCATAAGAAAGCAAAATCAGTTGTTCTATTGGGCCAACCTATACTAGTTCAGTCGTGATCTGGCCGCTTATGTCAAATCTCTTGCCGAAGTTACTGTCATTGAAAAATCAGAGACAGTGGCGAGGCAAGTGAGAGAAGTGTAAGTGTGGTGAATGTATTTCTACTGTCGGAGCAAAACTGTCCCGTGTAACCGCCAGGTAAGAAGAAGTTCAAAATGTGTATGGCGGTACATGCTAGTTTTAAAAATAATCTGACCAGCGACAAAAAAAGGTCTTCCCACGGTCGATAGTCAGGCCCAAGTTAAAAAGGTCGCATGTACACCACATGCAATTTATTCGTTGTTTATCTTTAACCTGATAGATTGTATGACTACTGGCTAAGGTCTTTAAACTATCCCTACTCAGATATTTGCTATTTATTACCTGGGAGCAGAAATTAAAGTATGCGTTAATATCTAGAAAGGATGTGGCCATGTCCTAGAGAGAGAGAGAGAAAGAAAGGTCAATTAAAAGTACTGTCTCAAAGTCCTCTTCGAGTGTTAAATATGTATTGCTTTCTGAGGGGTGAAATTCTAAAGAAACAATAGATTTTCATGAATGGTTTGTTTTATTGACAGTAATTTTCGTTTGATTTTATATTCAACAAAAATTGCAACATAAAAAATATTTCTTAATGTGTAGGATCACTGAGAAGGCCCCGTGTTCGTAAAACCTTGCCAATTTTATCAAGTTGTTGCTCAGTAGTATACACATGTAAGTTACACAGTCGCAAAAATTCGGTGAAATGATAAATGACTCCAACACACGATTACAACGAATTTTACTCTGATTCGCAAAAGTACTTGTTAAGTAAAACAACAGCGAAGACGCCACTCCGTACAAAGGAAATACAAGAGGAAAGCTATAAATAAGCGAAAAAATGCTCAAGTAAAAATTTTCATGTTTTGCACATAATTAAGTGCTGTTGTTTCTGCGTTTCACATAAAAAAAAATATCCAAATATTCTATAGAGGGAGGGATGAGTGGACGTACAGTGACTTTAACTACATTTTCCGGTACAAAAAAAAAAACAAAAGAATTAGTCAAAAAAAAATGAATATCTTTCGAGGCCACTTTCCGTAACACAAGTATAATTTATCAACACCTCAGGGCGAAATGAACAAAAGTGGAAATATTTCAAAATTGACTTAAAAAAAACAAAATTGTTGTAAAACATAATTTGACAAAACGTAAGTCCTGATCGTAATAGTAATGGATGTACTAAGGTTTCGATTTGATCTTTTGCAAGAAATCACCACGAGTATAAGCGCAAAATTTGCTTGTTGTTACTTAGGGTTTGAGGTGCGCTTCGTGAGAGGCGGGATCGGGACGGAGTAGGGATTTTTTGTATTAAACCTGATCCCGATCATCACGAAGAATCCCGACATTCCCGATTATCGTGAAAATCCCGATATTAAAAATAATCGAATTCAAATCAGCGTTAGTAAGTCCGCCCCACCAGAACAGATTCAAGCATTTTGACGGAAATGAATGCAAATTGCAGCAACAGCAACGAGTGGAGAGGGCTGTGCCATTATTTTTATGTTGCAGACAAACGTTTTTAAGAATAGAGCAGAAAAAATGAGTGGAAAATATTTACCGTACCGCTGTGGCGACTACTTTTGTGTGCCTCGTCGAAAAACCATACATTAAATATGCGTCACCAGAGTAGGTTCAAATGAAACAGTAGTAATTTTTATTATAAAAAAAAAATTACAGCAGGCAGTTGTCAGAAAACATATATAACAATAAATTCATTTGCTTATATTATTTATCATTTATTGTTATATATGTTTTCTGTCTTATCGGATGGCGTATTCTAAGTTAAACTTAATGGCCGTGTCTCTGACGCAGCCTGCAGGGACAGTCCGTGGCCGAAGGCCTCGGACAACTGTCTGCTGTAATTTTTATATTTACCAACGGCATTTGATTCAAGTCCGTTTAAAAAAAAAAATATGTTCAATTTTTTTAAACTTAATTTAATTTATGTATTTTAATTAATATTTTTATTGAAATAAGTTCTGCGAATGTTGAGAGGGCCGCCCTAATATTAAAAAAGGTTTACCTTATCGAGTCTTCGCATTAGCATTCGAGCGTTGTGTGAAAGCTTTACGCTTTACAATTCAAAATTAATGTTACAACAGCTTTATTGAAGCTTTCGCAAAAAAGCTTTATTACGTTAGCTTACTGTTTGTTTCACTTTTTACTAGATACATGTTGCCAAGCAACATTAGCTTGCTGTTCGTTTCACTTTTTACTAGATACATGTTCCTAAGCAATGTTGAGCAACCAAAAACACTCAACCAAACACCACACATATGTTTGAGTGGATGTGTTTAAACAATTTTCATTTGAGAAATTAAAATACTAGAAATATATCAACCAATATGAAATGTATATCAAACGAAAGATAACATCTTCATTTACCTACAAAAAAAATTTTAAAAAAATTCATCTATTCATAATTCAATTCAATGAAATAAAGATTACAACAATAAAAACCTGACATGACTCCTCATACCGTAAGGTAAGATGTATTCTACGTCAAAAATTGGTTAATATTTGTTTTTATTTTAATAGTAAGTTTAGCTAAAATTAATAAGTGGTACTTCCGCCTTTGTTTAAAATTATCTCCTTAATGCGTTTAGGCATAGAGTTGTATAGGGACGTGATATATTCTAAGTTAATTTCATTTCAAGCCTTTTTTATCGCCAAAAGTAAAGTGGCTTTTCCATAAAATTGTCGACCGGACTCGTACGCTGTTCCTACAAGCCATCCCCACACGTTCTCCATGATGTTAAGGTCTAGCGAGTACGGTGGCCATTCCAAGACATTGACGTTTTGCTCGCTTACCCATGATTTTACAACTCTTGCGTTGTGGATAGGAGCATTATCTTGCTGGAACGCCCATTGTAAGAGTCCAAAAGTGTTGGAAAATTCCGAAAAAGTCCTTTGGAGTACCTCTTTGTAGCAATTAGCATTCAGTTTTGTCGTTAAAAATTGTAAATCGACTTGGCCATAGTAGGAGATCGCTCCCAACACCATTACTCCTCCCTCGCAGCTGTGCTGACGGTTCAAATGTAATTGTTCTTTTCTTAGATCATGGAAATAAAAGTTATACCCATCCGGGTCATCAAGATTAAACTTCTTCTCGTCTGAGAATACGACCGAATGACAATCCTTGTTTCAAGTCATGTGTTGCTTAACAAATTTTATTCGTTTTTCTCTCCGCTCGGGATTAGCTGAGGTTTTTTCTGCAAGTTTTTTCTTTTTAAGTAGTCGGCTCCTTTGATTACTCGGCTCACTGCAGAAGGACTAGCAGCCACCCACGTTTTAGGCTTAATTTTTGGTACGGAATCACAGGAGTTGGAGGCAGCCCTGAGGATGGGCCTACGATCTGCAGGCGATGTGACGACAAGGGTGCATCTCTTCATGTTTACTCCATAGCTCTGCTTATCTCTCAAAAATTTGGCTACTACATTTTGGCTTCGTTCCACCTTTTCGGCAATTTGGCGAGTTGTAAGCTTTTCATTGTGTAGCACTAGAATCTTCGTGTTTTCTTCGGTGCTAAGAACTTTACCGCGACCCATAATCGTTTAATCAAATTAATTTATGCGTAAAACGTGATAATAAAGGGTTTTGCTATAAGGCTTTGACAATTTTTTTTTAAATAAACCGTAAACCATTTGAGATATTTCCAAAACTTTATAATCGACTTGAAATACAATCAAAACATTTATTAATGGAACTCGACTTCGTTCATATGGCCACCGCGTGCACGTCGGCAGCGGTCGATTCGTTGGACCCAATTTTCGATGACTCGGTCACACATTTCCGCGCTATTTCGCGTTCAGTGTTGGCTCTGAGTTCTTCCAACGTCGTTGGCTTATTGACATAGACCAATGATTTGACGTAGCGCCAAAGAAAATAGTCTAGAGGCGTCAAATCGCACGTACGAGGCGGCCAATTGACTCACCCATTTCTTGAGATAACACGCTCACCAAACTTACTCTTCAATAAACCGATTGTAACGTGTGCTGTGTGGCTTGTGGCACCGTCCTGTTGAAACCACATCTCGTCCAAGTCCATGTTTTCCAATTCAGGCCAAAAATAATCGCTAATCATGGCAGGATAACAATCGCCATTCACAGTAACGTGACGATCGTTATTGTCGACGAAAAATATGGCCCAATGATGCCGCCAGCATGCAAACCGCATCAAACAATTATTTTTTGTGGATGAAGTGGTGATTCACGAAGCATATGTGGGTTTTTACCAAACCAATAACGCATATTTTGCTTATTGACGAACCCATTGAACCAAAAATGAGCTTCGTCACTGAAGATGATTTTGCGATGAAATTCATAATCTTGGCGGATCTTCTCCAGAGCCCCATCGGAGAACGCACGTCTCGTTAAATGGTCCATCGGCTTCAATTCTTGAGTCAGCTTGATCTTGTATGGGTGTAAACCAAGATCTTTACGAAAAATTCGACATAAAGTGGTCATGGCGATGCTCAGTTCTTTAGAACTCCGCGGAATCGACTGATTTGGATTGTTTGTTATGGACGCCTGAACGGCAGCGATATGTTCGTCACTTCGACCAACCCGTTGTCTCACTGGTACGGCAGCATCACACAATGAATATGTAGACTCAAATTTTTGCACTAAACTTGTTATTGCTTGTCTACTAGGGCGAGAATAACTTTGTGTTCATATTTATGTTCAAAGTTTGAAATACAAGAAAAAATGAAAGTTTTTTTACTTTTTTCCAAAATTTTATTTATTTTCCTAGCATAGGCCTCATGTTAAGCTTCAAAATCAAAATATTGGACTTTTATATATTTTTTTGGTTTTTTTTTTAAGTTAATTAATTATAATTAATCAACTTTAATAAAATATCTTTGTATTTATCTTGTATTTCAAATTTTGAACATAAATATCTCCCGTCTTGGAAGGTCTAATGCGAAGTATTATACCTTAAACCAAAGCTTGAAGTGTTGCCTACAACCTGAGTCTGGGTAGAAAATAGGTTTACTAGGGCTGTTTTTTGAGCAAATCAGATTTTTAGCAAAAAATGAGGTTAAAAAATCGTATTTTTTTAATTTGTCCCCAATGGGTTAATAAAATGTAATATATTTATATGCAGATTGAAAGAGTTTTTAATGGTCTTTGTAATGATATTCACCGGAACCAGATGGGACCATAAATATGTGAGATATGGCCAATTATATACTCAAGTTTTAAAGGCCAATATCTCAAGAAGTTGGACCGAGCGCAAACATTTGTTTTTCTATTTTAATAAGCGTTTTAGGCCAAAAAAAAAAATGGCCTATGGCCGGTAAAATTTGTTTAAATAGCGCAGACTTAGCTATATCCATACATATATACCGATTTCTCAAAAACTGGAGCCAATCTGACACTTCCAAATGTACTTTCGCACTCAGGGGACTCCCCCCTAATAGTTCGAAAAGGATTCATCAAAGTTCATATTTTTTCGGGTCGAAAACTATCACAGTGTTATCAGTGAAATAGTGCGTTCACAAATTAAATTCATAGTTGTCAAGTACCTATTGGAAATCCCTTTAAATCTAATGCCATAACACCTACCTCCCGTTGTAGTTGCTGCACTTCGCATTTATTTCTATCAATCTTCTTGATTTAATGGAAAACTAATTGTATAGTCTGTATTTCGGGAAAGAATTCGCCTGGCTTCGATAAGCGCGTTAACGGCATGGGTAAAATTTATTATAAATAATTCTTCAGGAAGGCCGGAACATGATGAAAGTGATAATTGTCGCATCTAAGGATCGAAATTTTAGCCGTCGGTGTTGCAATGATTAGTGTGCGTGGCTCTTGTAAATGAGAACGTGGGTTCGAGCCCTGTTTTGACTACCTTAGATTTGTTTCGACGACGGACTCCTCCCTTAATGATGGCGACACTATCAAATACTTAGTAGAGGTTTGCGCGTGAGTAAATCTCACTCGCGATCACGCACGCTAACGAGTTAAAAAAAAAATTATCACGCGCGACAATTTTTCAACCATTCACAATCACAAAGAATAAGAAATCACACATGATCGCGCACGACCATTTTAAACACAACATTTTAATACCAAACATTGTTTACCCAATCATTTCCATTTTTAAACATTGTTAATTTTTTATTGTTGTGGTAAAGAGTTTCTCATTACGACCCATGAAGGGATTGGGGAGAGCTACTCACAACCAGATAGTTGTGCGCTTTATAGTTTTAAGGTGACTGCTTGATTTACCTTTGTAACAGTAGTTGGCAGTAGTTGCTGCTACTATAATCGTTTGTACTCCACCCTGATTGTAGTGCCATGGAGTTTTATGCTGAATCGGTGAAAATGGAAAATGAGCTGGTGTGGTTCTCCATAATTGCTCCTTAGACAAACATAAAAGCATTTAAACTTTTTATAAAAATATACCATGTTTACTAAATTGAAATATGAAATAATGTTTGCTAAAATTAAATAAATGCGACAGTTTGCAGTGAAAAATTGACTACGTTTGCACACGGCGTATGATCATTAATTTCTTTAATAATGAGAATTGCGCATACTCTCCACTGGTCATGGTAGTCACTTGAATATTTACTGGGGTGTCCAATTATTCGGGGTTTGGGAATGCAAATTTCCGAATAAATAAATTTCCCGGTAGTCCGGGAATTCACGGTTGAAATGTGAGTACCCTATTTTGTAAAATTCTTCAAACTTTTTGTGTCAATTTTGTACCACCACAAATGGGGAAAATAAACATCTTAACTAACGTAACTACGTATATGGCAATTAGAGTGTCCAAAACGAAACAAAAAACCGGTGATACCGGTTAACCAGCTATTAACCGTGTGCGGAATTTTTAAACAAACGTAATTTTCGAACAAACCGGAAACGGCTTATTTGATGTCGGTTAACCAGGTTGTTCAAAATTTTCGAATTTTAATGAAACGAATTTTAATGGAACTTTGGAATTAAGCAACAGATATTAAAGTTTAAAATTTAAATATATATTTACAACTGTATGTAACGGGTCCGCCAAATAACTTTTTTTTTTTGAAAATGCCATAAAAAAACTACTGAATATTTTCTCAAATTTCTTTTTCTATTTGAAAGTACAATCCTTCCGGTCAATAATGGAAAATAATTTCATTCAAATGGCTGCCTCGGCTGGCCATGAAGAAGCCTACACAATCGGTCCAATTTTTAAGCACATTATCGATTGTGTGCAGCTGTATTTCACCAATGGCTTCACGAATATTGTCCTTTAAAGCGTCAATTGTCTCTGGCTTGTCGGCGTAACACTTATCTTTGAGGGCACCCCACAAATAATAGTCCAACGGTGTCAAATCGCAGCTCCGAGGTGGCCAAAAGACATCAGCTCTGCGGCTGATAATGCGATCTTCAAAAACAGGGCGCAAAACATCGAGTGTAGCTTCGGCTGTGTGGCACGTGGCACGATTTTCAAAGTAAGGATTTCAGCGGAAGGATAACATTAATTATCTGTCAAATCAGACATGAGCTAAGTGTTACCATTCACGAAATAAGCACTAGTTGAAAAAAAAAAGTTAGATGGCGGACCCTTTATTTTGTTTGAGCGCATGCGCCAATCACACAACACTTTAAAATATATATCTAATACTGATCAAAGTAATTAAGAGTGAAGTTTTGTTAAAAAATTTAAATTTTTTCGGCGTAGAAGGTTGAGTTGAAAAGATTTAAAAATTATTATTTTATTATACCTCCGGTTCACTTATTTAAAGGCACTAAAAATTCCATATTCAGCAGCCTGTATCTTTTGCAATTTGTAACCGATTGCAGAATTTTAAAATGGAAAAAGAAGCTAGACATCTTGAGATATAAAAAAACAAATTGCGACAATGGTAGTTTCTTAAGCAAAGAACTTTTTTTGAGCAATTTATAAAAAAAGTCACAAATGTGCTAGTTTGTTTAGTTCACTTGAATACAGACACTTAAACTAATATTAATGAAAAACAGTTTTTCCTGTTTTCTTTTTTAAATTTATATTACTTTATTTAAGAACTATTAGTAATGGGTACAACCCCCTTTATTTTTAGTAACTTCAAATATACGGGTTTTCATTGAGAGATAAAGAGAATTTACATATGTAATCCAACGAAATTTCAATCCAAGCTTCCTTAATGGTCTTAATTAGTGACTGCTTGTCACCAAATTGTCTCCGTCCTTCATAGATCTTACGAGATAATCAACCCCAGACATATTCGATAATGTTTAGATCTTTCGAATAGGGTGGCCAGTCAAGAATATTAACATTTTGGCTTGCAATGAACTCCTTTACTACACTGGCCTTGTGCATAGGGGCATTATCCTGTTTCAATATCCAAAATATGAGACCAAATAGATCACTGAATTTCGGGAAATCCGATTTCAATAACGTTTTATAGCTGACACCAGTAATTTTTGCACTTTGGAATTCAAATTCATTGTACGTAATAGCACCCCACCCCATAACGCTGCCCTCTCGGCTGTGATGTCGGTTCAAAAAACGCTTTTCTTTACGCAGATCATGGAAATAATAGGTGTAGCCATCAGGCCCATCCAAATTAAACTTCTTCTCATCCGTAAATACAACGGTTCTCCAGTCATTTACATGAACTCTTGGCAGCACATCCCATACCATGTAGTCTCTTGCGAATTGAAGCCGCTTTGCCTTACGAGGAGCATTAAGTGGCGGCTTTTTTTGTAATTTCAAGTATTTACGACACTCACAGCTCTTAACTACTCTGCGTACTGATGACTTGCTCGCTTCCGCGCCAGCTTGAGCTCTTATTTTTAACAAGGATAAGGCAGAATTAGAAGCAATTCTGATGATTTTTCTTTTCTCATACGTAGATAAAGACAATGAAACCCTACCTTTAAAATTGTTTCCATACCCCTCGGGGTCCTTAATGTAATTGTCGACAACTGTTGGGCTCCGTCCAATTTTTTTAGCTATTGCGCGGTTAGAATGTCCTTCAGAACGGTAAACATCGATTTCACTAGGTCACAAATAACAAAATTTTCTCTGTGATTTGTTTCTAGCATACTTTTTCTCATTGATTTTGACCTACTAAACACGAAAATGAGTTTTAAAAATTTTTCTGTTGATTGGTTTTCGAGATACAAATTTTTGAACTTTTTTTTTTAAATTTTTGGAGGTACACTTACAATTTTGAGCATATCTTTCGTCTTCTTTGACGTATTTGATCCTACTACTACTCAAATTAAAGCAAATTGAGCCGTCTACAACAATTTTGTACATGTAAAGTGGGTTTGCCAAAATTCGTATCGTAAAATGCACCTGTGTTTCTATGTTCTGCATTTTCATTATACCATTTTCTTAAAAACATCGACGAAACGTCCCTACGGTATTGTAAATAGGTTTTTTACAATTATGAAATATTTGTGTTATTAATATTAATTTAAAAATTTTATCAAAACTGCTAAGTGCTGTGACATTTGAAAAAAATTTCCAAAAAAAAAAATTGCTGATTTCACTAAATTTTTGAAATTTCACGTCCCTTGCCAGAACAGAAGACATTAACCCAGGGTGGTGAAATTTTGAACAGAAGTAACTTATGTATAGGAGCAACTGTTCCGTTCTATTCCAAAAGGATTATAAAAAACTAGCTTTTTCGATCCCTCCTAGTAGGTTAGCTGTGCAAATAATGAAAATCAAAATATCGTGAAATAGCGGAATTTCGGTGTTTTACCAAAAAAATTATAAGTCCGCCATTTGTTGTCAGATTTTGTTAAGTAAGTGCTTATTTTCTTTGGAAAAATGGCAGCTATACGCAAAAAAAACCAAAATCGCTGTTAGCATTGCGTTTTATATTTTATATGAATTTTTATATGAATTTTTCTGCCACATTTTTACTAAAAAAACGCAGTTTTTTAACCTTTTTAAGCCGCCAACATCAAAACTACTCACCCGATTTGAAAATTTTCTGAGAATGAGTTATAGACGGCTCAATTTGCTTTAATTTGAGTAGTAGTAGGATCAAATACGTCAAAGAAGACGAAAGATATGCTTAAAATTGTAAGTGTACCTCCAAAAATTTAAAAAAAAAAGTTCAAAAATTTGTATCTCGAAAACCAATCAATAGAAAAATTTTTAAAACTCATTTTCATATTTAGTAGGTCAAAATCAATGAGAAAAAGTATGCTAGAAACAAATCACAAAACGACTGTTGGCTAGTGTTTTAGTTTTTTCCGATAGATTTAAAATTTTCTATTTTGCCATTTTGACTCGTAAAATGATTAAGATGTAATAAATTGTAATAAACAAGCGCTCCCTATAAAAAATTATCGCTTACTTTATAAATAATAAAAAAATAATAATGTGCCTTTATTCAAGTGAACCAAAATAAATATCACATTTTCTGACTTTTTTATAAAGTGCTCAAACCACTATTGTCATGATTTTTTTTATATCTCAAGATGTCTAGCGTCCATTTCCATTTTTAAATTCGGCAATCGGTTACAAATTGCAAAAGATAGAAAAGGTACAAGATGAATATGGAATTTGTAGAGCCTTTAAATAAGTGAACCGGAGTGTAACTAAAACAAATTATAGCTTATTCCAAGCCATCCACCGAAATCATCAATTTCACTTCTTCTTTTATAAACTTTCTATTAAAAATAATTTTTAATGGAAAAAACTCATCTTCAACCGAATAATGATTGAACAACTTAAATCGATACATAAAATCGACTACGGTAAATCGTTTTAGGTTGTTAAAGTTAACCCGTCTTAGTTGGCACGAAAAGCCCATATTTATCAGCGAGCAGTACAAGCAGATATCAACAGTCCTGAAGTTTTTTTTTTAGATCGGTTGTTTGACATGTGCTGCCATGGTCTTTATATAGAACGATTTAGGACCTAAGTCATGAGATACGACACGTCGGAATTGCTGCGGTGACACTGATGGACGGGGCTTCAAAAACGATCGGAGGTGGCATGTAATATGAATTTGTTACCCTAAAGATTACCCCGTATAAATGATTACCTCGCTTTTTAATTATTTATGAAAATACAGGAAAATAAATCATCATTAAGTTAAAAGATAAAAATTCCAAAATTCAGTTCTGACAACCTTAATTCGGGTGTGACAACCTTTAATTCGGTTGCGACAATCTCCAAGTCGGCTGTGACAACCTCTAATTCGGTTGTGAGAACTTTGAAGTCGACTGCAACACACTAATTTGGTTGCGACAACCACTAAATTCGGTTTCGGTTAATTCGACTGCATCAACGGAGTTTTTCTGCAGAGTGTGTAATCGAGAAATATTCAAAAAAATTTCAATCCTTGCAAACCCACAGTGCACTGTTAATAAATACAATAAACACTTTCCTCACACAGTCAGTCATAACCAAATACAAATAACAAAAGGGAGCCGCGAACACATGTGGGAACATGTTTCAAATACACGCACATTCTTATAATATCCAGCAACCCTTCCCCAACCGGCACACATATGTATATACTCACATGTAAACACACGGATAATATCCTTAGAGACATAACAACCAACACAGCGAACCAACCAACCAGCGGATGTGGAGATATGGGTTTTATGGCCATTTTCACTTATATGTTGTAATTCCATTATTATATTTCTTCTTTGTTAGCTTAAATTTATAAATAGTATTAAATTCCGCAACACAGAAAACGAGAGATGCAGGGGAAGAGGCAGCCAAAGTGTAAAAGGAAGTAGCGTAAGGAAATCTAGGAACCCTTAAAGTTCAATGAATTCATAATTTTCATACTTTTTTTTTTTGTATTTTCCGACTGTGATGTGACTCCTTTTATTAAGTTTATTGCTTTTTCATTCTGTCAATTTATGATGGCATGTTTGTTTGTCAGCCACTCTTCGCGTAATGAAATTGTAATAAAGAAAGTCAATATTATATGAAAATTGTTCATGTATTGGTGTACATGTAATATACTTCATGCATTGGTATGGTAGCAGTGTAATTTTTCAGATGTTTTTGTTGTCGCAAATATAATTAACTAAAGAGTTGGGTATTCATAACAGGGGGTCTTCATAACTGTCATACAGTGAATATCACTATGGCAAATTTTTCTTCGTATCTTAACAGGATTTGTAGAAAGCATTAAAGTTGTTGGTCTATTAGTCCGGAAATTTGTTGGATCATGTGAGAATTATTTAAATTTTGAACCGGCGCAGTTGGAACTTTTATAAAGACGTCCTCGGCGACTAGGATGTGACATCCCAGCGGTCGTGGTGATTTGCCGATCCACTCCTCAAAGTACTCCATGATATTTCTATAAATTTGTTCAAGAGACAGCAGAAAACATCCACTGTTTGTGAATAGTTTTGATCACTTTATAATACGTACGTGAGGAGTCCATAGGTCACCATTCATCAGTGGGTCAGTCGTTTAAGATATTAAGATATCTTCTAAGCACATATGTATTTATATGTAGGCATATTTGCGTATGTGTGATACTTAAATACAATGATAATTATATAAAACCTGAAAGAACATAATAAAAAAACTTGACATATCCCGCCAGTTTTAAAGTAGTCAACTGTCACTAATCACTAGATACGTAGTCGATGCTATGAAGGTAATTTCCATTTGATACTAGCTATGTGGTCGAATACTGCGAACTAACTACTGAGCTTGCCCCAAGTAAACGAGAGCGGGTCAATTTGTGTGTGTATTTTTAAATCAAACATTGACGTGTTCGCGTTTCTTACTGTCACAGTAACAACAAAAGTAAAGCAAAACAAAAATTATCCATTAGTTGGTTAAAAAACGAAAAACATGAAGTGCATTATTTCCAAAAATTCTTTAGGCGTAATTTAAAGGTGGTGAAGATCAAGTACGGTTTGAAGTTGTGCAAAAACTTCATTATTATTAAGTAACAATTATAATTTATATTTTTAATATGAAACTTAAATTTGACTTTTTTAGACTCGATTCCTCACAATGACTACGAAATAGCGGAGTCAAAATTACGTACGGCCAAAAAGCGGCACTTTAAAAATGTTTACTACTATTTACCACTTGTGCATACGGTTAAATATGTTTGCAATTCATTTCTCGATATGGTAAGTGATTTCGGCATAGATTTTGCAAATATACGAGGGCTGAGAGAAAATTCTTCTCTGCTTATGCTCACATCCAGGTTAATCGGCCTAGTGTTTTCGCTCTTTGTGAGACCCAGGTTTGTGAAGATTCTGACCCGCAGGATTTTTACATCCCTGGTTATCACATCTTTTCTTATTTTTTTCCTCACAAAGGCCTTGTGGTTTACGTTCGAAATGACGTTGTATTTCAGTCCATGCCGCAACTGGACTCAACAGATTCTGAATTTAACTGCCTATGGTTAAAATTCAGAGTCAAATCACACGTCATGCATTTCGGATTTCTTTATAGAAGTCCAAACCAAGGAAGGGAGGCTTCATTTAATGGTTTTGACTCCATTTCTCATTCAATAACAAAAGTCTTGGAGAATTGCCCGAGCAGCGAAATTGTGATCGCTGGTGATTTCAATGTTCACAATCACTCCTGGCTTTCCCATTCGAGCCATTCAACTCCGGAGGGCCAATACGCTGAGCTTTTTGCAGCACACAATCACCTTGTGCAATTGGTAGATAAACCAACACACATTCTGTGTGTTGAAGGGCAAGTTTCTAACACTCTTGACCTCTTCCTAACTTCACACCCTGACAAGTATGAAGTTAATATTCTCGCACCTCTTGGAAACTCGGATCACTGCACCATTTCTGCATCATTTTCATATTCGAATCTTCCTACTGCTTCAAAACCAGTCACGAAGCGGTCCATATTTTTATATGAAAAGGCTCGTTGGGCTGAGCTCAACGAGTTCTATAAAAACTTCAATTGGAAACTCTGTTTTCTTGACAATGATGTCGATGCTGCGGCAGAAATGGTGGAAAATATTATTTTAACGGGAATGAAAATATTTATTCCCACGAAAATAATTTCGATTATATCATCTAATAAGTGCTGGTTTAATCAGACATGCAAAGAAGCTGTCAGATCCAAAGAGGACGCTTTCAATAATTGGACTGTGGATAAAAATTCAATTACTGACGAGCTGCGCAAAAAAACAAGATCAAATTGTGCCAAAGTACTACGACGCGCTGAGTTTCTATACGAACAGCGTCTTCGTGCTAAAATTCTTTCTTCTCACAGGGGAAGTAAGAGCTTTTGGTCATTTGTTAAGAGAGTAAAGAATAGCAGTTCCTCTTCAATTCCAACTCTTATTAAAGGTGATCATATATTTATTGACCCGGTTGATAAGGCTAACCTCTTGGCTGAAAATTTGGCAAATAACTCTTCTTTGCCGGATAGCAATCAACCACTTCCCGTGATTGCCAACGTATCCAGCTCAATGGCTCAGATATTTTTTCGACGCAAATAAATCTCCGGGCCCGGATGGAATACCACCACTTGTTCTCAAAAAGTGCTCTTCGACGCTTGCTCGTCCATTGCGCAATCTTTTTAATCGCTCATACCGTGCGGGTATATTTCCTTCGCGTTGGAAAGTTGCCAATGTTCAGCCTATCCCGAAAAAGGGTGAGGCTAGTAACCTCGAAAACTACCGGCCAATTGCAATATGCTCTACACTCTCTAAAGTGATGGAGACCATGGTAAATTACCATCTGGTCAATTATCCGGAACTTAACAGTCCACTAAGTGATCGACAGCATGGCTTCCGCAGAAATCGTTCTACTGGTGATCTGATGGTGTTCCTCTCTAAACAGTGGAGTCGGTCTATTCATAGGCTGGGAGAGAGTAAAATAGTGGCACTGGATATATCCAAAGCTTTTGATAGAGTTTGGCACGATGCACTCGTGTCCAAGGTTAATGCTTTTGGTTTAGGTAGTAACTTCTCTCGATTTGTATCGAATTTTCTCAGGGATCGCACTATACGTGTTGTCATAGATGGGATCTCTTCTGACGAATATAGGATTAATGCGGGGGTACCACAAGGTTCTGTCCTCTCTCATACTCTTTTTCTTGTCTTTATTAACGACCTCTTGAGTCTTACTTCGAGTCCAATGTACTCATTTGCGGATGACAGTAGTATATGTCATTCATATTCATTTGATAGTCGGCCAAGTCCTTCCACGGTGCATGAGAGGAGACGGATGATGAATGACTCACTCAACCAGGACATTCGCCTGGTAACTGTGTGGGGTAGGTCGAATCGGGTCGAATTTAATGAGCGTAAGACCCAGTGCTGCATATTATCGCACAAGCGCACGAATGACATGTCCCTGTCACCTAATTATATGAATGGTGTGGACATTGAGGAATCAGATGCCCTTGAAGTTCTTGGCATGAAAATACAGTGTGATGTTCGGTGGAATGATCACGTATTTAACGTGTCCAAAGAAGCTTTCAAGTGCTTAGGCTCTTTAAAGCGGTGTAAGAAATTTTTCACCTCATCTGATCTCAATATATACATTTCATATATTAGGCCGAAAATGGAATACAACTCTCATATTTGGGCTGGTGCCCCTAGGTCCACATTGGAGCTTCTGGACCGCGTACAACGGAGAGCGATGATGCTTATAGGAGATAGCAGGGTAACCAACTCTGTTGCTTCCTTAGAGCATCGTCGAAACGTGAGTTGCGTATCACTTTTGTATCGGTATTTTTACGGTAAGTGTTCCTATGAGATACACGCCTCTATTCCGGAGGTAAGACTATTTAATCGCTCAACGCGCTTTTCCAGTAGTACACATCCATTTGTTATTTCTTGGCCTGTGGATAGAACTACTCACTACAGGGAGAATTCGTTTTTTTAGCCGTACAGTTCGTATGTGGAATAAACTTCCGGCGGGTGTATTCCCTAATTCTTTCAATATCGAGAGATTCAAATCAAACATTAACAAACACCCGCCTCTATCCCCACTTCCTAAGTCCAATACAATGCACGGCATTTATAGGGGGCCATCCCCTGAGTATTGGTCAATGTGGAAAAAAAAAAAGGAAATGCACAATAAATGAAATGTGCATTTCTTATTTTAATATCAATTTTGATTTTATAATTGAATATTTGTGTTGTTTTGTTTTTCAATGAATGGTTTTAGTTTTAAAATAAAAAAAACAATTTTTAATTAAAAATTTGATTTAATTTAGACTGAAAGAACTAGCGAATCAAACAGTCCAGAAGTAGGTACGTAGACAGTTATTAAGAACTAGAGAAATGGTTGAAACCAGTGCACCACTTCTGTAGTTGGTATGGCAGCACTATAGAAGTAGTCGGTAGAGAGTAATGCAGAGGGAAGTAAATTGGTTTCCTCCAATGACAAGCTCATGTTAAATTCGCCAGTTAAATACCATTGAAGGTAAATTGGGTCGGAATTAGTGTTGTTTACTTTAGGACTAGCTATGCTACTGTTTCTGAACTAGCCCCATTTCCTGACGGGATATAACTACAAGAAGAATATTCTGATAATGTGAATATTCTTTTATGAAATTTGAAATATTTTTAAATCAAATCAAGCATTTCATCACTAAAGGGTGTTTCAGTAAGAATGCACTTTTTCATTTTAAAATAAAAACAGGTATTTTTTGAGGAAGTTGTGATTTTTTTTATTGGATTATAAGGAAGACATATTCCGATTAAGTATGAAATGCAATATCCATCAAATGGTCCTCGCGGCTCTGATGATAGGCCATTACTCTTTTCATGAAATTTTCCATGATTTTATCACAGAGATGTGGCTGTATCTCATCGATGACGCGTTGGATGTCGGTTTTCAGCTCAGGAATTGTTTCTGGTTTATTCGCATAAACCAGAGATTTCACAAAACTCCAAAGAAATAAATCACACGGCATCAAATCGTATGATCTTGGTGGCCAGTTGACATCAGAAATTCTGCAGATAGATTGTTCTGGAAATCGTGTGGCAGGTGGCGCTGTCTTGCTGAAACCACATGTCGTCCAGATGCATGCGCAGTTGAGGTCATGATAACTTCGTTATCATGTTCCTCTAATGAATGCCGTACATAGTTACTGAAATATCGTCCTCATCTTCAAAAAGTAAGGCCCACTCACGTTTTATATGCATCTAAGAAACTCCTAACCAAAATTAGCTCGATAAAAGAAATATTTCAAAATTATATTAAAATTGGATATAATCAAATCTTGAAAAGAAGAAGGCGGATGTCTTTCGGCAAAAATTCGCTACGTAGTAGTTCGCAAAATTTGAAGTTGTTGATGCCGCCACTCTTTCGGCCACAGGTTCGTTTAGACTAGCAATGTTTTCGAGTGATCGGGAGCTACATCTATTGTTGTCTATTGTTGATCCAGATTTTTCGAATTATTTACTCACTCTTCGAGTTGCTGACAAATTAGGTGCACTACCTCGACCAAAAATGCCAAGAAGTTTCCAAGTGATCTCAGCGTATCTTGCTTCATTTTTATTATTCCGAACACTAGCAGTTAACAACTGTCAAATTTAAGAGCCTCCACTTGTAGTACCACTAATTTTAATCCTGCACTCTAATTACAATTCTCTGATTTTGTGAAATTAATACCACAACCATACATTAACTGGCATTGCCTAAACTGATGACTAATGCAAATTAAAAGTTTCAAGCATGATACTACAAAAAATCAAACCTTTACAGTCGTAGAATCAAATGCCACCATTAGGTTATGAATCTATATATTTTTTTGATGTATAAAATACGAAAGAAAAACTTATTTTTGTCATTGTTTCAGGGTTATGAATATAACATCGCTTGAATTCCACGAATTATAATCCTGTGTTTTATTGTGTTATTTTTTCTCGGTTGTTGCATTGTTATTCTCTTGCTTTCTTTATGAATTTCCCATTGTTGGTATTACGCTTTGACATACTCTTACGACTTTCGTCCAACTGTGACTGACTTTTTGACATTTCGTTTGTACTCAGAGCATATTTGATTTATTATGAACAAAACGAAAAGAACAATATATAGTTCGTATACAGCGTGTACCCTCACTCTTCCCCCTTTTTGTTTGTCTGAGGTTGTTATTAAAATCCTAATCACATGATAAAAGGTTTATATTGTATTCAATGGGTTCGCCATCACTTTCCTTTGTGAGTTTGGACAGGACAAACAACTTGGTAGATTTCATTAATGAAGATAACTTTTGTGGAAGTGCCAACAATTGTTGAGGTCATTAAAGATTATGTGGAATAGACGCTGGATCGATTGTGGATAAGTTTTATAATGAGTTAAGCTGATTTCCTATGTGTTCCAAAGCGCTTAAAAGTTAGAAGTTAGATGAAGAAGAATTATTTCATTTAGCTAGGATTTGTAATTATGTTCAAGTGCTGAATTTCGTTCACGTTATAAATTCAGTGAATAGGATCTTGGGCAAGCCGCAGTCGATCCACTATATTCCTTGACATATTTTCTGGAGTTTTTAATTAGAAAAATTCTTGCGTATGTAGGTACTCGAAATGTGCGTGAAGATAGATTCCGAATCTAGCTAGCAAAGACACAAACCAAGAATTCCTTGTTTTCGCACAATGGGCGAAATTATATGTGGGGGTCCGAAAGTAAATGAGGATCTTTTCTTACTTCGGATCTCTTTTTCCACATTTTGATTACAGATTCTCAAAGGGTTTTTGAAGAGCTTTCCAACGAGGTATGTGAGAACACGGGACAGTTCCTTGTTTTCCCACAATGGGCAAAATTATTTTTGGGGGTCCGAAAGTAAATGAGGATCTTTTCTTACTTCGGATCTCTTTTTCCTCATTTTGATTACAGATTCTGAAAGGGTTCGTAAAGGCTTTTCTAACAAGGTATGTGAGCACACGGGAGAATTCCTTGTTTTCCGAAGTTGATCGATTTAAATTTTCATACACTACATTTACTTTGGCCCACTGAGCGAATACGATAATACTTGCGGCAGCAGGAACAAATTCTTTCTGTAGTGGCATGAAGTACCTTCAGAAGTTGTAAGTCTTGTTTCTATATGTTTTTCCCATCGACTGAAAATAATATATTATTAAATACACCATGTTTCTCTATGTTAACTTAGTTATGTTATCGCCATAACAGACTTCTGCCAACTGTAATGTTTTGTGTCGTTGCTAGTTAGATTCGGAATCTATCTTCACGCACATGTACTCGAAGATTAATTAGCTTTAAGGACCACCTGCGTCTCGGGAAAATAATAATTAATTGTTTCTTTTCAAATATGAATTTTATGAGTTAGCAGACATTGTATTCCAACAGGATGCCCTATTGTAAGAAGGTTATGGCGAAAACGGTTTCTTTCGAAATGAGAAAATGAACGAGAGAAAAGAAATGATACCTGGGAACCGCTCTCCTAGATTGAGCCATTTATTGAACCTGAATTTACTTCTTTAGTGGAATTTTCAGATATTGATTGATATTGATGAAAATGATCAAAAATATTACCCCATGAATTGTGAGGGGTGTCTCAGTAAGTATGCACTTTTTCATTTCGAGATAAAAACACGTGTTTTTTATGTAGTTGTAATTTTTTTTTATTGGATTGTAAATAAGACATTTTCCGATTAAGTATGGTCTGAAATCCCTCCACGGGTCTGATGATAGGCCATTACTCTTCGCATGGCGTTAAATCGCATGATCTTGCTGGCCACATTATCTTTGTTCTCTAAATTGAGAGTGCAAAATTGTAACATTTGAATAACTTTACAATATTTACTGTTTGGAATTAATTATGGAATTAACATTTTTAATGGTTTTATTCACGGGAGAACAGTAAATTGATTTAGTTAATTATTTTATTTAGCTTTTTAATCAAATATTTAAAATAATGTGGTGTACGAAATCAAGTGCAACGGAGACAAAACCAATATATGCCAGAAGGTATATGTGGGTACTACGATGGATAAACTGAAGACGAGAATTTTATCACATGAATCGGACCAATAGGCACATTATAAGCATTTGGAACAAACAACAGAAACTTTAACGTAGTGAAGATTCTACCTGAAGAGAAGATTTGCTCACGACGTCTTTTTCAGGAACTTCTGCATATTATTGACGTTCCATCTGGGAAAAGACTCAACTACAAGCGCGATACGGACCAATATGCACAAGTTTACAGACATACAATTGACAAATTGACAAATATATGCTGAAATATTATTGTGATTTCAACTCAATAATCTCTAACAGACAATATTGTACTTAGGGAAAAGTTTTGTTTTACAAAATCTTTGTGTTTTTTTTATATTAGAACGAAGTTGATCGAAATATTGGAAACTAAATAAATTGTGATAAAAGGAAAATTATACAACTTCGTTTTCTTTTTTCATACCTATGCCCTCGAGCCGATACTAAAATTGAAAATCATATTAATAGGAAAGGTCAACTATAAATACAACTTAAATATTTAAAATATACAAATTTATTTCGAAACTGTGTCAGCCCTGTTACAATTTTGCTCGTCCTTGTAATAACTAAACTTAAATATACGACTGGGGAGCAGGAGCAACTAAAAAAGCGCATGCGTTCACGAGCGGGCTGCTTTCGTTTGTGTATGTGCATTTTCCTACGCTCCTTTTCGTCTTCAACGAGAAAAATCGGGGTTTTACAGAACTGTTTAGTCAATCAAAAGTATTGCATTGTGGAAATACTCTGCATCATCCAAACAAATGTGAGGTGGTCAAAGAAGGGATTGAACCTATGTTTTCTTGTACAAGAGCCCCACGCTCGTCGTCACGCTTTTGTTTTCAGCTGTTTTCAACAAACAAAGTCAAATTTCAGTTGCCACTACATATATTTTTTCAATGTATCATTTTAATCAATGTATCTCAAACATGTAATAATGAATTGCAACTACGACGTGTTTGGTCAAAAGTGTACAATATTTGCAACGACTTCCAACACAAGTTATATTTGCATCCAAACAACAAATCAAGATGGATTTTTCAGCGATACCTTCAGTAATATATTAAGAGTAATTGCATTGATAGTTTCAGCCAATCATCTCTAATTTTTAAATAACCATTTGATAATTTATTCATAAAAGTGCAAGAAAGTAGGCAGCTTGAGGTTTCGAATGATCAATAAATACACGCTAAAAAAAACTGTTTTTTTGTTGTATCTTTGATGCAAATATGATGTTTTTGTAGCTTCTTGCAAATGTAGAATGGTTGTGTCCAAACACATTGTGTTTACTGTTCAATGTTACATGTTGCAGACACAATTATTAATATGCTTTAGTGTATGTTTTTGCGATCCAAATGTGGATTTTTTGTTGAAACCTGTTGAAAATAAACACGAGACAGACAACAAACAAACAAAACGCAACAGATCTTGAATTTAGGAAAGCAATGCTGGCAAACATATACATGGTTCCTGCAATATATTGCTGGGGCCGTTTTTTGCAGCGTGTACATATCGACCTTTATGCGCGAAATTATCATATGTCATCAATTTACCAAGATAGACTTTTCGATGCAAAATTATTGTAACATACATAGCTCATATTCTGACAAAGTTGAAAGGTCGTAATCGTTTTAGTTTCGGAGATGTAAAGGTTTTAATTTAATTTCTTGCACACGCTGAAAATTGGTATTTGTTGCTTGTTTGGATGCAAATGTAACGTGTGTTTGGAGTTTTTCGCAATTATAGTATACTTGTGTCCCAACACATTGTATTTGCTATTCAATATTATATGTTTGAGTCACAATGAGTAATATGTTATAATATATGTTTTTATGATCCAAATATACCTTTGTTGGTGATACAAATACAGCTGTGTGTGGGGCACAGTTCACTTCTTTTTTTCGCTATGCTCTGTCGAGACCAAAATTCGAAAAAGCGGGCAAAGGAAGATCCTTATCAGCCTAAGTGAATGTTATAACAGTGTACTCTGTTTTTGCATTATTCGTTTAGTCAGTGATTCATAAATATTTCATGAGTGAGTATTCAAATGAATTGGGTGTTTATGTTGACTGATTTGTTGCGCTTTCGTTTGGGAGGAAACACACGAATGCATCGACGTAAGTATATGGACGTTTGAGATGAAAAATGCATTTGGCTCCAAGTAAAAGTATGCGTCTTTGCAAGTTAACATGCTAATGTTTGCATTTAAATATAAGTGGGTTTTTTTCTTGCAAACATACGAATGTTTGGAGTGTGTATAATTGGGAGAATATGTTAGAGAGATCTTTTTTTCAGTTCGCATGGAGGAACTATGAGTATAGGTGCAAAGAAATCCTTGTCCTGTAAATTTAGTTTTTTGTGACTTACGATCATTCGATATGGGGGTCGATATGTTGCCAAAATATTTTCCTTAGGGATTGTAGACGATTAGAGACCAGTATCTCGAGATTTTATAAATTTTTTGGTTCTATTTTAAACCAATGCCATAAAATGGTGAAAGTATTCAGTTAAAGAGGTAAAAAAGATACACAAAAACCAAAGCAATATCTTTCAATTGTTAAAATATTTTCAAGTTTCTTTTAAAAACCAGCAACATACTAAGAATTTTATTTATTAATATTAAAAAATAATCAATCCCTTTTCCAGTATGATCTTTGCAAATATTCTCCACTGCATTTAACACGGAAACAGAACAACATTTAGATGATATTTATAATTTTGAACTATTTTTGTCTTTTGACCTGTAAGAGTTCGCCTTTAGGATTTCCTCTGTTGCTTGCAATTTACAATTGTGCAGAAAAAATTCTCTTCCTTAGACGTTTTCTTCTCAATTATGAATAACTACAGAAAATCAGCCAAAAAAACACAGAAACTTTACAAAATTGATTCTTGCAAAGAAAAACAAAACATTTTTGCCAGGCTGCTTCTTTGTTAGTTAAATAACAAAAAGACCAACAGTATTTCTTTCTTCACTTGATTGTCATCACTTTGATGTTGACATATTTCCTTTTGCCCTCCATAGAATTGTCAAAAAATCAAAAGACCCAGAAATGGCAGACAGACAAGCATCTCAAAGAAAAACATTTTCATCACAAACAGAACGGAAAAAATGCCCAGAAAAGCCCTAGAATGATCAGATAAAGTTCGCCATAAAGTCAGGTCATCTGCCTGGGTCGTGCCTTTCCTTGACGTGTTTTTTTTTCTGTTATTATGAAGATGAACAAAAAAAATAAGAGGAAAAATTGGAAACACAAGAAAGAAATAGTTTCTAACCAGCTGGAATGGAAAATTGTTGACTTTTAATTATTAACCTGTTTTTCTTAGTTAGCGACGTGAAGAGCACAAACACTGTATATTGTGCGCGAATTCTTGCTGAAGGTCCCGATTTGTGTGGGTTCATCTTGTCGCTGGATTTCCCTTTCATTCTCACTCACTTTAAAATAAACAACAATAACACAAAATGTTGCAATTAAAATTGCAAACCATTTGAACATTTTTTACAATCCGGTTCTTAGCTCCCTGTGTTGTTACTTTTGAATTAGTGAACTGGGTGCCCTGTGTCTCTCTCAATTGGTTGTCAAGTGGTGAGCTTGGGAAAAGTAGAATATGCGTTAAAAACACATCAAGGATGATTGTTTCTGCCGGTTCATGATATGAATGGAGAAATGTACACTGGTTGATACAAAAATCTCTTAAGTATTTTCTATTCTTTATTACTTTAACTTTTTTTGTTGTAAAATCCAACTGTCCCTTTTCATTGATGCTCCTGCTGAGTGAGAACATGAGTAACATCATCTATACCATGAAGAAGAATACTCTGTAGAATTTGTTTAAATTCCTAGTCGTCAAAGAAAAAACCAGCTCCGCCTAATGGTATGATAATTGTGGTTGTACATTACGTAACAGCTAAAATGTGAGCTACGTCATTTTCCCATTTATATTTTCCAAATGAAGTAAAAAAACATTAATTGGGATAAAAAGATTCCACTTCAAATTTAAAGTGCATCAATTGAAATTCAAAAATTGAACTCAAAAGATATTTAAATTTGAAAAACATGAAGTTTAAAAAACATCAAATGAAATTTTAAACACGTCAGTTAAATTTGAATCAGATTGAAATTTGAAATACATGAATTGAAATTGAAAAAAAGTCAATTGAATTCTATAAAACATCCATTGAATTTTAAAATACATCCATTGAATTTTAAATGACGTTAATTGAAATTTGGAAGCCTAATATGTCAAATCGTTTAATGAATTTTGCATTTCAATTGACAAGATATAAATTACGATTGGTTGGTTGAAAAGGCTGCAAGACAACGCTGTCTAGCACACTTTGGGTAAAGAAGCCCATTGTGATACCTACAGTTTCCTCTATAGCAACTATTGACTAGTCGTCTAGCCAATTTGCCCTTACAATGAATTAGTCTATAAGACCTACAGGTATATCCTGTAGAGCTACGGTGCTAACTAAGTGTGTTCCGAATATCATACTTCTCAGTCCTTGCAGAGCAGGGCGATCCAAGAGAAGGTGTTTCGTCGTTTTCTCATCGTCTTCCAGGCAGGCAGCATCTACAGAGAGTGGAGTTTCTATGTCCCAATCTTAGGGCGTGTTTTCCTACAAGACAATGTCCCGTAAGTGTTCCTATCATTATGGATAACCTGCCTCTCGGCAAGTTAAGTAGTTGCGTAGTCCTCTTCCTGTCCACCTGTGGCCAGAGGACACTGGCTTGTTTGCAATTTGAAGTAATTCTCCACTTGGCCCTGAACATATTATCAGCCCACTGCCGGATCTGCAAACGGCATACTAACACCTTCTTTTGCAGGAAGAACCTGTGCCGTAGTACCTTGTCTAGCTAACGCATCCGCTACGCAATTGCCTAGAATGTCGCTGTGTCCCTGTACCCAGATGAGCCTGATGTCAAAATACTCTGCCACCACCCTAAGTGATGAGTGGCATTCTTTCACTTCAGGCACATAGCAAACATGGCTTCCACGGATTTTATGGCAGCCTGTAGTTTCAGTAGTTCAGCAGCCTCCAGTATGGCGGTACTATGTCGGTCTAGGCGTGTATAATCGGTTGAATTATATCTAAAGTGTTGAAGAAATCACCTACTGTGCCCTGCTGAAATAAGGCGCCAAACTTGCAGGTCAACTTTTCTCTCCATCGAAATACCGTAGCCCCAGTAATAAAAAAAATCGCTTGGCATGGTATCGCTCGCCATTGACGGTTCATTGATCATTTTCGATGAAAAATGGCCTTATGATGCCGCAATGCCAAAAACCGCACCAAACAGTCACTTGTTGTGGATGCATCGGTTTTTCCTCGACAACGTGTGGATTTTTCGATCCGCAAATGCGGCAATTTTGTTTGTTAACATAACCCCCAAGGTGGAAATGAGCTTCATCGGAAAATATAATTTTTAAGTCAAAATGTTTGTATTCAGCCAAGCGATCTTCAGTCCGTGCAGCAAAGCGAAAATGCATCAGATGGTTACGAGGCTTCAGTACTAGAACTAATTGGACTTTATAAGCCTTCATACCGCGGTCTTGTTGCAAAGTTCGGCATAACGTAGAGCGAGAAATGTTCAATTGCTGCTAACGGTGGCGAGTTGATGTTGACAATACATTCAGTTACAGCGGCAATACTTTCCACAGAACGCACTAGACGAGTACGTACACGAGTCCTTTCGTACAATATGGACCGGATTGATGAACTCGCCGCACAAATTGATCCACGAACTGCCTTTATTTCGTAGATTTCTTTGAGTTGATAGCGTGGAAGATTTATAAAGGTTTTTATTATTTCCTAACTTTCTTCAAGTGTAAAGCGACCGACTGCGTAATGTCTGAACTTTAGCTAAATTGAAAATTAACCATATGTTTTGGAATATCCAGGGGTTCGAATTCCACATCTTACATGAATATAAGAATTCATTTATTTTGTATGAACTGAACATAATAAAAAAAAAAAAAAACCGTTTCCCATTACATCCCATGAAGGGATTGGGGAGAGCTTCTCACAACCAGTGAGCTGTGCGCTTTCCAATTTTTCACTCACTGTGGCCGTCGGTGGTGCAATGGGTAGTGTGCGCGCCTCTTGTACATGAGATCCCGGGTTCGATCCCTGCTCTGACCACCTTAAAAAAAATCCTTTCGGCGGCGGTCACCTCGCATAGTGACGGCGACACTATCGAGTATTAAGCCATGAAAAAGCTTCTCAAAATACCGTTCGGAATCGGTGTAAAAACTGTAGGTCCCAACTGAACATAATATCATTAAATAAATGAACGGAGTGAGATATGAGGATTGATTTTGAAGACTGCTTTCTGATGAATATTGCCATTGTTTTCAATATTCTTTTGACTGTAACAGCACTTTTTTTATACTGGGTGTCTCAGTAAGAATGCTCTTTTTCATTTTAAAGGAAAAGCACGTACTTTTGCGATAGGTATGATTTGTTTATTGGAGTGTATAGAAGACATGTTACGATTAAGTATGGAATAAAATATCCGCTTAATGGTCCCACGGCTCTGATGACAGGCCATTACTCTTTTCATGAAATTTTCGATGACTTTATCACACAGATGTGGCTGTATCTCACGGATGACGCGTTGGATCTCCGTTTTTAGCTCTGGAATTGTTTCTGCTTTATTCGCATAAACACGGGATTTCACAAAACCCCAAAGACATAAATCGCACGGCGTTAATTCGCATGATCTTGGTGGCCTGTTGACATCAGAATTTCTTGACATAAATTATTCTGGAAATCGTTGCTGCGCCGTATGGCAGGTGGTGCCGTTTTGCTGAAACCGTATGTCGTCCCGATCCATCACGTCCAGTTGAGGCCACAAGAATTCCGTTATCATGTTCCTGTATGGAATGCCGTTCGTAGTTACTGCAATTGCGGCCTCATTTTCAAAAAAAAGTAAGGCCCAATCAAGCCGTCTGATCAAAATCCGCACCAGACAGTTGATCGTTGTAGATGCATTTGTTTCTCGTGGATTGCATGAGCATTTTCTGAGCCCCAACTTCGAGAATTTGATGTATTCACGAAGCCATGGACTTATTTTGAAAAATTTGCATTGACTGTACTTCGCTCCATTATCTATTGAACGAATTGCCGGTGCTTCCCATGGTGTGCTGGTTTGAGCTTGTGAGTAACCTGAACTTTGTACGAAAGTGGGTGGAGGGCTTTTGTCAAAATTCGCTGCGAAGTGCTTTAAGTGAAATTAAAAGTTGTTGAGAATAATGCCGAATTGATGTTTTCGGGTTTTTTGTCACACTCTCGTGTACACCAGCAATGTTTTCAAGAGACAGACCGGTGTGTTGACGCACAGGGGTCTTACTGTCAATAATCGACCAGTTTCTTCAAATTTGTTGACGTATAGTTGACACATTAGGTGCATTTTCTCGACCAAAATTCTTTGAAATTTGCGAGCGGCCTCAGCATAACTTTCTACATTTTTGTAATAAGTTTCACACTTATAGCGCGTTGTTCTTCCCTAAACCTCTCCAGTTTTATTAACCCGAATAATCATGTGTGACAGATGTCAAATTTCAAAGTTTCGACTTGCACAAAAAAAATTACACTAAATTTAAAAAGTGCAATATTACTGAGACATCCTTTATATTCAAAATTGTGTTTACAGTATATTTGAACTTACATGGAAGAGATGGTTCATAAAACCTACAACAATCAAGGACCATGAACAATTTTTAGTGGTTTCTGGATCACAGGAAGATTTTTATTTATTTCATTCCATGTAAGTACTACTTGACATTCAAAGATGTGGTCTGTTCATGACATTTTCAGTGCCGTCTCGGGAAAAGGATAAATATTAATAAATTTTTATTAAAATGCCGTACTCGAAAAGTGCCCGAGCAGAAAACTTTTAAGTAAATAAATTTTTTCCCACTACATCCTCTGTTTCTCACAATCACAAAGCTGTGCGCTTTCAAGTGTTCAGTCACTGATTGGAACCTACGGTTTTACACCGGTTTCGAACTATTTTTGGAGAATCTATTTCATGGCGTATTATTCGATAGTTCCGCCGTAGCCAAACGAGGTGTCCGTCGTCGAAAAAAGTGTAAGGTGGTCAGAGCAGGAATCGAACTCACGTTTTCTCGCACAATAGTCGCGCACACTAACCGATGCACCAGCGACGGCCATTTTTACTTTCCCAAACTTTATATTATAATGTTTTTCGTTATAATTTTGTTTCTATATAATACTTTCAGATTGTATCTGCATCGCTGCAGAATATGGAACAAATTTATCATCTATTTAAAATTTTTAAGTCAAATATCTCCTATTCTTATGGCAGTCTTACTACACTGAATGGAAAAGCATCGTCACACGGATGAAAATATACATCACCCCAACAACTTTTGTAATCGAAAGTGAGCTAACGTAACGTTTCATTCCTGCTATGAAAATGTGTTCATCTACTGCAAATTGTTCGTTACTGTGGTGAAAGTATGGTTGCTGCAATGAATTTGCTTCATTATTGCAACGAATTTATTTCATTGTTGCAATGAATTCACACAATTTGGTTTTCCTAATAAAGGATTATTACTAAGTATAACTAATTAGTCAGTTTTAACAAATTTATTTAAATTATTCCGGCGGAGAAATATGTCTACCACTTCGATTGTTGCAATGGAACTGATTTAAGATGGGTATGTGACCCAACACTCACGCGCACCATTTTTTCTTGCCGGCCTCTTTTTTATGCTCGCTCATTTTTTCGACTGCTTCTCTCTATATCCTAGTGGTAGGCAAAACCGAACGCACGCACGTATTATGTGCTTGTGTGCGGTCGTAAACGCAAACATGTGAGTTGCCGATCGTGTGTGTGTAAAAAATACGAGAAAAATACGATTATTGTCTGCCTCGCGAGGCTATGGGTTGGTTACGATTGCTCTATACCATCATAAAAATTAGTTTCGTTACAATAATGAAATTGTTTCGTCAACTAAAAATTTTGACAAACCTCCAAAATAAACAAATAATAAATATAAACTATAAAAAGTAAGAGATAAACCAAATATCAGTAGTTTAAAACTCATTCCTTTACTTTTTTTTTTAATTTTCAACCCATTTTTCTACAAAATTCGAATTAAATAAAAATGTTGCAGGTTGCTGCTGCAACGAAATGAAAAATTGTCAAACAAGTCAAGTATGAAATTTTTCGTTGTAGCGACTACCAAATTGCCGGATATACGACACTTTTGACTAAAACAACGTAAAAACATTAACGAAAATGTTTCATCCATGCGACGAAGCGTTTTTCTTTCAGTGTACATATTTTTGTTTTGGTTTACCTTAAACTTTGCTGCCTTGTAAATGTTGGTACGATATTCCAGCACTTTTATACCAACCTCATTGTTAATGTCACAGCCTTTTTGCCTTCCATCTGGGGAGATATATTATTAATTTGAAACCAGTTGTTTTATTTGTTCTATTTTGCCTTCGTTTCATGTCTTCTCCGGTTGTCCTGTGTCTTATTCTTCTGTGCTTTTGTCCCTTTTATTTAAATCCATTTAATTAAAGCGTGTTTTTTTTCGCACACAGACGTTTAGTTTTTTGTTGTTGTTGTTGCTCCTTTTGTCTGACAGGACTACAGGACATTTCAAAGCGGCGCTCATGCTCTCTCTTCCTCTCGGTCCCTTTAATGTGTCTGTTTCATGTGTTTTTGTTCCATTTTCCCATCATCATCTAATCCCATCCAAAAAAAAGCTAAATTGTTATTTAATGTTTCACGGACAACTGTGAAGGGAACTAAACAAAAAAACCCAAAGAAAAAAAAACGTGAATGAATGAATGAATGTATTTTAATTTAAACAAATTTTCACTTACTCTTCTCGTGTTCCAGTTATTACCATAAATTTCGTTAAAACACAAGAAAAACGAGTGAAATTTTTCAACAGTTTCTTTTTATTTTTGGGTTGAAATATTCATGAGATGAACTAAGTTTGGTTGAAAGTTGTCACCATAGACTCCTGCCAATATAAGCGGGGTATGAGGTTACCATTGTAGACAGTGTACGGGGTGTTGGACTATCATTTTGACATGTGATAGGGTGTGTTGTCACGATGACACCATGTTTAATACGTTGGCGTTGACGGCGAAAGTATCGCGTGATTAATGAGTATAGAGATTTTAAACTGTGAATTTGTTAAAGGTTTCGTTTGCTGGGCCAGTGACTTTTAATTGTGTGGACAAGAAAGCGTTAACATATTAAAGTATTTAAAAGCTGTTAGTTTTGTTAACGTCGATGGTGCAATGGTTAGGGTGCGTGACTTTGTTCGCGAGAACAAGAGTTCAATCCCCGCCCTGAACACCTTTAATTTCTTTTGTGACGGCTGCACTAGTGAGTAATTAGCCATGAAAATGTTTCTCACAAACCATTCAGAGTCAGTAAGAGTAATTAGCCATGAAAATGTTTCTCACAAACCATTCAGAGTTACTGTAAAAGTGTAGCTCCTGGTTACTGAGTTAAAAAGTTAAAAGCGCACAGCAACTAAGTAAGAAGGTCTCACCTATATGTCTATTAGGGTGGGTCAATTTTTTTTCCGACCAAGAGTATAGCAGAAATTTAATCTATGGCAAATTCTAAGAAAATGTTCCCAAGAAACCATGGTTCTAAAATTAAAATCGAGCCCTCCATTTTTCACTTGTACATTTGTATATTATCGTAAAAAATCGACCCAAAAGTCATACTTTTGAAAGTTGATACTCTTCGATTTCTATGAAATTCCAAACGTAAATTCTACTTGATGCTGCCGTTACAATGACGTTTATTTTACTTCGAAACTCCCCACGTTTCATATTTTATGGCTGTGTAAATTTGGCCATCTGCAGCATTTTTGTGAAGATATACCTGTGGTAATGTTAGAATAACTTTTGAATGCGATATCAGATCTGCCATTTGCATTTTTCATTCCTAAATAGAATGTTAAGACCTATCAGGCGATACCATGTTCGTTACAATATGATATCTCATTCAAAAGTTATTCTAACATTAATACAGGTATATCTTCACAAAAATGCTGCAGATGACCAACTTTACACAGCTATAAAATAGGAACCGTGGGGAGTTTGAACCTAAAATAAACGTCATTGTAAAGGCAGCAATGATGTGAAATTTCATAGAAATCGAAGAGTATCAACTTTTAAAAGTATGGCGTTTGGGTCGATTTTTTACGATAATATACAAATTTTCAAGTGAAAAATGGCGGGTTCGATTTTGGTATTAGAACCATGGTTTCTTGGGAAAATTTTCTTAGAATTTGCCGTAGATTTCGTTTTTTCTATACTTTTTGTCAAGTTTTTTAGTTCCATACAAATTGACCCACCCTAATGTCCATGGAAAGAAAATTACATGTAGGTGTCAGGGGATACCCGGTTGGAACGAAGTTCCTTTCGCTATATATTATGTACTAACTAGTTAGTTCCAACACGCCGAAGACGTCCGTTGAAAAATACAGTAGTTTCAATGGATCTTTAACATAAGATACTTTTGTAAAATGATAAACTTTTTTTAAGAATTTTTTTTATGGAATGTATTTTTAAAAAACAGCATATTTTCCGGTCCTTCTTGTAAGAGTATGTATTATATTTTCCCAAAATGGTAATTTTTTAAAGAGAGGTACTTCCTGTATTAAAGGCCATTTTATTTTAAGAAAAGGTACTATTTTTAGGAAGAAGTACTTTCTGGAAGAAAAAGCCATTAGAGTATAATTTTTTTTACAAAGAAGTACTTTTTTTATGAACAAGTATTTTAAAGAAGTGGTACGCATTTTAGGAAGAGGTTCTTTTTTTAAGAAAATTTACTTTTTTTCAGAAACACTACGTATCTCAGGAAAAGGAAAGAAAAGGGATTATGTTATTTTACCGAAAATGTACTTTTTGTATGGAAAGGTATTTTTTTAAAAGAGGGTATTTTTTAAGAAAAGGTTTTTTTAAGAAATGGGAATTTTTTTTTTTGGAATTGGTACTTTTTACAAGAGTAGGTACATTTTTAAGAGTAGGTACTTATCTCAGGAAAAGTTATTTTGTTTCACAAAAAAGGTACTCTTTAAAGAAAAGGTAGGTTTTTAAGAAAAGACAATTTTTTGTAGAACATTTACTTTTTTAGAAAAGGTACTTATTTTAAAAAAAGGTACTTTTTGTGAGAAAATTTACTTTTTAGAAGTAAGTTACCATTGCTTAGGTACTTCTTTAAGATAAATTATTTTTTTTTTTGAGAAAACGTACTTTGTTCAAGAATATGAATAAGTGTTTTCAAACTTACAATTTTCTATATTTATCCAAGCTCGGGACCTTTATTTATTAGATTTATATTATTTTCAAAAAAATCGAGCACAAAAAAATGTTCCAATTATACCAGGGCTGTCTGTATAGCTATTTCGGATCTTGCTAAGATCTTCATCAGCAGACTTTTTTGGTATGTTTTCGGTGAATTCACCAAAAAATATATATAGGGAAACACTCATCATATTAATGAGAATTCCTTTATACATACTTTCGAAGAATACCAAGCACTAACGTTGGAACACTTTCATGCACAACTCTTTTTTATCATGTCGGAAACCCATTGGAATTAAACGTGCGTGATATATTTTTGTTTTTTCGTTACAAAACAGCAAAACAGAGGGTTGCCATCAACAATATTATTGCTTCAAGCTCGCGGTGCTCTACGTCAACTTACAACAATTCCCTTGCAGGAGTTTGATGAGCTCGACTTTTTTGAAAATACTACAAAGCTAATAAATAAAGTTTTATATTGAAAAGGTCTTGGGCTTGGATAAATTTAGAAAATTGTAAGTTTAAAAAACAGACCGTCGAAAAATCCAAAAAATTATAAATAGATATTTCCTTTGAGAAAATTTACTTTTTTTTAAGAAAAAGCACTTATTTAAGAAAATTATCTTTTTTTAAATTTCTTTCACTTTGGCTTTTGTAAATATACTTTTTACTGGGTTCAAAAGTACAATATATACTTAATATTGGTTACAGGCTGCACCTACAAAACTTCCCATTAAACAATAAATTTCCCTACATATTTTAATCTAGACACAAACCAAACAAAAGTACCCAATATAGTTGATAATACTGGGTTGTAGCATAATAGTGTTAAAATAAAGTTTTTTATTTTTTTTTATTTAGCCCCATTCTGCAACGTGCGTTAAGGAACTTCGTTCCAAAAATCAAAAATTTAACAAAAATGTAATAAATTGTAATTCAAAGCTACGTCATTGGGGGGAATGCGAAATTAATGTAACTAATAAATCTAGTTATTAAATTAAATAAAATTAATGTAACTAATATAACTAATTAATGTAATTCTAGTTCTCAAATATGCAAGAATTGAAGCTACTTGAACATTCTGATATAGCCCCCATATAAATGGGATAGTATCGCCGTCACACAGTGGGGTACTTCTCGAAAAAATTAATATAAAAAAATGTTTATAATTCAGATGTATTTATGTAATACACCGATAAAGATGAAATTTCACGTGGGGTTAGCTGAAGTGTTATGGTAGATAAATTTAGATACCGAAACATCATAGACCACAGTTGAGCTGCACAGTGGGAACCTAAAACTTACCATCTTGCCCAGCAACACAATTTGAAATCTTATAAAACTTGGAGTTTGTTTTTATTAAAGATATTTTTTTATGTATTTCTGACGCTACTGAACATCTGCATAAACTATGCGGTCTGGATTAGATTTGCTCTCATGTATCTCGGGATATTTGGGAAAATACTTTTTTATTGGAAAATTTTGCGTTGTTTTTTTCAGTATGTTATTTCAGAATATCTTTACTAAGTGAAAAGTAATTTTAGTTTTTGAAAATGTAACAGCATGTGTAGTAAAATAAGATTAAAATCGTTGAAATCCATAGGATTGTCTGGCTTGTGTTTAAATTCAAAACGCCAACATTTTTACGCATTTTTTTTTTGGAAAAAGGGGTTATCAATACTGAAGGAATTTATTTTCCAACATAAAGGGTGTCTCAGTAGGGTTGCGCTTATTAAATATGTTATTTTTTTGTGCAAGTGTCAACTCTGAAATTTGGCGGCTGCCAGACATGTTTATTCCGATTATTAAAAATGGAGCGCCTTATGAAAAAACAACGCGTTGTAATGGGTAATGGAGCAAAGTGAAGCCAATGCCCATTTAAAAATTATCAGATTCTACGATGAAGCGCGTTTCCATCTGAATATCTTCGTTAGTACACAACATTTTCGAATTTTGGGCTTAGAAAACTCTCATGCAATTCATGAGAAGCAAATACACCCACAACGAACAACTGTCTGGTGCGGATTTTGGTCAGGCGGCGTGATTGGGTCTTACTGTTTTGCAGATGAGGCTGAAATTCCAGTGGGTGTTAAATGGCATTCATTGCAGGAACATGATAGCGAAGTTCTCAAGATCTCCACTGGACAACATGGATTTGGACGACATGTGGTTTCAGCCAGACTGCGCAACCTGCCACACAGCGTATGAAGAAATCGATTTATTGCAGCAACGATTTCCAGAACAAATTATAGCAAGAAATTCTGATATCAACTAGCCACCAAGATCATGCAATGTAACGCCGTGCGATTTCTTTCTTTAGGGTTTTATGAAATATCGGGTTTATGCGAATAAACCAGAAACATTTCCTCAGCTCAAGTCCGAGATCCAACGCGCCATCCGTGAGATACAGTCACATCTCTGTAAAAGGTCATGGACAATTTCATGAGATTCAAATTTCAACGAGTAATCATCTGTAATTAGAGCTGTGGAGGTCATTTGATGGATATTGTATTTCATACCTAAACGGAACATGTCTTCTTTGCAATCCAAAAAATATATCACAACTGTCTCAAAAACTACGTGTTTTTTTTTAAATTAAAAAATACATTCTTACTGAGACACCCTATATTAAACATCTGTTCCCAACGAATATACTGAAAATTCTGTTCGGAGTTTCGATATATTGTGTAATGTATGTCTTCAAACAAAAAAAAAAAAATAGTCACAATTGGAAGACTGTGTCCTATATCGTATTTACTAATAAAGTAAATACATTGCCGGTTGCCAATTTAATCAACTGGTCTATCAATCGGATGATTGAGCTATACATTTTAAAGAATTGAGTATTTTTGTCTTAAGTCCCTTTTGACTTCATTGGTAGGTAATCTGGTACAGGACCTGTTAAAATTGATTGATTCCACACTCAATTTCATTTTGACTCGAGTTGTATTTTGTCACTGCAATGCAGTGCTAAGTTCTACGCTTTAATGCTGTTATTAGGCCTGTCTTTTTATTCCCAACTAAACTAATTTTTCGACCACTTTGTATGGGTATCTAAGTGATATTATGCAGCTCCCCTTACAAATTCGTCGAAAAATTAGTTTAGCGGGAAATAAAATAACGCGCTTATTATTTACCATATCTTGTGTAACGATCTGGAGTATTATCCTTATCTGTCCATCAAGTTTCTAATCATAAGCGGTAGTTAAAAATTAGTAACAGCAAACGTTGAGACCTTTCCTGTTCCCTTCTCCAAAGCAAAGTCTCCTTTCGCTTTTTGTTTCTTGACATAAAACGCAAAATTACACCCCGGGTTATAGCCACCAAATCATTGATATAAATATATTAATCAACATAAAGCACCCAATAAAAGGCTATACAACGAACGTCAAGACTATTTTTGCCCATGAACGCCTTCCGTCATTTTTTGGCCAACATTTGATTACACTAAATCGCAGGGGTGGGGGCAACAGGGAACAAGTGGGAAAAACTGGCAGTTCGTAATATATTCGATTATAATGTAAATTACAACTAAATGAGCCTTTGGTGTGTGTAGACACAAGGTTTTACTTTAGTTCTTGTTGTTTGGCTAAATGAATTCCTAGTAAACGCCTTAAATAGATGTTGCCAGCCAAAAATCCAAAATCACAACGACCAAGTCATATAACATAACAAACAAGCAAAAACAACAAAAAAATCATCGTTGAAGCAAGGAAAAAATGACAAATTACTTCCGTTTCCGTGGCTAGTTAGTTCTTCTCGCCCTCTCTGCAAGCCTTTGCACTTGATATGCCAGCAATACGGAAAATGAAAGACGGCAGAATTATAAAATGAAATAACTAAATCAATTTTTGTTTTCAGCTTGGTACGGTCCGTTTGCGAATGAACCACCCATTTAATCAAACAAAGTGGGTGGATTTTATTTTCAGGAAGTAGTGACGCCCTTAAATTACACCCCAAAAACGTTGAACGGATCCAAAGGCGAATATACAAATTTAGCTGGACATTTTATTATTTGCCATAATTGACTGAGAAATTGCCGTATCGTCGTATGTGTGCGACGGACGTTTTGTGCATATAAGTTGATCAATATATTTAAAGCATACTTTATACTTTATTTGCTGTCAGAAAATATTGCATAATTTTAGGCTTAGCATTTAAATTTTATATATGCTTTGTTATGTTTTTGCTGTTGCTGAAACATCATCATCATCGTCATCACTTTGTGCATACACTGTAATAATACATTTAATCCATTTAATTATGTGTTATTATTTATTAATTTATTTATTCGTGTTTTTTCTTCTTCACTTATTTATATTCCATTAAACGCATTTACATCATGTAAATTGACACTAGAGAGCAGTAATGGCGTCAACAGAAAGAAAAGGATTATTAAACAATAAAAATTAACGAAATGTTTTTACAAAAAAAAAAAAAAATTATGTGTGGTAAAATGTATAATTAACAAAAATTGTTCACCTTAATTAAATATTAAACAATGACAACTTTTTCTAGTTTCATGGGAAATTTTATATTTTTCATAACTGTTTTTTTTGTGCTAAACAAATATTGATAATAATTAGTGCATATGTTAGGTTTATATTATCATAATAGTAAAAGTAAATAGCATTCATGACAAAATAACTCAAAATTACAAAAAACATATTGAGGTTAATTGCAAATACTTTTACACGTCACTGACTCTTTAAATACATAATTATACAGGATTTTCCAGAAATTGCATTCCTGGTTTTTTGTATTAATTTTAAAAATTTAGAACGACTGAGTGTCAATATCCAAAAGTGTAAATAAACCATGAGGAGAAAAGGCAGAACTCTGAAGTTAAGTTAATATTTTTGGATAATGTCATCAAGCTGTCAAATCAAACACTTAATGGGGGCAATTTAACTTCCAATCGCAATGTAAGCAATATCAATTTTCTCAGTGGGGCCTGTATTTAGTAACAATTCCCATGGCAACGCCGGATCTGTGAGGAGTGTGTTCAATTACAGCGACATCCTCGATCAGCGTGTTGCCATGGAAATGGACAATATTAAGAGATTGGCTGCATCTTCTCCACTACCCAGGAGAGTCCTCAAGTTCTCCATTCCACCGGGCGGTTTCATCTACTTTTGGTTAAGATCTTAAACAATAAATTTGTAGCAACTCGTTGTGAGCAGCCGTGACCCTGTCCGCTACATTCTCTATTTGTAACTTATCTACACAGATGTTTCTGATCCCAAAGAGATCCTGAAAGTCCTTTTATACAGACAACAGCCAGTCCTCCTCACATAGCGATGATCTACTTCAGGATGTGTCACGTTGCAATTCAACTTGCAGCCGATGTTTTTATAATCATGTCATACACCACCCCCGTTGCATAGGTGATATCCATACTGAAAGAAAAATGTACATGAGAATGATGAATTTGTGCATTGCCATATTGAAAAAGTCCACACATTTACAATTGTTGTCTTATGAATTTATATTCATTTATTGATTTTTTAAAGTTTTAGTATGATTTTCAATTGATGAGTTTCTAAATGAAGTTTTTTTTTAAATGTTGATAGATATTTCACATCTTTTCTAAATGTGTGAAGTAATTCATTTGATGTATTTTGAGGTCTCGAACGACCCCGGGGGCTCAGGGACCTTACAAACCGAAGATAACATATTTCGCCAACCAGTTCAATCTTTTTCCTTATCTCCCTAGTTGGCAGTACGTAGTGTACGCAGGGATTAGTCAACCTGATCCCTCCAGCGGAGTCTTGGTGTTACTATTTTTGGTCAACTTTCGAGTTCGGTTTCGAAAACCCATTGACTACACAGAAAAAAATAAATGAGAAAAATATTCAACAAACCCGTTAATTGAAAACAACGGATTTTTTTTTCCAAATACTATGTTTTTCAATATTGCAATGTTGGAACTTCACTTGATAAACAAATTGTTGAATACATTACTTGCATTTCCAATAAAGACAATATTTGAAGCAAAGTTAAGAAAATCTTTGAATCAAATCATCCTTGTGTTAGTGTGATTGCGACACTTTTCGAGCATTTGCATATTATAGAATTCTCAATGCAATTAAGTTTTCGTTTGCATTTACTTTAATGTATTTTTCAATAGCATCATTCCAAACAAATGCTGATAAGGATCTGCGGTTAGATCTGAAATAACCGCACAGTTTTCCAGGAATCATGAGAATACATTTTGCAAAAACTCACACAAGTAAAAAACATTTTTTAAGTTTTATCCATTATTTTGATTTTTAGTCTTATAAACACTGAGTCGGATTAATAACTATTTGTATTGACATTTACTCCAAAATACAATAAGATATTTAATTGAACTGATCGTTTGTTTAGTACATTTTTTAACTTTCAATAATTTTCTTTATCAAACCAACAACATGTTTTATTAAATTGAAAGTTAAAATCAACAATTCTTGTTATTGATTCAATAAACTTCGTTATTGACTGAAAAAGGAATACAAATTGATAAATAGCTTACAAGTTTCATTACTAATAATGCAAAAACCATCATCACAGTAAATTCAATAATTTCTGTTATTGAATCCATGATGTTTATATTCAAATTTTGAAATTATTTGTTGTGTGTAGTTCGTATTCATATATTCCACTGACATTGCCTAGCCAGCGCAATCGCGTTGTTTTGGTCCGCTTAACTATGCCAATGTCGGGATATAGCTCATTCAGGTCATGGTTCATGCGACGCCGATATTTGCCGTTGTGCACTATTGGGCCATACATTTTACGAAGTATTTTTCTCTCGAAGACTCCTACAGATGTTTCAGCTGCTTGTGATAAGGCCCAGGATCCTGCGCCATAAAGCAAAGCAGGTTGTCTGAAAGTCTGTTACAGCTGGACTTTTCTCCAAAATGACATCTATTTCGAGTACTATTCTCCGCTTGACTCAAGGCTGACGTCGTTTGTTTTTGTTTAGGGCAGATCCACGATATGTAAATTCGTCCATCACCTCGAAATTATAACGGTTATCAACGTTCACGCTTTCGTCAAATCGCCTGGAGGCCCTGCTCATTGAAACCATTAGTTTTGTCTTGTCCTTAGTTACTGTCAGAACCAATTTTGCTGATTCCTTCTCAATGCTCGACAACACCGCAGTAATTTCTCTCATTGTGCCCCTAACGATATCTATATCATCAGCATACGCGAGCAGCATTTGACTTTTGCTGCTGATGGTTTTGTTCATGTTGACTGCAGCTTTTCTCATAATGATCTCCATTAAGATGTTAAAGAGATCGCATGATAGGGTGTCGCCTTGCCTTAGGCCTCGCTTTCTTTCGAAAGGTTCGGTAAGATCCTTACCAACTTTCATTGCGGAGTTGGTGTTCGTCAAGGTCATCCTGCAAAGGCGTATGAGTTTTGCAGGAATACCAAGCTTCGTAGAGTTTCTCCCGTATCGGGCTATCAAAGGCCGGCTTATAATCGTTAAATAGATGATAGCTGTCGATTTGTTCTTCGTGGGTCTCCTCCAGGATTTGGCGAAGCGTGAAAATCAGTTGTCGATTTTTTCCAGGCCTACAGCCACACTGGTATGGTCCAATTAGGTCAGCGGTATTTGGTTTCAGTTTTTATACTTGAGAGAACCATATGTGAAATGGATTAGAGGCGAATTCCACGATAGTTCGCAAAGAGACTCGGGTCACCTTTTTTAAATATGGGACATAGTACCAATCGCTGAATTTTCCATTAAACAAAATTTTGCTAATGAGCTGATACATGCACCTTATCAGCTCATCGCTACCAGCCTTAAACGGCTCATGTTGCTTTGTTGTTCTTAAAAGCCGAGCAATAGCTATTCTGACCTCGTCTTGGTTAGGAGGGGGCATTCGACGTCGTCGTCCAAATTGTGACCGATTGACTCATCGTCATTGGATATCCCAAGTACCAGTAGTCAGGAGAAATGATATCTCCATATTCCCAACATGCTCTGCACAACTGCGATGAGATTTTCGTCCTTGTCTTTAGAAAAAAGAATTTTTGGGGTTCGTTCTTCTCGGGATTCTGGATTCGTTTTTCTTTCTGGACGTCTCAATTTTCTCAGTCTCGCGATTTCTCCACTGCTGTCTCTTACGCCTAAAGAGACGGCATACCTCCATTCTTTTCTCTCTATACCGCTCAGTCGCAGCTCACGTTGCAATTGACTAAAGCATTGCCATACGTGCAGCGTTATTTTTTTTATTTTTTTTTGCAATGCGACACTCTTCATCGTACCATGGTTTATTGGGAATCGGTTTTTTATAGAGTCGGAAATGGGTTTCCACTGCGCTTCAGGATCGTCATCGGTAGGGGGAGGGTTCTGAGCCAAAAGTTGCGAGAGCTTCCTTGAGTAGGCTGTGGCTACATCAACTTTGGCATTAAAATCTCCCAGTACAACCTTAATATCATGGCCAGCGCTGCGGTTATACTTTTCCTCTAGGCGCTCGTAAATATGTCTTTGGCATCATCATCTTTCTCTTTCGTCGCGGCATGCATTCAAATTATGGAAATATAAAAATATTCCGCTTTTATGCAGATTGTGGCTATACGTTCACTCACAGCATTGAATCTAGAGACTAGATGTCGCAGTCTTTTGCCGACTACAAATCCGCAACCAAACTCATGTTTTTTCCCATGGCAACTGTAGTATATGTCGCAGTTTCTTTTTCTTCTGCAGCCATATCCTGTCCATCGCATTTCCTGGATAACGGTATTGTCTGCCTTATAACTTTCGATACTTGACTACTTGTACCGGATCTATATAGAGATGTTATCAAATACGGGAATGGGGTAGAAAAGAAGGGATTGGTCACTTAAGGTCAAGTAGATAATGGTGTCCCATAACATCCCATGAAGGAATTGGGGAGAGCTTCTCACAATCAGTGAGATGTGCGCTTTCTAGTTTTACACTCACTGGTTGGGACCTACAGTTTCACACCGATTCCGAACGGTATTTTTAGAAGCTTTTTCATGGCTAAATACTCGATAGTGTCGCCATCACTAAGCGAGGTGACCGTCGTCGAAAGAAATGTAAGGTGGTCTGAGCAGGGATCGAATCCACGTTCTCATGTACAAGAGCCGCGCACACTAGCCATTGCACCACCGACGGTAGATAATATGGCAGTTATATGCATGTTATAAGTTAGAATACTCAGTCATTCTCAAGCCTGTAACGAATATAGAATATTTGACGCGTTCAAATTTCAAAATACCTTAGATCTGATGTAATATTTTGACAAAAGTGAGGGTGTTTAAAAATTTCTTCTTAAGTTTACAACAATTGAGTTTGTACTCAAATAACATGAACTTAAATTCTCTTGATTCCCCACGAATGTCGATATAGTTACGTGTAAACATATGCGTATTTCCTCCCAAACGTAATAATATTTCGAAGCGAATTATTCTTTGAGTTCAATATATGTGTATAATTTATATAATTTTTCATAATGTTATCAATATAAATCCATATTTATAAATAATTAATACAAGAAATTAAAATGTTTAAAACAACACTTTTTACATTTACGTGCATTGAATGAATTATTTGATTTTTTTCATGAAATGAGAATCTGCTGCTATTTTGCTTCTCCTATATTTGTTTGATTTTGTTTTCAGAAGGTTTCAACTATCCGTTGGTTGTCACTATGCGGTGGTATACAAACATTATAGTTATATACAAATCTAGATCATGCAAGCCAAGCGTGTATTAATTACTTGTGTTTTTGTTTGTTATATTTCGCAAATGGGTCGACGTTCCGATTTTCTTCACGTCGATGCCCTTTCCAGTTTCTTTCCTCAAAATCGATTCTCACTTTGGTAGCCCACAAACATACTAAACATATACACAAAAGCCAAAGCAACAGCACAAGCCATTTATCCATTCAAGCCCTTGCGTATTATTTTTTTACTGATCAAGAGCTTATCCTCTGTCCGATGAACCAATGACGAGTGAATACATGCAACTAAAACACAGTACATCACCCAAAATAAGAAACACTTCATCTGCAATTTTCAGACACATTCAGGAATATTTTTGAATAATACAAAAATACAGAAACACACATACAAGATAGACTCTCTGGATGTCCCTCTTTTATTCTCATGCTCCCGGGAGAACATAGACAGCGCTGTATTTGTATCACAAACATAGATATATGTGGGTCCCAAACACATATGTTATAAAATATTAATCATTGTGTGTCAGATATGTAAACACAATGTGTTTGGACAAAAGTATATTATATTTGCGAAAAGGTTTAAACACACGTTATATAAGTACTTGATTTTCAGGGTGCATTTGTTTTTTTTTAACTTGCTAAAGTCAAAAGCCGTCGGTGGTGCAATGGTTAGTGTGCGCGGCTCTTGTACATGAGATCCTGGGTTCGAACCCGGCTCTGACCACCTACAAATTTTCTTTCGACGACGGTCACCTCGCATAGTGACGGCGACACTATCGAGTATCTAGCCATGAAAAAGCTTCTCAAATTACCGTTCGGATCGGTGTAAAACTGTAGGTCCCAATCAGTGAGTGAAAACTGGAAAGCGTACAGCTCAGTGATTGTGAGAAGTTCTCCCCAGTCCCTTCATGGGATGTTATGGGAAACCATTTATTTTATTTTTTTAAAGTCAAAAGCAAGTATTTTGAAAGTCTGATTATGGAAATTAGATTCAAATATCTTTATTCATAATTTTTTTAAATATGAGTTAATGTAACAGTTTGTCTTATCATATACAATTATTTTTCCCACAAAAATGTTCTACCAATTTCGATGTAATTTTTCATATTTCCTGACATCTAAATAGATTTCCTTTGAGCATTTGGCTTTAAACGATTGTAATCCATTTAAATTATGGGTCATTTAAGACCGCAGAATATTTATTATTAATTTCATGTACTTTAAAATATTTCAATACGAAAGCCGTGGGAAAAGAAATACTCGATTCTCTCGGCACCATAGCACTCTTTAAATATGCGATATAAATGACTTGGCCGTGTTACTTGAATACATTTCAACACAATTACGAATTATTAGTTTAACACGGAGAAGATGATGAAAAAAGACACACAAAGGGAAACAGATGTTTAGCCGACAGAAGAGAATGGAGGAGAAAAAACACTTTTAAACAAATATTAAATAAAACTAAGCATTTACACGGTCACTTCTGGTGCACCATTTCCTTTTCCATCCCTTCGCCGTTCGAGGCATTTTATATTAGAAAGCTTTTTGAATCCAGAAGTGGCCATTGTTGGGGTTTTTTTAGTTGGTTTTTTTTACAAAAAGGTCCATTCTACAATAAAAACAAACTTAAGACAAGATACATTACAGCACTTTGGGATTTTTGTTTAATACTATTTAACACCCCCTTGAAAGGCCGGCATCATAATAGAAATTTTCTAGTATTTAAAGGGGAGCTTTAATAGGGAAGGGACTGTTATCCTATTAGAATTCGTATTAAAGAAGGGAAACAACTTGTATTCTTATTAATATCAAATATTAACTTTAACTCTAGTACAATATTTGAAAGCCAACATTTTTCGATTTTTGCATAGTTCAGTTACTTATAGCGTTACCAATCGCATTTTCTTTGATGCACAGTGGTCACACTGTATTTGATATAAAGTAATAATATTTTGCGGATTTTCCAGCTTTGATCAAGATTTTTAAATAATGTTCTTTAATAATTTTTTCGGTTCTAGATCAATCTATATTACACCAAAAGTAATGTGAATTTGATCACTATTGTGGATGGTTGGAAATATAGCTATTTTAGTGCCCATCTGGGTATATCATCAGCTCGCTTTCTCCACAAGTATTTAGGTATATCATCACACATTTTAGGGATAAACAAAATTCAACCTAACGAGAATTGTCTCAACGCCACTATTTGTTTAATACTATAAGGTTTAGGTCTAGATATTGTATCCCAAACTTTTGTCAAATATTAATTTATAATTTTCTTATTTGTTCAATTCAAATTAATGCAGATTCCAAAAAGTCGTTGTAGAACAAAAAATATATTTTTCTATTTATGCCGATAATGACACGTCGTTCGAGTGTTATGTTGGCCGTAACATAATAATTTTTTATTGTGAAAATTTGTTTTTGCCAAATACACTAGGAATAAGTACCCTCGTAGAAAAAACTTGGCGTTGCCGTAATCACCGCTTAATACGCATAGTGACAATGCTACAGAGCAGAATTATCAATGCCTCTATAGGCAACAGCGAGTCATTAAAGCCAGTGAATAGGAGAACTCCTCATGGTGGAGTCGTCACTTCCCTACTTTGTTTACTCGTGATCAACAAAATACTACTAAAATTGGACAATATGGGGAGTGGTCTTGGAGTGAATCCAGGGAAAACTGAGGTCATGCTTTATACCACGAAGACCAAGATTCCAAAGTTTAATCCTCCTCGGCTAAGTGGAATATAGATTCCACTATCAACTCACGCCAATTACTTACCATACCGCAATTGCGGAGACCAACACATAAAAAAAGTCACACTTATTCTTATGCTCTTCCATTCAGTCGTCGTTGAGAAAGCGACGTGTGAACAAGTGAGCGGACATATTCATCTTTTGCTGATATATCAGCAAAAAATCATATACCCGCGCTCATGTGCATACGTCGCTGTCTAAACGACGACTGAACCAACATCGTTTTTCTCACCAACACTACACCATACAAATTTTTGGTCACCTCTGTTCTAGACCACTGGTGACCTGCTCATACCGCAATTGCGGAGACCAACACATAAACAAAGTCACACTTTTTCTTATGCTCTTCCATACAGTCGTCATTGAGAAAGCGACGTGTGAACAAGTGAGCGGACATATTCATCTTTTGCTGATATATCAGCAAAAATTCATATACCCGCGCTCATGTGCATACGTCGCTGTCTAAACGACGACTGAACCAACATCGTTTTTCTCACCAACACTACACCATACAAATTTTTGGTCACCTCTGTTCTAGACCAGCCATCGGCACTCCATACCACTTGTGTGGACATTGAATTCACACCGACACTTACGCTCTTTAGAAAACCACGCTCTTTTGCTTCGTTTTTTTGAATGTGCACAGAACAAAATTTTTCTTTCGTTTAGTCGTCCGCAAGACAGCGATGAAACAACATCATGTGCGCTGGTTGTGTATTTGTTTGTCTTGCGTGCGGCATTTTTTTCAGTGCACAATATTTTCTCTCACCAACACACACTAATTTTTATTTTTGCCGACCGCTGTTCTAGACCCTAAACGTGCCTGGAAGAGTAACATAGAGTACCGCTCACAACAAGTAACCGTTGCGTACTACGCTTCTCGGAAAATTTTCGGAAGCCGATGGGTCTCCGACCGAAACTGGTGCTCTAATATTATTAGACCTATACTCTCATACGGAGCAATGGTAGGGTGGCCTGTCGCGGGAAGACGTCCACCATGAAACTGCTGTAAAGAGTACAGAGATCAGCTTACATCGCCATAACAGGGGCAATGAGCTGAAGCCCTTAATGCATCATTGCTTCATATTATACCAATAGACCTTCACATAACAGCTAGTGCGGCCTGGAGCGGCACCCGACTAAATGCTCTTGGAATCTGGAAGAGCAGCGCATATGGACATGCGAGAATACTACAGACAATTCCAAGAGAACTCACTATAATCACCGATTAGTGCAACCCTTCATTGACGTTCGATAACCTATTCGATGTCAGGGTTTGCCTGAAGCATAGAGTGGGATAAAGGGGAACCCCTGACAGGTTGTCTCACTCAAATATTTTCGAACGGATCCAAAATGGAATGTGGAACCGCCTCGGGTGTCTTATCCAAAGTGGCAAGGCTCAATTTATCATTTAAACTCCCAAACAAGTGCAGCTTTTTCCAAGTGGAGGTACTGGCTATCAGGGAAGCCTACACCGAACTTATACTACAACGGAGAACAGAGAGCATTTGGGAGCAACAACCGAATTTATGGTTGCTACAATCAATTTTCAAACAATCAGTTCTCTGAGTGCATCGGCTAATAAACCACAACAACCTGGTAGTTTGTCTGAATGTAATATCAGGTCTTGAACTTTTTTGGCCTCCCTTTTCAAATGCGGAAATTTTGTTTAGTGATGTAGCCATTTGGCCACAAATGAATATGAGTACTAAGCGATTATTTGGTAGTAAAGACTGAATATTCCTCAAACTTTTGAAGAAAGGTTGAGAAGGTGAGGAGTCGGAAGAATGGTTGACCATCATTCTGCCACAAATTGATTTTTGTATGCTGTTGTACCAAAATTCTTACGCCAAATTGTTGTATACAATAAGACAAGTTGTGGAGACCGGCGTGGAAACGATTCTTCACTGTCAAACCGTACACCGCTGCTATATTTTCTTCACTACGTCCTAGATTTTGTCTTTTTGGTGGTGTATTAACCAATAAAGTATGTAAGCCGAGCAATTGGGCCATAAGTTGCTCTAAGCTCACGAAACATGTGTAGTGAGTTGAACTTGGTAACACAGCTGAATAATTTTTAGCTGTTGGGTCGGGTTAAGCCTTTTCAAGAAGAAATGCCAAACAATCCGAAAGAACAGACCATATTCATTTATTTGATCTGTAATAAAATTCCTACTGTGGAAAGTAGCTCGGAACGAACCACAAGATACACCTACATATACGCACTGTAAAATTTGTATTTGTTTGTTGTTTGGATGCAAATATAACGTGATTGTAGTTTGTCGTAAATATTGTAAACTTGTGCCCAAACATATTGTGTTTGCTATTAAATATTACACGTTGGAGACACAATGATTTCCAGGTTATAATATATTTTTTTCTGACTCAAATGTGGCTTTGTTTGTGCCTAACTGCTGAAAACAAACCGTGGCAGACAACAAAGAAACCAAAAGGTATCAGATCTTCAATTCATGACAACAATGATTGCAAATATATACGTGGTTTCTGCAAAACGCAGCTGTGCCCGATTTTTCAGCGTGTACGATTGATGGTCCTCAGATGGTGCCAATTCAGGCACAATAGTTCGGCGTCCGACATTGAATTTGTCACGAAGCTGGAAAGTACACGCTGAAAAATAACGGCCTCTCCAACATATTTTCCCAAACATATTCTGAAAGAACCATGTATATATTTGAAACACACTTCAAACATTCATATGTTTGCAAGTCCCAAACTTACTTGTATTTAAATGCAAACAGTATCATGTTTCCTGACAAACATGTATGGATTTATGCGGATAAATATGCGTTCGTCATCCCAAACATCCATATACTTACGTGGAAGCATTTGCGTGTTTCCCCCAAACCTACATATACTTACGTGGAAACATATGCGGATTTCCTACCAAATACAATATTATTTCGAAACAAATTATACTTCGATTTCAATATCTATGTATTATTTATTATAATTAATGTTAACAATATAAATCCATATTTATAAATAATTAATACAAAGAATGAATAGATTTAAAACGGCTCTTTTCTACATTTTATGAAATTTACATGAAATGAGAATCACTACTCTGTGGCTTCCCCTTTTTTTGCTTGCTTTTGTTTTCAGAAGGTTTCAGATATGCGTTGGTTATCACTACGCTTTGGTACACAAGCAATATACTTATATACAAATCAAGTTCGTGCAAGCCAAGCGTGGATTAATTACTAGTGTTTTTTTATTACACTTTTTTCGCAAATGGTCCGCCGTTTTCTCAGTAAAGGCTCGGACAGACAAAGGGCTTCACGTTTTTCCGTTTTCAGTTCCTTTCTCCAAAATCAATCCTCATTTTGGTAGCTCACATACATATATACGAAACACAACCATTGACGACTGAATATATGAAACTAAAACGCAATGCATCTTGCAAAATAAGAAACACATCATCTGCAATTTACGCGCACATTCAGGAATATTTATGACTCACTGACTGAGAAAATAAAGCACAAATACAGATTCACACTTACAAGATAGACTCTCTCGTTGTCCCTCTTTTATTCTCTTGCACTCGAGAGAGCAGACACAGTGCAACAAACACAGCTGTATTAGTGTAACAAACATAAATATATGTGGGTTGCAAACACGTATATTATAACATATTAATCATTGTGTCTCAAACATGTAGTGTTGAATGACAAACACAATGTGGTTGGACACAAGTATATTATTTATGCGATAAGCTCCAAACACACTTTATATTTGCATCCAAACAACAAAAAAAATTTTTTTTTGAGTGTATTCGTGCCATTGAGTTGATTTCCTGCATCATTTACTGAAAAATCAACCATTTCTCACTTAGAAAATTGAATTGTGACCGTGTAATCGTATAGTATGAACTTGTCAACAATGACAAAAGCAATTCTATATAGTATAGAAAGTTTGCACTCAACAAATGTTTACTAGAATTGACAAATGTTTACGACAAACTGATTTTTCCTTTAACGCAAATGGGCAGTGTTGCAATTTTGGTACTAAAAGCACTGTATTTGGTGATTTTCCTTATGCGCGATACCCGTAGTTTTATGCTGTACCCATTACCCAAAAATCATGAAACAATAGTGGTTTCCAATTTATTTGCCAGTGCTTTTAAAAATGAGCATTTTAGTCACATTTTGCACTGCTATTTGTGGAAAGGCAAAAAGACGCGGAAACGTCTTTGGATGCGTTAGCAGAACACACATGAAAAAGCTAGTAAAAAAAATGCGTTCTGGAAATTTCACGATCATGATGGATTAATTTGTTTGTGCTGTATGTAGTTTTTGCCATTTTCATATCTATTAAGATGTTGAGACGATCGCACCATAGGCTATATACGTGTGTGAGATATCGCACACCTTCACTAACTATTTGGTGTTAATGCCACTTTGCTTTTTAATACAGCGTTGAAATAAATAAAAATTAATTTACCATTGTAGTTTTTGGGATGCACCGAAGTGTAAATATCAGGGCTGTCATAGATTTTTCAGGTGTAAAGCTACGTTGATAAGGTCCCAACAGGTTTTCAACATATGCTTTGAATTTTACGTGCATTGCTATTGAGAGAACTTTGAATGGATTCATCCACTATATTTGGAATATAAGCTTGGTTCGGCTTTGACACTGTACGCTGAAGATATAATGGCTGACTCACTGACTGAGAAAATAAAGTTAGTATATTTGCCGTTGCAACTTTCGCCAAATTATTGCTCTGGCAATTAATTTTGTTCCCTAAAGTTCCTAAACAAGATAGGAGAAGTATTCGATAACATCATCATCAATTTATGAACTTTTGTCCTATGCAACTGACTGTGCATCCAATAAAATGTGACCCTCTTTATTACAACTTCTCTTTTCTCACTAGCTTGTTTACTTTCCCAACTCATTAACCAATTTAATCTCATTTCATTTTGTCCACTTTCCCCCCTCTGTCCTTAAATGGTTGCTTAACATGTTGACATCTCCTTTTATCGGTCTGTTAACATTTATTTGCTATTTTCATTTCATTAAAATATTTTGTCCAGTTGTTGGTTCTTCTTCTGCGTTTTCGTGTCGTTTGTTTGAATAGGGACGAAATGAAAATGATTTATATTAATTTTTTTTCGCTAATATTTGTAGTGGCCGGTTAGAACTAAAATGGTTCCGACTTCAAACAAATGCTATGAAAACAGAAATAATAATGTTTAATGTGGAGTGTGATAAATTAAAAATTGTCACGTTTTATTTTTAATTGTCCATACAAATATAGAATTTCATTTTTTTATGTGGCGCAAAGATAGGTTGTAGTTTCCTGTAGTGTGTGTTTTTATTTTCACAGCGCAGATAAGAGAATGTCCTTTTAGACTTCCAGCGTTTTCTCGCGTGTTATTTTAGATGAACATTTCAATTGTCCAGGCAAAAGCATAAGGCAGAGTTTGACTTTTTCTTAAAATGGCAAAACTATTTAAGACTAATTTTAAAACATACCTGGTGGACATTAATTATATGACAACTATATTTTTGTGGTGTAATTATAATTACTCATATAAATGTAAATTAAAAACAATTTTTTTCTAATATTTGACTTATACAAGTTTATGAATTTGATAACAAATTACAAATGGAACAAGTCAGGTAGTTCTTTAGCTTTAGGTGTCCCTGAAATGTGAATGCGAGCTGACCCCCATTAAGGTGAATGGTGCAGATGCGAGGCAGTTCTTGAGGTCTGGAATACAGATTCTCATGGTTCTTTGGACCAGTCTTCTGGAAAGTGTATATTGAGCAGGAAGCCTACCGATTTATCAGTTGATGGCGTCCATTGCCCTTTAATCGCGACTTTAATCTGGTTTAAGTTTGATCGGCGGAGAATTCATAGTTTGGGCACAGTGGGTCAAAATGTTAAGCCATGGAACAATACTAAATTGCAAATATCGCCGTTCTCAAATTCCTCTGTAATATGAGGACAGTAAATTTTTTTTTTTAATGAAAGACTTTAATCTGGTACAAGTTTGATCCCCGGAGAATTCGTAGGTTGGGCACAGTGGGTCAAAATGTTAAGACATGGGACAATACTTAATTCATTAGATATCGCTGTTCTGAAATTCCTCTGAAGTATGCGGATAGTAAATTTGAAAAGTACTAATGAAGGTCTTTAATCTGGTGTAAGTTTGATCCGTGGAGAATTCATAGTTTGGGCACAGTGGCTCAAAATGTTAAGACATGGGACAATACTAAATTCATTAGATATCGCTGTTCTGAAATTCCTCTGAAGTATGCGGATAGTAAATTTGAAAAGTAATAATGATGGACTTTTATCTGGTGTAAGTTTGGTCCGCGGAGAATTTTTACTTTGGGCACAGTGGGTCAAAATGTTAAGACATGGAACCATACTAAATTCAACATATCGCTGTTCTGAAATTTCTCTGGAATATGAGGATGGTAAATTTTGAAAGTACCAATTAAGGACTTTAATGGGGTATACGTTTGGTCTGCGAAAAATTCTTAGTTTGGGCACAGTGGGTCAAAATGTTAAGCCATGGAACAATACTAAATTGCAAATATTGCTGTTCTCAAATTCCTCTGTAATATGAGGATAGTAAATTTTGAAAGTACTAATGAAAGACTTTAATCTGGTATAAGTTTGATCGGCAGAGAATTCTTAGTTTGGGCACAGTGGGTCAAAATGTTAAGCCATGGAACAATACTAAATTGCAAATATCGCTGTTCTCAAATTCCTCTGTAATATGAGGATAGTAAATTTTGAAAGTACTAATAAAGGACTTTAATCTGGTACAAGTTTGATCCCCGGAGAATTCGTAGTTTGGGCACAGTGGGTCAAAATGTTAAGACATGGAACCATACTAAATTCAACATATCGCTGTTCTGAAATTTCTCTGGAATATGAGGATGGTAAATTTTTAAAGTACTAATTAGGGACTTTAATGGGGTATACGTTTGGTCTGCGAAAAATTCTTAGTTAGGGCACAGTGGGTCGAAATGTGAAAATTCCTCTAAAATATACGTGTGGTAAATTTGGAAAGCACTAAGAAGAAAAGCACTAAAGCACTAATCTGGTGTAAGTCTCGCCGGACAAGAGTCCTTGGTTTGGACACAGTGAGGTGTTCAAAAGTAGAGTAAAGAGCTTAATTGAAAACGCCTAAATTTATAGTATTCTGAAATCCGTCTGAAACTCGAAGTAATATAACCCAAAACAACATGCTCCTACCTATTGCTTGATATTCATTTAGTTGGCGAAGAATCCTTGATTTAGGATAAATGTCCATTCTAAAATTATATACACTGAACTAAAATATAATGCTCGCGGATAAGCTATTCAAGATTTGTGCCACTAATACTGAAAGGTCGTAAGGTTTTTGATTCTATTTGTCAGTTTCATATTTTTTATTGATTTAATTCGCCAAAAACCTTGTTTATTTCAATGTACTTCCACAGCAAAAAACACTGTTTACCCGGAAGCAGAATTGTAAGGCGAAAACATGGTGGCAATCGCTTACAAACCTGCTGAAATAAGGCATGATTTTTGTATGGGATGTCCCACTTGGAAGCACTACTTAAAGGCGACCAAAGGCACTTCATTCATTGCAGTCTAGAAGATATGAAGATTATTGCCTTACTTTATTGCAGTGCAGTACGCGAGCGACTAGAAAAGAATTACCATTGCCTTACAATATCGCTATTTCGGTAGCACAACTGTATGCTATAGAATGGTATTTTCATTTGTGATTCCATACTTCATTGCAGTTTGGTATGCCGGAATTGTAATGACTTCTAAGTAAGCGCTTCAGTATGGAGAAAAAATTGCTAGTGCTTCCAAAACCCTAAACATTTTTTGCTGGGCCCCTTTCTAGTAGTTTAACAGGTACCTGTAAACGTAATAACACCGCTCTGCTAACTAAAGTGGTTTGTGTCTTTGCTAGTTAAATTCGAATTTATCTTCACGCACATGGTCAGGGAAGGGATCGAACCCAGGATCTCATATACAAGAGGCGCGCACACTAACCATTGCACCTCCGGCGGCCAGTATGATACAACTGATGCTAATATGATTATGGATTCAATAGTTCCCTTACGGCTGAGAAGTGACATATCTGAACATTGGAAAAATCCTCGCTCGGCATTAGTCGATTATTGCCGTCCAATATTCAGAAATAATCAAAGTTTCATTAAGCGATCTTAAATTTTTCAATTGAATCCTGATACCCTTAAAATCAAGAATAGATTATTAATTTTTTCTTACAGTAATTGACGTTTTCGTCATTCATAAATAAAATTACAAATACTTGTCCAAGTATTTTGGAATGTGCAGGTTGTAAAAAGACCCAGAAAAAAATTTCAAAATTTATACGATTCAACAACTGAAGGCTTCTCGCGAAAAACGTTGTAACCAACAAAATGTAAATTGCTCACTGGAGACAAAAAACGTCCCAGTTGGAAATTTAGCCTTGAAGCCATTCTCAGTAGTATGTCCTTAGGACAATGTCAGTAGGTCATAACATTTTATATAAGGCATCTGCATGACATGTCGCTGGTTTTGAGTTAGGTAACACAAATTGTCAATCTATATAAGACCGTCCTATGGACTTTTCAGCATGAGGTCATGACTCACTCTTTATAATCCCAATGTTGAATGTCCATAAAGGAAGTCTTCATCATTTGTCGACTGGGGGTCATGTGTTTGGATTGTAACATTTTCAAAATATTTAAACTGAAAAATTTATATTTATTTGTAGTTGTGACATACATGCCATGCATTTTCAGAATATACATATTTCAAAATATTTGAAGTTTAATAAAAGACCATGCAAATTTTGTGAGCATTATAATTATGCATGTACTAGGCCATAGCAACAAATGTATTTGAATTCAAATTCATTTGCTTTTTTAAACTATTCGTCTTCTTTGTGCATACTTGTCGTAGACCAAACCAAGTAAATACAAAACAGAAAATTTGAAATCTATCGGGAAAAACTAAAATCGATGTTTACCGTTCTGAAGGACATTCTAACCGCGCAATAGCTAAAAAAATTGGACGGAGCACTACAGTTGTCGACAATTACATCAAGGACCCTGTGGGGTATGGAAACAGTTTTAAACGAAGGGTTTCATTGTCTTTATCTACGTATGAGAAAAGAAAAATAATCAGAATTGCTCCTAATTCTGCCTTATCCTTGTCAGAAATAAGAGCTCAAGCTGGAGTGGAAGCGAGCAAGTCATCAGTACGCAGAGTAATTAAGAGCTGTGAGTATCTTTACCCGAAATTACCAAAAAAAGCCGCCACTTAATGCTCCTCTTAAGGAAAAGCGGTTCAAGTCGCAAGCCAAGAGGTCATGTAAATGACTGGAGAACCAATGTATTTACGGATTAGAAGAAGTTTAATTTGGATGGGCCTGATGGCTACAACTATTATTTCAATGATCTGCGCAAAGGAACGCAAAGGAACCAACATCACAGCCGAGAGGGCGGCGTTATGGTGTGGGCTGCTATTACGTACTATAGCACCATCGATCTGGAATTTCAAAGTTCAAAACTGACTGGTTCAGGCGATAAAATTTTGTTGGAATCGGCTTTTCTGAAGTTCAGTGAACTATTTGGTCCCATATCTTGGATATTACAACAGAAGATGTTAATATTCTTGACGGACCACCCTATTCGCCGGGTCTAAACATTATCGAAAATATCTGGGGTTGGTTATCTCGTAAGGTCTATGAAGGAGGTAGAAAATTTGATGGCAAGCATTCACTAATGTAGGTCATTCGGGATGCCTGGAATCACATTTCGTTGGATTACATAAATTCTTTTTATCTCTCAATGAAAATCCGTATATTTGAAGTTATTAAAAGCAGAGGGGGTTGTACCCATTACTAGTAGTTCTTAAATAAAATAGAATAAATTAAAAAAAAAAGAAAAACTAGTTTTCATTAAAATTACTTAAAGTGCCTTTATTCAAGTGAACCAAAAAAAAATAGCACATTTTCGGACTTTTTTTTATAAATTGCTCAAAAAAAGTTCTTTGGTTAAGAAACCACTATTATCATGATTTTTGTTGTATCCCAAGATGTCTAGCTTCCATTTCCATTTTAAAATTCTGCAATCGGTTAAAAATTGCAAAAGATACAGGCTGCTGAATATGGAATTTTTAGTGCCTTTAAATAAGTGAACCGGAGTTAGATGTACACTCGTCATTCTTTAAATTTCGATAGTTCTGTATAATTGTTTCTAGCTTGATTTTCATTCGTTCGAAGTTGTCATATGAATGTCATAACATTCGGGCCACTCTCAGTTCTCACAATTAATTCCACTGCGTTGTGGTCGCTATCGTAATCCATTGTTTTGAGGCAGTTTGACATTTCGTTGACTCTCAGTATATTTAGCCTGGAATCCGTTATGTATAATTCGTGGTATGAGCCCGATCGAGGAAAGGATGGTGCTACAGAAGCGTGAAGCTTCCATCTGAATTCTATTTCGTTTTCCGACAACCATTCTTGCGTTATTAACAGTATTCTGTGCGCTTGAAGTTCAAGTCTCCCGCTAGTAATTATTTCAATTTTGAAGATTCATACAATCAAATAGTTTTTGCAAATCTGCTCGTATTGAATTTACATTGCAGGCCGGATTGTACGCATATATAATAACTAAAAAGTTGTTGCAGTCATCTGGTGTCTTTATGGCGCATGTCTCTAAAGCATCTAGCGAATATATTCTTCTGTTATCGTGACTGTAGTATTGTATGTTATTCTTGATTAATATAGCAGTTCCCGCACCCCTTGTGGCATCAATTTGATATTTTCTTATGATTTTATAATTTCTAAATTTTACATTGTGTCTAGGGTTTAATTTTCTCTTATTTAATAGGATAATTCCTACTGCCTACCTACTCTTAAAAGTGTACACACGATATTCTTGAAAAAAGGACCAATTGAAAACAAATTCCCATTTCTTAAAAAATAATTTTTTTCAAAAAAAAAAACCGTACATATCTTACCATTTCTTACAGAAAGTACGTCTTCTTAAAAATAGTAAAATTGTTCCTAAAACAAGTTTTTTATTTTACAAATAGTACCTTTTCTTAAAGATTCATTTAAATTACCGTGTTTTTCAACAGGCGCCTTGGACTTGTTGGAACAAACTAGTACATAATATAGATAGCGAAAGGAAATTCTTTCCAGCAGGATGTCCCTTGGCACCTTATGTGATTTTGTTTGTCTGGATTAATTAGCACCCTTATTTACATTAAACACCTTTAAACATTTTTGGTTTATGAATTACACGACTGAAATACATATTTAGAAAATATCAAAATAATAATATTATGTTGCTTGATAAGGTCACCTGTTGTAGCAAAGAATGGTGGAAAGTTTCCAACTCTTTAAAGTCCCGAAGACGTTTGCCCAATGGGAACTTGGATGTTAATGACTTTTATGCATATTTTAGTTCGATGTTGCGAAATCGAGATGTTCAGCTTTATAGCTGGTGTATGCCCTGTATTGTTGACGCATTTTTGGACTCCCCTATTGAGTACTGTGAATTATATGCAGGTGTAAAAAATCTTAAACTGAACAAATCCCCTGGTGCCGATGGAATTCCGTACGAATTTTATAAATATGCCACTCGAATGTTGTTCGTTTTTAACAAAATATTTATGAATGAAAAGGTGCCTGTGTCTTTTAGAGAGTCTATTCTAATTCCACTATATAAAAAGGGTGATACAAATTTGGTCACGAATTATAGAGGTCTGTCGCTAATAGATACTCTCTGCAAGATATTCAATAGCATACTGTTATATCGCATCTCTGAATGGTTGGGCAGTAACAATATTTTAAACGAATTCCAGGCTGGCTTTAGAAAAGAATATTCTACGGTGGACAATATTTTTAATCTGGTTAGCGTTGTGAATTTGAACTATCTGAGTGTGAAACATACGTATGCATTTTTTGTGGACTTTTCTTGTGCCTTTGATACGATTTCAAGAAACAGTCTGTTCTATAAACTGTCGTGTATAGGTCTTTCATCCAAGATTATTAGGATTTTGCAATCTTTGTATAATAATACAGAAAGCCGTGTCTGGGACGGTTGTATGTTTTCCGATAATTTTGCAGTGGAAGCAAGGATGTATACTGAGTCCAATGTTATTTTCTCTCTACATAAATGGCCTTCCTGATATTCTGCCAGGTGGTGTAAAAGTGGTGGAGAATATTGAAATAGTCAATAATTATGTGTATATTGGAGTGGATATAACATACAATTTGTCATTTAGAAGCCATTTACGAGACAAACTTTCTGCTTCTAAAGTTGCTATTAGTTCGACATGGCCAAAATATATAAACAATCCAAGCATATCTAAAGCCAACAAACTGAAAATTTTTAACGCTGCGTCAAAATCTATAATGCTGTATGCTGCTTAAATATGGGGTTACGAAAAATATGATGATGTGGAGAAATTGTTCCGTTTTTTTATTAAAAAAATGCTATACCTTCCGGCTAATACTCCAAATTATATGCTATATTTAGAAACCGGGTTTAACTCACTTTATATTTCTTCACTACAACTACACTTCTCCTACGTAAATAGGGTACTTTCCTTAGGCTCAGATAGATTACCTAGAAAATTGGCAGAGACGATAATGCGAATGAACGTATTTTGGGCAGGGGAATGGGTGAATTTATGTGACGTGGTAAATTTTTCCCCTCCGAATAGTGGCAGTCCTGTTTGTCTATACTGGAGGGAGATATTAGATTTGTTGGTGATTGGGGAGAGGGATAACTTTGCCCTCGATGCGTCAAATTCTCAGATTTACGATTTATAGTCGCAGCTTGATTGCAGCATCACACTATTCCTGACGTCTGAATTTTCAGCGCGTGCTACGAGCCTGATTATAAGAGCTAGAGGTGTGATATTAGATCTTAATTCTAGATGCTTCAAGAATAACACTGATGGTATTTGTATAATTTGCAACAAGCACGAATCAGAAAATACATTTCACTTCATTTTTATATTAATTATATATTAAATGGCAATAATTTCAACTCGCTCTATTTATATTTAGTATCATGTTTGAAATTTAGAAAGTTAATAATGGAAGAATTTGAGATTTCGTCATTTATAATACTTAACTACATTTGCATTATATAAAGGAAAGGAAATTTTCTAAAAATGAAAAATGATTCGCCAATTATAGATCATATACTCTATTTTCTAATACTAATTATTTTGAACTGTAATGTATATTAGGAATCTATTGATGAATAATAATATTTAGAAAATTTAAGTTTTATGGATTTCGCAATGGAATAACTTTTTATATCCAAAGGAAAGTGATGATAACACGTTTTCACACACAAGATATTTTTCACTTTGACGCCCATTTAAAATTTCAGAATCTGATTGTTTTTACTCAGGCTTGCATTTAATTAATCTAGGAGTAATATGATAATAATATAAGGAGTACCATAATATCAATTTTATTCACCCCAAGGGTACCATGATAAACGTTCCTGTCTATGATTCGGAACTGCTTTCCAGCAGCTATCCGTCAATTTTGCAAAAATCCAATTAACTAATCACCCTTGTATTTGCCCACCCAAAACCAAAGCAATTCACAATTACTTTCAAGTCAACAAGTTCAATAATGGATAAAGGAAAAATCGAATAACACAAACAAGGAATGCAAAACAATAATAAGACAATGGCTCTTTGTGGTTACCTTTACATAGCTATGCTGCATACAACTGGTATGTTTTGTACCAATTGTGTAGAGGAAACAAATGAAAATATTTTGAAAACAATTTTTTTTTGTTGGAAAGACAAACTAAATGCAGACAAAATGAAAAACTGTCAGAAAAAAAAAACTCTAAACAAATGAGACAATACAACCATCTTCCCCGACGAACAATAACCGAGAGCATGAAAGGGAGGAAATGAATGACAGGACTCGCACAACATTAAAGTCAAATGTCTGGAAATTATGATTGCGATTTGGGTTTGTTTTTTTGGTTTAGCAAGGATCAGAGCGCAGTAAGTTTTTATGATGAGCTCTATAGATATATGTATATACTTTATATTTAGTAATATTATGATTATAATGTTTTATGTGGGGGGGGGGGGGGGTGGTTTCATCTGTACCATTTTTTTATCTTTAGAATTTTTTATCGGTTTTCTTTTATTTTCAATTTAGTAATTTGATTTGACATTTGCTTTCATGATTTAAGTTCCATTCTTATAAAAGAGAAATAACATTCACTTCTTACCTTCATCTTTTTTGACTTACTCGTATTAGTTATTATTTTGCTGTCTTCACAAAATGTTATAAATGTCATATTTCTGTAAAGAAAACGTACAATTCTTGTATAACAGACAAGTAAAGTTAATTAAAGTTATAATGGGAAAATGTTTAACGTTAAACTTTTTAAAATTATTTCGGTTGGACGATGGAAACTGAATTATTTTGAAGTTTATGAGGAACTAAACAATAAAAATTATAAGAGTGAAGTGAGAAATATTGTATTTTATTACGGCATTATTTATGACTTCCTTTACTCAGAACCAACGATTTTTTAATACGATTAGGAGTAAAAATATTTCCGGGCTGAAGGATTTTGTCAAAATTACGAATCTCTAATTCCTACAACAACTGCGCAATATTCAAGTAACCAATTTCACAAATAAGATGCATGTATTTGTTCCGGTTATTGATATTGTTATATTCCATACATATTGTCATTGATAGGTCTTTCAAATAAAACAAAAAAAAAAAAAACACATGAGGTGTCATGGGACACCCGGCTGGAACGATGTTCCTTTCGCTATATATTATGTACTAGTTAGTTCCAACACGCCTATGGCGCCTGTTGAGCAATACTGTAATTTTAATGGATCGTTAAGAAAAGATACGTTTTGTAAAATGATAAACTTTTTTAAGAAATTTTTTATCTATTGAATGTATTTTTTAAAAAAAGTATATTTTTAGGTCCCTTTTGTAAGAATATGTGTTATATATTCCCTAAAAGGTCCTTTCTTTCTTCTTCTTTTATTAGAAGCTAATGTTTTTTTTAAGAAAAGCTACCATTTTTAATAAGAAGTGCTTTCTGTAAGAAAAACACTAAAGTGTGAATTTTTTTTTACAAAGAAGTACTTTTTTAAGAACAGGTACTTTTTAAAGAAGTGGTACTTGTTTTAGGAAAGCCTTATTTTTTTAAGAAAATCTACTTATTTTCAGAAAGCCTACTTGTCTCAAGAAAAGAAAAGAAAATTTATTATTTTAGTTTTAAGAAAAGGTACTTTTAACAAAAGTAATTTTTGTAAGAAAAGGTTTTTTTTTTCAAAGAGAAGGTATATTTTTTTGAAGAAAAGCTTTTTTTTACGAAAGAACATGTACAGTTTTAAGAGTAGGTACTTATCTCAAGAAAAGTTATTTTGTTTTACAAAAGAGGTACTCTTTAAAGTAAAGGTAGTTTTTTTATGAAAAGGCACTTTTTGTAAAAAAATTTACTTTTTTAAGCAAAGCTAGTTTTTCTATGATACGGTATTTTTTTAAGAAAAGGTAGATTGTTTAAGAATAACAGTAGGTATTTTTTTGAGAAAATTTACTTCTTTTAAGAAAACGAAAATTTTATTTTTTTAAACTTCTTTCACTTTGGCTTTTCAAAATTTACTTTCTATTCGGTTCAAAACTACAATATGTAATAAACAGGCTCCACGTAGGAAATTTCCCATTAAACAAGAAATATCCCTCCATATGTTAGTCTAGACACAAACCAAGTCAAAAGTACGAGTGTAAGAGTGTAAGAGTAATACCCCTGACCCACATCTAGTATAGGAACCATTGTATGAATACTATGGTTTAACATACTACAACCCAGCGGGCAAAAAACCGAGCCTTAGCGAGTGTTACGCTAAATGCTCGCAAACGGGCTCAGAAGCGAGTATTTACCGGACCAAAACCGGGGGAGAAATTAAACTCGCCCAAATATTCGCAAACTGGTTTAAAAACGGGTGCTAAACGGACGAAAAGAGAGAAACATTGTTGTCGTTGTGTTGTGCGCCAAACAGAGGCACACACGTGCAGGCACACGACACAACAACAAAGTTTTGGCAATTGCATTTTGTTTTATTTTTCGTGTTGTTCTCGCAAAAGATAATGCAAAAGTCTCGCAAACGAATCTCTTGCAAGACATCGTAAACGAAACTTTTACTGCCACAAACTGAGCGACTGATGATTCATTTTCCGGATCTGTTTTCGAGAGTTTTACCCGCAAAAGTTTCGCGTAACTCTCGTATGCGATATCGTATACGAAGTTTTGGTCCGCTGGGAATATAGTGACACACATGTACATTGTGGTTTCATTTGACATTTGATCATATGGTCAATTGACAATTCATCATATGGTAAGAAACATGGAAAAAGAAAATAAGAAAAACATTTTGCTTCCGTGCACATATTGGAGTATACGTGAACGTTGCGGTGGACTCCTCTTAATTTTTCGATGTTGTCCCTCCAGATATCAATAATAATATTAATATCTTTTGTTTCGAGGACATTTCTTTTCACCGGTTTCGACATTTTAATTAATAACAAATAAATGATTAACAGCTGATCAAATTACATTTGATTGAGCTGTGTTTAAGTGTTTTTTGGCTAGTGTTAGAAAGCGTTTTTTTTTGGAGCTATGTTTAGCTATATTTATTACAATACTACATTTATGCTACGTTCCGGAACGTAGTATACGAACTATAATTAAACGCCCAATAAACCAGCTTGTTCAATGGTTTAATGGTGGTATAGGTTGACACACTAGTGGTATTGAATGCTGCTAGTATGGTCTGTAGACCACATGTGTGTCAGGGGTATAAGGGTGCTGCCAAATGTTATTTCATGCTCAGGGTTGTATTTCAAAGATTTGCCAGTCTTTTCTAAATTTACTTTTTATTGGGTTCAAAACTACAAAATGTAATACACAAGCTCCAACTAGAAAACTTCCCTTTAAACCAAACCAAACCAAAAGTACCCAATATAGTTGACAATACTGGGTTGTAATAAAGTAGTTAAAAAAAAGTTGTTTACAATTTTTTCATTTAGCCCCCATCCCGCAACGTGCGATAAGGAACTTCGTTCCAAAAATCGTTGATATCCCACACGTAGCTTGCTCTAGTGAATTTTATTATCTTCTCGTCACGAAGTGTTTTGTTTTTCATTGCTTAAAAAGATTTCAATTCTAGTAAGAGATATAGATAAAGATTTCAATCTTAGTAACTGCGAATTTTCCCGTTAATAGAGAAGTAGAGGAACTTTTTCGAAATAATGAATACTGTTGCACATTATAAATTCCAAAATGAGGAACTCGAAATGTGTTCTGAAAAAGAAAATAATTTCTCTGCCGCACACTGGTCACTGGCCATGATGCAACGAAGAGATGTCATTTAAAAAGAGCATCCCTTTTATCACACCTTCTTGCTAAATTCAGAGACCATAGATATGTGGCGGTGAATCCAAAGTAAGGAAGAATCATCTTGCTAAATGGCGAAGTCAACTGGGAACTTGCGCCGTTTGTGCACTTGTTTTCGACGAACAAGGAGGAACGTTTAAAATACTGATAACATACACTCAGTCTGCCAGAACATAAGCCGCTGAAGATGAGGTTCCGCAAACCTCAAAATGATCGTCAAGCATTGTGTGCGAAATCCTACTTCCAGTTGTTGAACAAGGAATCACTAAATATAAAATTGAGCTATCAGTAACAACTCAAATCGAATAAAATACAAAACGAAAAAGAAACTGCAATTTGCTTTAAATTTGTTCACAATACTGTTAATAATACATAATATGGGCTCTATATTATAGGGTGTCTCAGTAAGATAGCAATTTTTAAATTTATGCGATTATTTCTTGTGCAATTGGCAAATGTAAAATTTGGCAGATGTCACATATGTTTATTCCTATTATTAATAATGCAGCGCTTATGTCCCCGCACAAGTATCCAAACGGGATCACTACGGCGTTAAATAAAGGATAACGTTGGTTAGGACTACCAGGGGAAATATCGTCAAGATACCCAAATCGGATTCCCTCAGGCAGGTTGTCCCCGATCGAGTATACAGGACTTGCCGCTGTCGAGACACTGGTTCGGATTCCCTCAGGTGAGGTGACCCCGAACAAGTAACGAAACAGGATAACTGCAGAATTAAATACAAGGATAACGAGGGCTAAGGCAAGATATCAAATCGCTGTCCCCGAACAAGTAACCAAACAGGATAACTTCAAGTCTAAAACTACTAGTGTACAATGCTACGAGCTACTATGACTACAACTAGCTATGATGTGTTAGGGTTGCCGGCTATCCAACGACTGACTTGTTTGGGCTGTGCGCGCCACTTTATATGGTCAAGTCATGTGTTTGTGTGATTATTGTTGGGCGAACAACACATACATATACTGTTGCTCAGTGGTTTGTGTGGCCCAGTTGTTCTGAGCGTGGTGTTGGCTGAGCGTGGTGAGTTTATCAAACGTGCATAAAAGAGGCATAAAAGGAGTATTTGACAAAAGGGAGTTTTATATCTATAGCGAAATAACACCATATATAACTGTGTGATGTTGATGGAAACAAGTTTACGACTTCCGTACTCACATAACGTAACGAGTTTCCTCATTGTGTCAACCATTCGAAGAGTGGTTAAAAAATTCTAAGAAAATGGGTCGGTTATGGACAGATAGACTCCTGTGCGTCAACGTGGCGGTCAGTCTGTTGCAAATATTGGTGCTGTAAATGGGAGTGTCGCCCGACAACATCAATTCGGTATCCTTGTCAACAACTCAAAATTTCACGAAGCACTATGCAGCGATTTTGGCAAAAGACCTCCACCTTCTGCCTACAAAATTCAGCTTACTCAGGACCTCAAACCAGTAGACCATGGAAAGCGGCTGTAATTCGTTCAACGGATAATGGAGCAAAGTGAAGTCAATAACAAATTTATCAAAAAAGAGTCATTTGCACCGATGAATCTCATTTCCATCTGAATGGCTCCATGAATACACAATATTGTCCAATTTTGGGCTCAGAAAATTCTCATGCAATCCATGAGCAATAAACTGTCTGGTGCGGATTATGGTCAGGCGGCGTGATTGGGCCTTACTTTTTTGAAGATGAAGCCGAAATTGCAGTGACTGTGAACGGCATTGGTTACAGGAACATGATAGCGGATTTCTTGTGTCCTCAACAGGATGGCATGCATCTTAACGACATGTGGTTTTGAAACCGCGTATGAAACAATCGATTTATTGCAGCAACGATTTCCAGAACCAATCCTCTCAAACAATTCTGATGTCAACTGGAAACCAAGATCATGCGATTTACCGCCTTGCGATTTCTTTCTTTGGGGTTTTGTGAAATCTTGGGTTTGTGCGATTAAACCGGAAAAATTTCCTGAGTTGAAATCCGAGATCCAACGCGTCATTGATGAGATACAGCTACATCTCTGTGAAAAGGTCATGGAAACCCTCATGGAACTAATAATGGCCTGTGATCAGAGCTGTAAGGGCAATTTGACGGATATTGTATTCCATGCTTGATAGGAACATGTACTCTTTAGAATCTAATAAAAAATCACAAAAAAAATTATGTCCCATAACATCCCATGAAGGGAATGAGGAGAGCTTCTCACAATCAGTGAGATGTGCGCATTCTAGATTTTACACTCACTGATTGGACCTACAGTTTTACACCGGTTCCAAACGGTATTTTGAGAAGCTTTTTCAATCTCAAATAATACGTGTTTTTGTTTTAATACGAAAAAGAGTATTCTTACTGAGATACCCTTTAATATGAATTACTTACTTTGGTCTTTACACTTTATTATAAACTTTATAATTTATCGTAGTAAGAATTGTATATATTGTAATTATTGATTTAGGAAATTTTAGAATACGGGTCTAAATGGTTTGTATAGAAATTTTAGGTAAAATTTTTAAATACTTCATTGTAGTCTAGGACACTGATGTTAGAACTTCAGAAAAAATAAAACAAAATTTTCAAAAAACTTATTTTGTTTAACAAATGTGTATTCCAATTACTAGTCGTTCTTGAATTGAATTGAATTGAATTGAATTGATTTGAATTTAATTGAATTGAATTGAATTGAATTGAATTGAATTGAATTGAATTGAATTGAATTGAATTGAATTGAATTGAATTGAATTGAATTGAATTGAATTGAATTGAATTGAATTGAATTGAATTGAATTGAATTGAATTGAATTGAATTGAATTGAATTGAATTGAATTGAATTGAATTGAATTGAATTGAATTGAATTCAATTAAATTGAATTAAATTGAATTGAATTGAATTGGAATGAATTGAATTGAATTGGAATTAGTTGAATTGATTTGAATTGAATTGAATTTAATTGAATTGAATTGAATTGGATTGAATTGAAGTGAAATGAATTGAATTGAATTGAATTGAATTGAAGTGAAATGAATTGAATTGAATGGAAAATAATCGGAATTAAAACCGAAAATTAACAGGTTTCCACCGATTTTTTCCATTCTGTGAAACCGAAACCCGGTTTTCGGAAAAAGTGTGTTTTTTAAACTTTATATGCAAATCTATTCATGGTGACACGACAGGGAAATCTGAACATTTGTGACTTTGACACATGTCACGAATCACTCGTGGACAGGCAAAAGCTTAACACCGAAAACCCAATGACGACAAAATCGATAAAGTGGGAAGCCTGTTAAAAAAGTTATTCTAGATTGTTTATCCTCACATGTTTATCCTCAATGGGTTGTTAATCCCCACATGACTTTCTTTTCAAGAAATAAGGAAGATTCAAGAAACAGAGAAACCAGATTTTCCTGCTAAGTGTTAAAAAACCAGAAGTTAAACTTTGAACTAGAAATTTTCTACAACTGCGAAACTGTTTTTAAATATCTCAATCGGTTTAACCCTAGAAAGATAACCTTATATTTTTATACATTAAAGATAATCAAACGTCTTAAAGGCGTATGCTAATTTGAGGTCTAATTAGTAAATGTTCCAAAATATTTTAAACTAAAATTTTTTTCAAATTAATAAAATTAAGTCTTGCTCTATAAAAAAATGCTATCTAAAGAACAGCCATCAAATTCTAAACCTCAAAACCTACGAACAGTATGCCCTTTAAAAATCAAAGAAATAAATAAATGTTTACACATAACATCTCACAGTGACAGAGTTTTGGCCAACGGAAAACTATTCTGTGTCACTGTGCGCCGTATGTCCTTCTTAAACCTTTTATTTAAAATTTTTGTTCTTATATTTGGTTTGTCTAAATAAAGGATGTATGCATAATGGTTTTTCCCCCATAGCCGAAGGAATTGATTTCAAGTATATATTCAGTGATGTGCATTCAAAATATTTGCACCAACAAATTAAAGTGTTTTGGTTTTAATTACAAGTAATCGTGCACGTAATTCGTTACTCAATACTCAAGGATTTTAATAAATATAAATTCTGAAATTTTCAAACTAAAATTAAAATCTGTAAACATATGTGAACATTGATCTTCCTGTTAAATGTAGGTATTTTTTTTGTGCGACTTGCTGGGGTTTTGAAATGACACAATTTTTTCTCATTTATTTTAGAAAAGTCATTTTAGAAAATGTCCTTCAAAAGAGTGCAGTAACTTTAATTACACAGCAAAAGGATGGCATGTGTTTTTTTTTGTGTGTTCAAGTGCCTATACATATGTATGCTCTAGTAATTTTCTACACATAACATACACTTGACTAACATTAGACCGACTTGTTGGAATAATTTATAAATGTTAGAATTTTTAATGATGACTTCCAAAATTCAGAAATATTTTGAAATAATTGATTATTTTCCAATATTCTAAACTTTGATTGTGTTTAAATATTGAAGGGCGAATTTAATTTATTGTGTCTTATTACACTAACTTGCAAACATTCTTGAATAGTAAGAGGAAATGATTTCTGTCGTTACTTTCGCCAAGGATTTACAGTATTCCTTTATGAAGTGCATGTGAACTCATGTGTTTTGACTGTCTCTAATATTATGTAGAGTCATTGTTTTACAGCTACTGGCTCAAGATTTGAAAGATTTGTAGAATATGTTCATGCAAATTCTAGACGTTCAAATAAAAACTTTGTATACCACATGAGTTGCTCTATTGTAAACATTGAGTCGAAGTTCACAGTATGAGAGACTCTGAATGCATATGAACATCTGTATTTGAAATGTTCACATAAGTTCAATGCATGCATATACATAAACATAATCACATAGATATGTATATATAGACGTAATATTCTGTATAACAACTGCGTAAAGTATTTTAGCCGTGACATAAAAAATGCGTGTAAACTTTCGCTCATGTGCAACGTTAATGTGTATACGACTAAGTACAATAAATATATATGAATATCGGTATTTCCATATCAAACTGAATGATTTTCAGGAAAAGTTTGAATTACAGATCCCGATTTATTTTGCTGAAATTGCCTAGACATAATCCACACTTTCCTATATTTTTTTAAAATAAAGTTGAGTGTTTTCACAAAAATGAATGAACAATTAGCATTGAATTTAAATATTCCAGAAAAGATGGAAAATCTTCCCGGGTGGGGTAATTAAAGAATCATTTTACGGTCCCTGCTCTGACCACATTATCACTATCGACACTATCGAGTACTTAGCCATGAAAGATCTTCTCAAAATGTCGTTCGGAATCAGTGAGTCTAAAATTAGAACGTGCACAGCTAGCTCACTGGTTTTGGGATGCTATCCCTAATCCCTTCATGGGATGTAACGGGAATCAATTTTTTTTACGGTTTTACGGTTCCTGCTCAACGGTAGAATATTTATTTTCTAGCGGCTGAAGACAAGCCATGCCGATAAGAAGCCTGATTGGATATGCTACCACTGATGCGTGCTAGGTTTAGTAGGTGTCTGGTGGCACTGAAGCTCATCAAGCTATCGAGCATATTCGTTTGCCCTTACACGCTGAAAAATCGTTCGTTTCGTTGTTTCCATGCAAATATATCGTGTTTGTAGCTTGTCGCAAATATAGTATGCTTGTGTCCAAACACATTGTGTTGGCTATTCAATATTACATGTTTGAGACACAATAATTAATAGGTTATTATACGCGTTATTGTGGCCCAAATATGGCTGTGTTTATTGAAAAGAAAACATGATAAACAACATAAAAGCAGTAGATCATCCATTCATGACAGCCATGATGGCAAAAATATACCTGTTTCCTGCAATATGTTACTGGGGTCATTATTTTTCAGCGTGTAGAAGGTGAACGAGCCAAAAATATGAACCAACGGCGGCTAGAAACCAAAATAAGAAAATCCAGATTCGATATATGGCATCCTGTTCAGCGTCTGATCCATACTGGCCAGCTGCTATCGGTAAAACCAGTTACTCCCGCCACCGGTCTTAATGGCGAATATACAAAAACGAAACAGAACATGAATGAAAACAAGTGATGAAAATGAATGAATTTGGCTAATGAACGTTTACTGTATGGGGAAACTAATGGTTAGCTACCCAACACGATGGGGAATTACCCATCACGACTACCCATTACCCATAGAGTAATGGGCAAAATAATGAGTAGCTACCACGACAATGGGGAATTACCCATCACTATTACCCATTATCCTCGCAATTTTACCCGTCTCAATTTTTGACCGAAAATGTGAAAAATTTAGAAGAACTGTTTATGTCTCGGAAACGGAGCGTGCAATCGAAAAAATAACTAATTTTTGAAGGTTTCTAAAGGTTTTTCAAAATCCGCCAAAATAAGAAAATCACTAAAATACAACCAAATGGCTTTAACTCACAAACGGTGCTTGCAATCGCAAAAATTATATTTTTTACCTCCATTAGTGGTTTTAACCTTTAAAAAAAAATCGCTAAAACTAAAATTTTTCGATTCAAAAATCGCTAAAACTTCCTTATGCAAATATGTGTGTGCAATCGAAAAATATCAAATTTTTAAAGCTTTCGAAGGGTTTTTCATAAAATGGTAAAATCCTTGGAAGAAATTCGCTAAAATAAAAATGGCTATAAATCGAGAACGGTGAGTCCAATCGCATAAATAATAACTTAGTTATCTCCATAGGAAGCTTTAACGAATGGAGACATATCGACTTTAACATTTTGTAGTTTTTTGTTCATTGCATGCAAATATCAATTTTTAGAAGTTTGCCGCAGATATAGTATACTTGTGTCCAAACACAATGTGTTTGTTATTCAAAATAAGGAAATCGTCAAGATAGAAAAATCGCTATAACTCAGAAACGTCGTGTCCAATCCATATAAGGCTCTAACTTATGCATATTGAATATGGCATCACCTTTTTTTTAACAAAATCGCTAAAACTAAAATTTATTGAAACAAAAATCTCGGAAACGGAGCTTCTAATCGAAAAAATTACTAACTTTTAAGGGTTTCTAAGGGTTTTTCATAAAGCGGTCCAATCGAATGGAAGAATTTTTCTTCAAAATAAGAAAATCGCTAAAATAAAAAGTGTAAAGTATAAAAAGTATAACGCCATGGTAGGTGTCACTTTAAAAAAAATCGGTAAAATTTAAATTTCTCGAATTAAAAATCTCGAAAACGCCCTTAAACCAATATCTGTGAAATGGAGCGTCTTGTCGAAGAATAACTAATTTTAAAAGTGGTTTAATCGTAGGAAAGAATTGTTTTCAAAACATCACCAAAAATAGCTATAACTCGGAAACGGTGCTTTCAATAGCAAAAATATTATTTTTTTTAACCTCCATCGTAGGCCTTAACCCATTTTTTTTAGCAAAAAAAATCGCTGAAACTAAAATTTATCGAACCAAAAATAGCTAAAACGCCCTTATTCCAATATCTTTGAAAGGGAACTTCCAGTCGAAACGTGACTAGTTTTTAAAGGTTTCTAAGAAGCTGTTCGTAAAGTGGTTCAATCGTATGGATGATTTTTTTTCCAAAAAATGACCAAAATAAGAAAATCGCTAAAAAAAAATTGGCTATAACTCGGGAACCAATCGCAAAATTTTTATAACTTAGTTACCTCCTCAATGGATGGATTTAAAAATAAAAATCGAAAAATGTTAGTTTAAAGGATTTTTTTTTATGAAAGACATCCATTGCTTAAAGTCTCCTATGGAGGTAACAAATTTATTATTTTTGTGTTTGGACGCACAGATTCCAAGTCATAGCTATTTTTTTTTAAAAATTTTGTCTATACGAATTCGACCACTTACTGAAAAACTTGAAGAAGCCCGAAAACATTGGTTATTTTTCGGTCCGAAGTATGGACATAATGGCGATTTAGCGATATTTTATTCGAAAAATTTTTACTTTTAGAGATTTGTTTCAAAAAAAGTGATGCAGTATTAAATACATCCATCGGTTTCTTTTGCGATTCGAAAGACCGTTTCGAGTTATAGCTATTCTTTTATTTTAGCGATGCTGTTAGTTTTGGGGTATTTTAAAGAATATAGTCGTCCATACGATTTGGATCACTTTAAAAACCCTTAGAAACTCCAAAGAATTGGTAATTTTGCAATTGAGCGCTCCGTTTCCGAAAGATAGACTTAATGGAGATTCAGCGATTTTTATTCGAAAAATTTTAGTTTTAGCGAATTCTCTAAAAAAAAACTTTTGTCGTATTAACTACATCCATTGGTAACAGCCTCCCATGGATATAAAACATTTACTATTTTTACGATTGGACACACCGTTTCCGAGTTATAGGGGTTTTTTATTTTAGTTATTTCAATATTTTTGCGATTTAACAAAAAACTTTTCAATACGAATTGGAACACTCTACGGAAATCATAGAAATGACGAAGAATTGGTTATTTTTTCGATTTGACGCTCCTTTTCCGAAATATAGATATAACAGCGTTTTAGCGATTTTATATATGAACAATTTTGTTGTAGCGATTTTAAAAAAGAAAGTGATGCCGTCTTAAAGATACGGCGATACGATGCACCGTTTTCGAGTTATAACCATTTTTTTATTTTAGCGATTTATAATTTTTTCAAATTTTTTTCTTCATATGAATTGGGCCACTTTATGAAAAACTCTTAGACACCCAGGAAAATTGATTATTTTTCGATTGAACGCTCTGTTGCCGAAATATAAACATAATGACGTTCTAGCGATTTTTTATTCGAAAAATTATAGTTTTAGCGAATTCTCTAAAAAAAACTAATCCCATATTAAATACATTGGTAACAGGTAAAGGTTAGAGTAAAAACATTTATTATTTTTGCGATTGGACCCAACGTTTCCGAGATATAGGCATTTTTTTATTTTAAAGGTTTCATTAATTTCGCGATTTTATAAAAAAAAATACAGGACTAATTTGGCCACTTTATGGAAACCCCTTAGAAACTCGCAAAAATTTGTTATTTTTTCGATTCGTTACACCGTTTCCGAAATATACATATAATGGCGTTTTAGCGATTTTTTTGTTTGACAAATTTTGTTTTGGAGATTTTAAAAAAAAAAATTTAAAAAATTAAAAATTATCATATTAAATGCATCCATTGGTGACGGGCTCCTTTGGAGGTAAACAAATTATTATTTTTGCGATTGGACGCACCCTTTGCGAGATATAGCCATATTTTTATTAAAGCGATTTCAATATTTTTGCGATTTAATAAAAAATTCATACGAATTGGACCACTTTATTGAAAACTCTTAGAAACTCTCAAAAATTAGTTATTTTTTCGATTCGACGCTCCGTTTCCGAGATATAGACACTTTTTCTAATATCTTCATATTTTCTATCAAATATGATTGCCTTGGTTAATCCAGTACTAATTTTGATACAAATACTAATTTTGATTATATTTAAATTTAGTATTCACAATTTTAATAACAAATTATTTTTTTTTCTATTAAATTCATAATAGGATATGACAGGGTTGTGATATGAAATTCAAGTAATTAGTTGAGCATAGTTATATATTAGTTCGTACAACCGAATTAGCTTTTACATTTTTCGCTCGTTCAACTAAGACTTGGTTGACAGGAGGTCACATTTATTTCTTGTTGCGGTGGCTTCAACTAAATAGTTCAGTTCTTGCAACCTAAACAACATTTGGTGATACGGAACACAGTTATTGGTAATCACAACTGAATAATGTGATAGTCCAAGGAACCGCCAAATTTTAGTTGGCTGTAAATATAGTTGTAACAACGAAGCTCTTCTCTGTGTGTATTAGCTGAATAACTAAAACAAAGTGTTGACTCCTATGCGGTTGAATTATTATTGTCATTCAGATGAACCTCACTAATGCCTTATTCGGTGGTTGTAACCGACTTATAACCAATTTCGATTGTTGCAACCGAATTATTGCTAAAGTCGGTTGTTGCAGCCGAAATTATAGAAATGTTAGTTGATGAAACGAATATAATTGAAAATGATGTAGTCATAATCGTTCCAATTATGAAGAGAGTTTGTTTCGTTTGAATTTCGGTTGTGACAACTTCGATTTTGTTGTTTCAATCCCGATTCGATAATACTATTGCTACAACCTCTTATAAAATAATTGGTCGTGCAAAATTAGTGAAACCAATATTGCATTGTAGTGTAAAAAAGGAGAAAACCCCTGACGACCTCTACAACTAGTGACAATGCGAACAGGAGGGTCACTGGCCTAGAACGCTAAGGTGCCGATGAGAATAGTAACAAACTTCGGACGATTGTCCGCCAACGTGAGTTCAAATCCTGGTTCCGCACTTTTTCCCTTTTATCTAATTACAGAAAACCCCCTAATTTGTTAGGCATAAAGGAAATTAAAAATTTTCTTCTCAGTAATTAGCAGATACTACTCGTATATAATGGAACTCGATATAGATTTTTACATATGTATGTAACTAGCCCCTGGTATCAATTCAATAATATCAATAAACTATCAATTTGTTAGTGAATAAAGTCCAATGTTATTGATAGAAAAATATAAATAATTTCGAAATGACATTAAACGCTTTTTCGACGACCAGCAAATTAAGTTAAATGCAGACAAAATATTAAACAACGGAATATCGTACAGCTAAAAAAATAAAACTTAATATGTGGCCATCGGTGGTGCAATGGTCAGTGTGAGCTCCTCATGTACATGAGATCCTGGATTCAATCCCTGCTCTGACCATCTTAGAGTTTCTTCCGGCGGCGGTTACCTTGCATAGTGACGGCGACACCGTCGAGTATATAGTCATGCAAAGCTTCTCAGAATACCGATCGGAATCGGTGTAAAAACAGTAGGTCCCAATTAGTGATGGAGAAAACTATAAAGCGCACAGCTCACTGGTTGTGAGAAGCTCTCCCCAATTCCTTGATATGGTGTATTGGAAACCATTTATTTTTATTTTATTTTATTATAAAAAATTATTTTATATATTTTATTTGCTGATTCGGTTTGATTTCATTATCAATCCAAATGAAACAGCAGATGCAAATTTTATCTGACTTTAATTTTTTTATTACAAATAGATGTTAATGCGATAATTAGAAGCTGATTTAAAATGCTTTTTTTAGAATTCGTGCATTAAGAATTATCAACCTTTTGGCGAAACACTTTATCAGTTCTGCAAAAATAAATCAACAATTGCCATAGTTTTTCATTAACAACTGACTTTTTATGCGTTTGTAAATAAGTACTAACGACGTCGACGTTTCTCTGTATTTTAATGCGTTTTCATTATGATTGAAATCAAAAGCCGATTTGCTTATTTTTCCTGTACAACCATTGGAATTTATATGAAAAATCCCTTTCAACTCTTTGGAAATGTCATTTGTAATGATTCGTACGCACAGTTTTTTTTTTGTGTATTTTAATTGGGTATTTAAGTTTCGCTTCAATTACTCACCACTCTCTCTTTTTCCCCCTCGGATTGGTTCTTAAGTACTGGCATTAATGAATGGCCATTTCAGTCGATTCTATGGGATGTCAATCGCCATTCATACTCTAAAATGTTTGTTCTCTGTTGTTGCTGTTTTTTTAATATCCTACATACTTTTACAATGAGTGAAAGGTGAAATTTTAAGTTTGTCGTGATGTATGCAACAAGAACAAGTATTTGTCAAGGATATTAATCGCCCACTACCAGGAAAAGAGCCATAAGTCAAAATATTTAAATTATCAGCAAAGGCAAAATACAGATTTTGTCAATATGCAAATTCCCAATAATTATCTAGTATGCATATGTCTACACACTGGAAAATCTGTCTTTCTTTCTTGGTTGGATGCAACTATAACATAAAGGGTTTTTCAACAGAGACGCTACAAAAGTAAATCGATAGTGACGGCAAACGACGCCATATTTTTTCCCGCTCTTTTCACATTTCTCCATTTGATCATGGAAAGATATACGGGCCAACAACGAGTAGAAATTATTAAAATTTACTACCGAACTTTGGAGTCAGTGGCCTCAACTTTAAGAGCGCTACGTCCAATTTATGGTCGTCGTAATCGTCCTACCAGATCAACAATTGAGCGTCTAGTGGAAAAATTTGAATCCACAGGCACAGAACAAAATGTTCCTGTGCCAGTGAGACAAAGAAGTGCCCGTAGTGTCGAGAATATTGCTGCCGCTGAGGCTTCAGTTCAAGAAAGCCCAAATGTGTCTCCCACACGTCGTTCTCAAGCGTTGGGCATCTCTGTGACGTCGTTGTGGCGAATTTTCCGAAAATATCTTGGCCTCCATCCTTACAAGGTCAAACTGAAGCCGCTAGACCACCACAAGCGTCGTATGTTCGTGAATTGGGCTGAGCAACAACTTGAAAATTATTCGGATTTTCATCGGAAAATCATCTTCAGCGATGAGGCTAATTTCTGGCTGAATGGCTTCGTCAATAAGCAAAATATGCGTTACTGGTCAGACAGCAATCCACACGTAATCCATGTGACATCATTTCATCCCGAAAAAATTACGGTTTGGTGCGGTTTATGGGCCGGCGGCGTCATTGGGCCGTACTTCTTCCGTGATGATCAAGACCGGCACATTACTGTGAATGCGAATCGCTACCGTTCAATGATAACCAAATATTTTTGGCCCCAGTTGGATAATATGGACTTGGAGGACATGTGGTTCCAACAGGACGGCGTCACAAGCCACACAGCGAATGCCACAATCAATTTATTGGAAATCAAGTTTGGTGAACGTGTTATCTCACGAAATGGCCCAGTCGATTGGCCGCCTCGGTCGTGCGATTTGACGCCGTTAGATTTTTTCATGTGGGGCTACGTCAAGTCTATGGTCTATGCCAACAAGCCCGCGACGATTGATGAACTTCGTACGAATATCGAACGTGAAATTGCAGCAGTATTCGCCGATTTATGCTTGAAAACCGACGAAAATTGGGTTCAGCGTCTGGACTTCGTACCCGTGGTGGCCATGCAAAAGAAATCAAGTTCCGTACATAATGCCATCGAACGTACTTTCACAGGAATAAAGAACTTCATTGGTATCTAAAACCGGTTTTGTTTTATTTAAAAAAAACTTTTGTAGCGCTCTTACTGAAAACCCCTTTTTTTGGAGTCTGTCCCAAATAGAGTATATTTGTGTCCAAACACATTGTGTTTGCTTAGAAATATTACATGTTTGACACATAATAATTAATATATTACAATATTTGTGCTTGCAATCCAAATACAGCTTTGATTGTGATACTAATAAACCTGCGTATGATGCACTGTGTACGTAGTTCTCTTGTCGCCACGCTGTGTCGGGAGCAGAATAAATGGGGACGAAAGACGAAAAGGTATGAATCTTTTTAATTAAACATGCGAATGTTTGCATTTAAAGGAAAGCGGATTTGCAAAATCTTCCAAATATATGAATATTTGGAGCCTGATCTAAACACTTACATGGTTTCGATAGAATGAGGTTGAGACTATATGGTACTCACTCCGTTTGTTTTCAGCGTGTATTATAATTAACATATTTAAATGGGATTTTTTTTTCAAGAAAAGGAATCAACATTATAACAGAATGTTACAGCAGCTAGAAATGGTCCTTGGTCATTGTTCTTAAGTTGAAAGTTATAGCTACGGGATATTATGTGAAGACATAGTTTTGGGACTGAGAGAAATGACAAAGGTGACAGACATTTAATTTTCTGTACACGCCATTAACAATTTATCGGCGAAATGAAATTCCTCCATAGAAATATACACATGTACACATGGTAATCACCTCAAACCTTCAATCGTATACTTGTTAGCAAGATGTTTTTGAGTTCCTTGCTGCACGTCAAAACTAGTCGTGGTGCTGATATTGATAGCGACCACCAACTCTTAGTGGGCACCTTCCGTATCCGCCCAGTGGCTGTCGTCTTAAAACACAATACGGGCCGGCTGCATTACCCATTCATTTCAATGATGTACGGTCAAATACGACGCAATAATTTGGCACAGGACAGTCAAAATCTGGTCCTGATAATAATCCAGTGGAACAGTTGAAACATGGTGCACCAACAAACTCCCTACGAAGTTGAAGAGGGAGAAGTTATCACTAAAAAAGGTGATCTAGCGCTGTGAAGGACCTGGATTACCTTGCTAAATGCAATAGGAAAAATAATGGCGACCCGTATTCTTCTGCGGATCTCTCCGGTGATAGAGCAAATTGTGAGGAAGGAGCAGGCAGGTTTCAGGACTGGTCTTCCATGCGCCTACCACGTGAACACACTCCGTATAATCATAGAACAATCACTTGACCTACACTGGCCTCAGTATCAACTTTTGTCAGACTTTGTCTCCGAAAATGCGAAAAACTAGGATTGAGAATACATATAAAGTGACAAAACTAATGCGTATTCGAACAGAAGGAAATTCTCCGCTAATAGTTGATGGTTCATTAATTGAAGATCTGGATGCAATCACCTATTAAGGATGCAAAATTATCACTCATGGTGGCCCCGCGGAGGCTATAAGTCTGTAAAGTACGGTTTTACTACTTGGAGCTTGACGAAGCTGACAATGACTAAGGTCCAAAGATATTGAAGTATGAAAGTAGGTTAGTATATTGCTGGAGATATATGCGTAGACAACTCATCAAAGAGTTGCTGCCACATGCTACAAAAAGGTCGGCCCCAACAACGTATTTTTGGAATCATGTATATGTTTGCAAGCATTAATTTCATGAACTGAATATCTGCGGCTTTTTGTACTTTTGTTGTCTGTCACGTTTTTGATTTCAGCAGATTTCAACAAGGAAGGACAATTATTTTAAAAGTAACCACAATGTGTTTGGACACAAGTATTCTATATTTGCGGCAAGGTGCAAACACATTATTTTTGCATTCAAACAACAAAAAAATGCAGACTATGCATCTTGTAGGTAGGGTGCGATTTCTAAACATAAGACTACATTCACTTTCTGGGAAGTTAAAGTTTAAAAAAATACGATATCATTGAAGAGGAGCTATTGCTATTCAATGTAACATGTTTGGGACACAATGACTAATATTTTATAATATATGCATTTGTGACCCAAATATGGCTTTGTTTGTTCAGAACTGCTGATAACATAAACGTGACAGACAAGGAAACAAAGCCAGCAAATCTTGAATTCAAGAAAACTGTGCTTGCAAACATGTACATGGTTCCTGCAATATGTAGCCAAAAAAATTCACACCAAACTTTCACTCTCTGGGGATGTGTTGCCTTCTCGACAACGGCGGGAGGGTTTTCTGATCCCCACATGCGACAATTTTGTTTGTTGATAAAGCCGCAGAGACGAGAATGAGCCTCGTCAGAAAATATTAAATTCGATTTTCGATTTTCAGAAGCTGTAAGGAAGTGGATGGTCGTTTGCCGTCAATTGCTGCATCAGTGGGACCTTGTCAAAGAATGATCCGAAATCGTTATAATTTATTCGACCGTACGTATTCTATTTAAAATTAAAGTGCTCGAGCATTAGATTTATTTTAAATTATTATGTTTTTCAATATTTGGCTACCCATTGGGTAGCATCGTCAGAAAGATAAACAAAAATTATTAATTAAAATTACATTTAATTTTTATCAACAATTACTAATTAACATTACATTTCAATTTTAATTAGTAATAAGTGTTTACCTTCCTGACGATGATACCCCATTGGGTAGCGAAATATTGAAAACTAAAATAATTTAGAATAGACCTAACGCGCGAACATTTTAATCTTAAATATGATCCGAAGTCTCTGTGCAAAATGCTCATCATGCTGGTGTGTCAAGTGCAGAGTTGCTGAGATTGATATTCTTAAATTGAGTTGCACACTTTCGGCCGCAGCAGCTACGCTATCGTCGGTACGCACCGTGTGATGGCTAGAATCATGAGTTTTGGCCTTTAGCAAGCCAGTCTCATGAACATTTTGCACAAACTTGCGTGCAGCATACGTGGTGGAAGCTTCATTTCGGTCAAAACTGCATTTCAGCGAATGCACAGTTTAGGCAACACTGCACTAACTTTGAAAATGAATTTAAAATATTTCTCAACAGTGTTCGAGCGCAATATTGACTGATATGAGGTTGCCATCTATATTTCGGTTACTGGCAGCACTAGTGTTGCCAAATGAACACTGGAACATGCACTGGAAAGCTTGTAATTGTTTTGTATAAACATACATGGAACGTTTTTACTTAGGAGCAGTATTTGTTGTATTTACTGTGTTTTGAAAAATTCATCTCGGTCAAAAAATTGAATTAACCCGTAAAAATTTTGTGCGATGATTTTTTACGATTTTCTGCGTGGAGATCGAGCAAAGAGTGTCTCAATCAACTTGTTTCGACTTTCGGTGATGAAGCACCATTAAAATCCACTGTAAATCGCTGGTACCAAGAGTTCAGTCTTGGACGCCATTCGATCCAGGATGAATTTCGTGAAGGTCGTCCAACTGTGGTCATTCTGCCGGAAATCATCGATACTATGCGTGAACTATTACAGCAAGACCGACATGTGACATGCCGCGAGATTGAGGCTTCCTCGGGCATTAGTATCACTAGCATCAATAAGATATTGCAAATTTATTTGGTCGTGAAGAAGATTTGTCCTCTTTGGATCCCACATAATTTGACAAATGCTCAAAAAAATTATCGCGTCGATTGGAACAAAGAAATGTTGAAGAAATACAACAGAGGTATCTCAAATGCAGTCTATAACATCGCCACAGGTGACAAACCATGGATCTATGAATATGAGCCCGAAACAAAATAGCAATCGACCGTATGGGTCTTTCAATACGAACTAAATCCAACAAAAGGTGGTCGTGGAAGAAGCACATCGAAGCAAATGATAATTTTTTTCGGTACTACTGGTCACGTGGCCACAGTGCCTTTAGTGGAACGTAGGGCAGTCAATTCTGAGAGGCATATCACCATCTGTTTGCCAACAGTGTTGGAAGAAATAAGAAAAAACAACAAGAGAAGACAGATTATTTTGCATCAAGGCAATGCGAGCTCTCACACATCAGCTGAAACAATCGGCTATTTGAGGACCCAACATGTCGAGTTGATGGGTCATCTGCTGTACAGCCCTGACTTGGCACCCAATTACTTATTTTTACAGCATGTTCAACATTTTTCGAGGCCCGAATCAGCTGGTGAAGCATTCAAAAACCATGTTTTGGAGGTGTCTCAATCGGAGTGGAAAAAATGTTTCGAAAATTGTTTTGAGCGCATGCAATTTATAGTGACAATATGAGAATATTTTGAAACACCATGAAACCATTTCCAATGATAAATTATTGTTTTTTTTATTACGGGACCCGAAATATAAATAGCAATCCTCCGGTTAATATTTCGAATAGAGAAATCCATCAGTGTTACATACATTCACACTGAACAAAAGACCCCGGCAACATGTTGCAGGAAACATGTAAGTATTGTGTTCATAAATTGATGAGCATCTACTTTTTTGTCTCTCTGTTTTCAGTCACGTGTTTGTTGTCAGCAGTTTTCAACAAACACAACAATATTTGTGTTTTATAACTTATTAGTGATTGGGTGTTCAACATGTAATATTAAAGAGCAAACACCATGTGTTTGGACACAAATATATTACATTTGCGACATGCTGCAAATACGTTATATTTGCAACCAAACAACAACAAAAAAAAGATTTTTCAACGTGTTTATTTGAAAAAGATACGTGTATTTCGGCCACCCATTTTTACCTAAAAAGTTTTAAAGAATTACTGCAAACACATTTCAACGACATCAAAAAATGGAGACTGATTATTTTTAAATTGTCTTTAAATGCTAAAATTTGCTCCTTCTTATTTTTCACTGATACATGTTTGCAAAAATTCCTATTTTTGCAAAAAAAAAAGGCCATCATACCTATACCTGAAAGCTTTCCGATACATTTGTGTAGGTTAATCAATCGCCGACCATGTGTCGCCGATGTTCCATTTTTTTTTTGCTGGCACAAAAGATTAATTTACCATTGCACTTTTGTTGTTCGTCGTTTGTTGCAATGGCATTTTGTTTGTTTTGCCTGAGTGTGACAAGTGATTTCGTTAATTTTGTTGTTGGTTGATCTACTATTTCATTAAAAGTGACTTTTAATGTGTGTGGAATAGTCGACGCTGTTGCTTCAGTCAAGTGACAGCACATGTAGCATTTGTTGGTCAATTCTGAGGTAGAATTCTGTCAATGATTGCATTTGTCCTGTTTTTCGCGTGCGCATATGCATCCAGTTGCTATGGCACAACATATCGCACAGGCGACGAAATAAAAGCATTTGTGTTTACATATTAAATGAATTGCAAAATTGTTTTAATTTTATTTGTTATTCCGATTTTTTTTTGCTTTAAATCAATTTTAATTCACAACTCTACTTGGGGGGTGTTAACACTTTGGACAAAATAAAAATAATTGTCATAAGCTGTTAAATGCACCTAAGTACATGATGTAATGAAACTAATAGAAATGGTATTGGGTGAGAGAATACGCACCGGAAATTGATTCAATGTGACAGCTGAATGCACTTTATTGGTGCAGGTAATTAAAACAATTTTAATTTTAGCTTAAATCTGTGTTAATTATTTTGTAAATATGAACTTTCTGTTTACACTAATATGTCGACACAGTTGCTACAATAGTTAAAACAGTAAAAGCGCTTTAAAACTACAGGGCAGGATCTATTAGGTTTTAAAAGGACTCACTAATTATGACAACCATTCCGCACATACTTCATGAGATGCAATGGAAGTATGTGTATTTGTTTTAAGGCCGTCTGAATCAAGGTTTTTTCGAGACATTAATAATTTTTGGGGGCGATCATAGTGAACTTTTCTGAAGAGTATAATAAGGTGGTTTTTGAGGTACGAACGCGGTTCTAGAAGAAAATCACAGATATATAGACGCTTCCAACAACGCCCATATTATCGCAGAAAACAAGTTTAAGAATCTACGGATTTTTAAAGAATCGTTACGGAAATTCTTATGAGTACGGTTTGACAACTCTGTGACATTTTGAAAGAAAATTATTTTTTCGGGGAAAAAATCAGTTTGTTCGGCAACAAAATCATTTAGTTTGTCAACATAATCTTCCTTTAGCTCCACACATCTAAGACTTCCTTTTCCCAAATTTTGTATTCTTTCCAAATAATAGGGTTTCTCAAGGTCTTCAACATAGGCGTTTGTTTCAATGATGACCTCTGCGTTCTACCACAATGTATTCCCTCCGAGTGATTTTTTCAAGATTGGAAATATGAAGTGGCCACCGAGAGTTACATCTGGAGAAAATGTCGGATGAGTTAGCAATTTCTAGCTCCGTTTTAGGGATTTTGGCTATGGAGAGTACATCCATGTGCTCGGGTGAAGAGTCACGGTGCATCACCACTTTTTGCCACGTCCAAATGCGGTTATTTTTGCTTCAAATCAATATCAAATCTATTCGAGGTGTGAATACCAACACTGTGCAAGTCGAAAAAAACAGAAGTGAACTCAACGGATTTAAACTAAATTGGGTCTTACAAATCGAACTGCGTCATTAGTTTTTTACCCTATAATGATGGTTTTATAAAAAAGTTTTTCATACACAATTTTAATTTTGTAAGCAAAAAATTTAAATTTTTTCTTCATAAATTTATGTATAACTGCGAAACTGGTGGTTATCTTGGGAACTATTGTAGGTATAGATTAAAGGTTTTGTAATTGTTAAGTTTTCTAAATTTGTTTAAACAAAATCGTATGAGGCGTTCTCGAGTAATGTAGACATATGTATAAAGTTGTTTCAAAAAATTGGCTCTAAATCTCAACCTCTAAGTAAGAAATTAAAAAAAAGTCTGTGTGAAACCATCATTATGGGCAAAAAAAAACTAATGATGCTGATCGATTCGTAGGACCCGAATTAGTGTAAATCCGTTGAGTCCGCATATGTTTTAAAATTTTTTTTTAAAAACTTGCACAGTGTAATTGTCTGTGACCGTTTCATCCTTCTCTTGGTTATCGATGTGTATATAAAAAAAACTGTCGCCATGGCTTTTTTAGACGACGGACCCATATTGACCTTTTTCGTGTACACGCTCACCTGGAGAAGACCATTGCTTTGACTGTTCCTTGGTCTCTTGTGTATTGTGATGGATACTTGCTTCATGCATGAAATAGTTAGCACCAAAACTAAGGGTGCGGTTGAACATCTTTTGAAGTGCTTCCACGGTTGCTGTTAAAGTCGAGTTTGAGTCAACGCGGCACCCATCGTGTGGATATTTTGTTCGTGTCCAAATATTCATGTAAAATGTTATATACCCGCTTGGTTGAGACGTGTACAGTAGTGTGGGTCGAAAAAAAAAGTTCACCCGGTCACCCCCTAGTTTTATAGATTGTCGCATTACAATTTCATAACACAAAATTTTTTGATCTGTGTAACCTTCGGCCCCCCGATATGGAATTTTTTGTGCAATGTTGGCAGTTGACTTCTGATCAAAACATGATGCATCTCGTTGTTCATGTTTAATCAAGGGCCACATATTTCTTTATGAACACTTTTGACTCCGACGTCAATTTTGACAACTGACTTCTTGTAGCTGGTTTTCATTACCCTATTGTTGCCTATATTTTTAAGCGTGCGTAAAGAACTAAAAAATATATGAAAGTGTGTGAATTCGGATTCAAAATAGATATATTTCCATATATACATAGAATAATTTAATTAAATTCGTCACAAAATCGGATAGAATTATAGTAGATTTCTCAATGTGGGCTTGTTTGAAAGGTATTTTTATCATCTTTCAGAATCTGTATTGAGATATTACTGTAGAGATATTAGGAATTTTTTGTCGAAAAATAGCCTAAAATTAACTTTTAACAAATAAATTCTGAATTTTCTTCGATTTTTTTGCAGATTATGAAAGTTCAGGTAATTTCCAACAACTTTTATTACGATAATTTTTTTTGTTTTCGAACTCCTTTTTGTAGGAACATCGGTCTGAAAAAAATCAACATTTTCAAGGTTTCAACAAAAAAACACTATTTTTAAATTTTTAATACAATTTAAAAAATACCTTTTGGGGGGCTCCAAATCCGACTTAGAGCTATGGTCTCTTGAACAAAATTTCTCAGAATCACCTATGGATTACATTTTTGCTATACGCTTCATCAAAAAAAAAAATCGTTCCATACAATTTGACCCGCCCAAGTATACATTATTAACACTTATACGTAACCAGGTTCATATATATGTTTGCGTGTTTATATTATTGTTACTTATACGTTAAAGTGGGAATATTGTCATAAATGTCAACCAATACAATTTGTAAAAGGGAAGGGAAAAAATATATGTGCTGCTGGTTAAGTCTTAACGGAAATTGTATATTTCAGTTGATTTTAATACAAATACGAACTTTATACTCGAAGAGATACGGAAGACTTCCAGCAAATATATTCATATCCAGAAAAAAAAAGCCATTCCTGTTTCAGCTGTAGATTATATTGTGTGAAATTATTGATTAGTTTAGTAAATTGGTTGTGAGAAGCTCTCCCCAATATCTTCCTCGTATGTCATGGGAAACTCTTTATTTTTTATTTTTAGTGAATATCGTTCGAAATATTTCGAGTTGCGTATCTCAAATGAGGACTTAAAATCTTCTCCATTTGCCTCTCTAAAAAATCTATGAACTGTCGTTTTTCAATATTTTGTTGTTGTTTTAAATAGCTAAGTTTCACAATGAGTGGTGCTGTAAGAAATGTTAACTTGCAGCGGCACACAATGGTTAAGAATTGATTTCCATTGGGCAAGATTCAATTACTTTTGATCTAGTTAACATTACTTTATTAATCCAGTCTATTTCGCAAATGATATGAAGCATTACTTATGTTGGTAGTTGTTAGTTGTGCATAAAACAAGTGGAAATAATCAACTGATCATTCCACACTTGGTATATATCAGATATAAATGGTGGAAAAGGTAACCGTTGCGTTCAAGATTTTTAACGAAAAACATTACAGAATATTTATACTGTGAGATCTTGGGGAGCGCTTCTTCTCAATCCACTAAACGCTGAAAAGGCTTGACATAAAATTTTCCGCTAGAAGATTAGGATGAGGTTCTATTCTAAATTTATATATGGGAATTCTAGTAGTGGTGTTACGGTTAGTGTGCGTGCCTCTTGTAAATTGGGATCCCGGGTTCGATCCCAGCTCTGACCACATTAAATTTCGTTCGGCGGCGGCCATCTCGCATGGTGACGGCGACACTATCGAGTATCTAGCCGTGAAAACGCGTCCCAAAGTACCGTTCGGAACCGGTGTAAAGCTGCCGGTCCCATCAGTGACTATAAACTAACAACACAACAACACACCATTCATCATTTGAAGTTTTTAGAAAGTTTCTGATTGAAACCGCTGTAGAATTTCCAAATTACAATCTAAAGCTGTTTGCGATAACTAAATTAAATATTTCCCTGTCGGTAATGAGTAAAGATTTATTTAAAGTTCAAAATTTTTACCCATTTTATATAGCCGATGGACACAACCCATTCTACATAGCCGATGGAAATTTATTCAGAACCACTCTGCGGTCTAGTAATCGAGTTGAATAAGTTACAAGATTTTCCCATATTTGCATTCAACTATCACGTTAAAGTTCAATATTTATCGATATGGTAATCCCTCAAACCTCACCTTGGTTCTCGAAGCTTGAAGGTACCCTATTCATTTAGAATTGTTCAGAGTTGCTTTCAATGAAACATATCTTTTATTCGTCGAAGACGTCTAGTCTTCTCTGGCTCCGTATTATGTAATACGTAATGTCTATGGTAGTGCCATATATACCTGGTTGTATAAGTTATATTAATTGTAGAAACGTAAATTAATAACACTCATACGTTGTAGCAGAAGGGGTGTTAACAATCAATTTGTGGATGTTATAAAAGCATTTCGTAAATCAAAAGCTTTATGTGCAGTCTCGTGAAAGTGGTGACATTAGGTCTGAGATTATCTGCACGAATATTATTTGATATTCCCTGTTTTTCAAAAATGAATTTCATTTTGCGTAAAGATGTCAACGATATTCGTCGAATAATTCCTAACTTTTTTACTACGAACAAACAAAGAATTTAAATCTGGCGTATTCGGAATAACCCAATAAGCGGGGTCTATGAGAAAATGAAAATTTGTATATATTTGATGTGGATAAAGTTAATGTCATGCCTAAATAAGGGGTCTCAATGATTACGCCTTCTTGCCATTATCCCATGATCGACAAAACGGTTTACGAGCCAACTTGTAGTGCATTTGCCACCAAATGTGCGCCTAAATTCTCTTTGGCTGTAAATGACGGACACTAATACATGATAGCTGCGCACGATTTAAATATTTTTCATCATCCCAGTCGTTAATTTTCTTTAATGAGAAACTCTGGTGACTAAAATAGTGAAAAATGGAACCAATTAATTTACTTTACTTTTACTGACTATTTTACAATCTCTTACACAAATTAATTAAACAAATTTAACATATTTCTCCAACTGGTTCTGTCCTTCACCTTTTTCTCGCCAATTGGTAACACCGCGGATACGGAGGGATTATCCGGCCTGCTCTTTCCATGGGAGTCTTGGTCGTCCGTTTTTCCTGCTTCCATCGGATGTGTTATCGAAAACCTTTCACGCTGGCTAATCTTCATCCATTCAAAAAATTATTTGCAATTTATGAGGAAAAAATCTAAATGAATTGATTCAACGAACATGGCGCTCACTCGCTGGTAGCAACGCGTGTCCATTGGTAACCATTTTAACCAGCCTTGAAATTTGATGGAGAAATGTCGTTGATAGAAGGTGGGTTTAATAGAAATGTTAGATAAAAATCTGTCCATCGGCAAATAAAGCTTCAGCTATATCACACCCTTGAGCCACATATCCTGCTTTACGAAAAAAGTCCCGGTGATATACCACGCTGGCGAAACCGTACGAGTGAAACATGTTCCGGATAGCGGTTGAATTCTAACAGATAATGACGAGTATCAACCTCTGTTGAACCACGATCTGTATGAACCATATCACGACATCGTTGTAGTTAAGCGAATCAAAATATGTCGACATTGCTGGCTTTGCCATATGAGTGGAATGGATAGACATGAATCAGAGCGGACAGTGTTAAAGACATAATCGAGATAATCCATAAAATAGAAAACCAGAAGTCTGCTAAAAGGATCAGTTTGAAGAATCCCTGCGAAACTTTGGCCTTTCCTTTGGAAGAGAGCAGGTTGAACATATTTGAAAAATTCGTTATCCTCAATATAGCAACCCGCTAACAAATGGGTGCTTAATGGACAATTACTTGAGAAAGTAAATAATTCGTTTTGTCTCAGTATATCATTTGACGATTTTCTACTGAAGTTCATTTTGACATTCCCTACATAAATTAATATAACATGAAATAATTGTTCGCGGAAGTTTTAACAGACGTGGCCATCGGTGGCGCAAAGGTGAGTGTGTGCGCCTCTTGATATACCCATCATATCCTGAGCTCGTTCCATTCTCTGACCACCTTAAGTTTCTTTCGGCGGCGGTCACCTCGCGTTGTGACGGCGACACTTTCGAGTATTTAGCCATAAAAAAGCTTCTCAAAATACCATTCGGAATCGCTGTAAAAACTGTAGGTCCAAATCAGTGAGTATAAGACTATAAACCGCACAGCTCCAATGGTTGTGAGAAGCTCTTCCTTCATCATGGGATGTACTGGGAAACCATTTGTGTTAAGTGACAGTTAAGAAATTTATGCTTAGATTTATTTGAGAAGATAAAAGAGCATTAGACGCTTCGTTATAATTATGTAAATACGATTCATGGTAGCCTCGGTCTCTTTTGTAGATTAAAACGTATTTCGCGGGGAAACAACCACTTTTTATTCACGTGGCAGCAATTACCTAATTCAGTATTTATGCACATCATCTTTCCTTAGTGTCGGGAGAAAACAGTAGGAATCGAACTAAAGCTTAGAATAGAGGAAACCGATAACCACATAGGAAACCGATAAATTCTATTATTTTATGAAGTTTTGGAAACATTTCATTATTTATAAGAAATTCTGACTGCCACAGCTTTCTAACCTATTGATCAGATATGAAAAGTTCCCTAGATATGCCACAGATCGTAACAGTGATAATAATAGGTTTCGCTCTTACGTATTATTAACACTTATACGGTCCAGTGGAATTGTATATGAATCGAGTTATATATTTTTTTGTAGTGAGCATTGATATATATTTTATTCTTTATAGTATTTCAAGAATTTTGAGTATTATCTATTATTTTACGAACTTTTGGAAAAATTTCATTATTTATAAGCAATTCTGACTGCCACAGCTTTCTAACGTATTGATCAGATATGAAAAGTTCCCTAGATATGCCACATATCGTAAAAGTGATAATACTAGGTTTCGCTCTTACGTATTATTAACACTTATATGCTCCAGTGGAATTGTATGTGAATCGTGTTATATATTTGTTTGTAGTATGCATTGATATATATTTGCTTCTTTATGGTATTTCAAAAATTTTGAATATTATCTATTATTTTACGAAGCTTTGGAAAATTTTTATTATTTATAAGCAATTCTCACTGCCACAGGTTTCTAACCTATTGATTGTATGAGTGATAATAATAGGTTTCGCTATTATTAGTAATACTTATGCGCTCCAGTGGAATTGTATGTGAATCGTTTTATATATTTTTTGTAGTGTGCATTGATATATTTGATTCTTTATAGTGTTTCAAGAATTTTGAGTATTATCTATTAATTTACGAAGCTTTTGAAAAATTTTATTATTTATAAGCACTTCTGACTGCCACAGCTTTCTGTCCTATTGATCAGATGTGAAAAGTTCCTGAGATATGCCACAGATCGTATGAGTGATAATAATAGGTTTCGATCTAATTTTAAACACTTATACGCTCCAGTGGATTTGTATGTGAATCGAATTATATTTTTTTTATAGTATGCATTGATATATATTTGCTTCTTTATGGTAGTTCAAGAATTTTGATTATTATCTATTATTTTACGACGCTTTGGAAAATTTTTATTATTTATATGAAATTCTAACTGCCACAGCTTTCTAATCTATTGATCAGATTTGTAAAGTTCTTTGGATATGCCACAGATCGTATGAGTGATAATAAGAGGTTTCGCTCTTACGTATTATTAACACTTATACGCTCCAGTAGAATTGTATGTGAATCAAGTTATATGATGTGCATTGGTATATATCTGCTTCTTTATGGCATTTCGAGAATTTGGATATTATCTATTATTTTAGGAAGCTGTGGAACAATTTTATTTTTTATAAGCAATTCTGACTGCCACAGCTTTATAAGCTATTGATCAGATATGAAAAGTTCCTTAGATATGCCATAGATCGTATGAGTGATAATAATAAGTTTCGATCTTATTATTAACACTTATACGCTCCAGTGGAATTGTATGTGAATCGAGTTATAAATTTTTTTGTAGTATGCATTGATAGTGTGTGCTTCTTTATGGTATTTCAAGAATTTTGAGTATTATCTATTATTTTACCAAGATTTGGAAATTTTTTATTATTTATCAGAAATTCTGACTGCCACAGCTTTCTGTCCTATTGATCATATGTGAAAAGTTCCTTAGATATGCCGCAGATCGTATGAGTGATAATAATAGGTTTCGCTCTTATTAGTAATACTTATACGCTCCAGTGGAATTGTATGTGAATCGAGTTATACATTTTGTTTTTGATATATATTTGCTTCTTTATGGTATTTCAAGAATTTTGAGTAGCATTATCATTAAAATTTGTTGATTGCACTTAGATAATCTTATTTTTAATCTAAACCGACAATAAATATTATGTTTTCTTTTCTCCATGAACATGAAAAAACGAATACTCAAGTTTTTGATTTAAATCAAATTTCCTCTAGAATTGTTCATCGTGTTCAAAGTACTCATTGATTATAGATTTTCTTTATATTAAAATTGAACAAAAGAAAAGAAATAAATTCAATTTACATTATAATTTGATAATATTTCAGACTTTACATTATACATACATTTATAACTATGTATTTCATTTGCCCGTGCCATAAACGATTTTATGCAAATCTCAACATTTCTTTGTAAATCACCAGAAGAAATAAAAGAAAATCCAACAGACAACCAAAGACATTTCATACAATTCATATTGTGAAAGGAACGCATACATGTATGCGATAATAGAAAATGCAAAAATTGAGAATCTAAAAAAGGAAAATGAAAAAATGCTTACCAAACATATTTTTACACTTCAATTGAGTTGAACAAAATACAAATCATCTATTCTTCAATTTGCTTTTTTTTGTTGTTGCATTTGACATGGAAAATAAAGTGGTTGGAATATTATGGATACCCTGAGGGAGGAAATCTTGTGGCGGGTCAAAGAAAATCTTTGAAAATTATGTGGGAGTGGTAGCAGTATAATTTAAATATACTATCAAAGAAAACAACCCCTTAAATGTTGCTAAATCAAAATCATATATCTTAGGAAAAACCAATAAATTATCAGAGTAATATCATATCGATTTGCAAATATTTGGTCTTCAAATATTTTTCCCAAACACTTAAGCAATATTTTCTTTTCTATTCAGTTTTTTCTGTGCTATTCTCTTTTGCTCAAATGGACTGTAAATATTTGTACTAGAGGAGTGACAAAGGGGGGAAAATGCACAAAACATAAGTATCTGTATGAAACTTGTAGTAGATTCAATGTTGTCCATTCGCTTTAGGAATGTTTGCACTACAAATTAAATTCAATCGTAAGGAATACAAAATCCATTTGATTTGTTTTTTTTTTCTTTGTGATGAAAAACCCAATTACTTGTTTGTTTGTCGTGTATGTGCAGGGATGCAAATTCCTTGTTGCTTTAACATGTAATCATATGTAGAGGTGTAGTACTGTATACATTGTTTAAAATTTATGCCGAATTTAATAAGAAAATTTTATTTTAAAAAAAGCAGAAAGAAAACTTTCTAACATCTGTAAATTATTGATTTAACTTCAAGACTACTTTATACCTTTATTTATTAGATATATACAGGGTCAGTCAGTCACGACCCGCCGAATTTCACCAGCGTATGCAAGTGTACGAAACGGCAGCGGTTTGAAAATTTTCGGATTGGTGGTCGGAGAGTAGTATTGTAAAACTGGTTACTTACTTCGGATTTTTTGTTTTCGGCTTGTTGGAAAGGTAATTGGGAGACCTTTCAGAATTCTTGTATAGTGTGCTGAGTCCCTTGTTGCGTGTGCTGAGCTTACTGCTTTGCATGTGCTGCTGCGGTCGGTGAGATAGCATAGTATCTCAATGTTAAAGTAAACGGTGTTAAAAATGATTCCTAGGAAGCTCATATGTTCTAGAAAGTTGTTTACTGATATCTTAGGTACATTTGTGTGGCGGATTGGGTCCTTGAATTTTGAACAGTTTGCTACGTATGGACCTAAAGAGGGAACAGAGGTAAACAACATTTTTTTGCTCTTGAAGATGAAGTTTTTTTGATTTTAAATGTTCGCAGTTTTTGTTCTTTATGACAAGAGGTACAACTTTTCCTCAGACAGTAAATCAAAATTCCGATCGATTTGCAAGATGTCCGCCTGACAAAATGATCACTTTTTTGCAAGAATGACACCGAGGCCCTAAATCTTTGGGGACCCATAAAAAAAGTCCATGACTTTGGGCAAAAATGGAAGGCACGGGACTTTTCTGTGTGTCATTTATCACGTAGTAGTGTCCGTATATAGTTATATTTCCAAGAGTTAAAAAATTACACACAATGAAATTAAAAAATGTTCGGGAAATTTTTCACTTTTGCGGCTACCTAAACGCTACCTAAGCGCTACCTAAACGGTGTTAGGAATCATACCTAGGACGTTCCTATGTTCTAGAAAGTTGTTTATTGAGATCTTGCTTGCGTACATTCTTGCAGTTGATTGTTTCCTCGAATTTTGAATGGTTTGCTACCAATGAACCCGAACAGGGGGAAAAAGGCAAAAAAAACGAATTTTTAAATTTTTTTTTGCGACATTGACCTTGAAGATGAAGGTTTTGTGATTTTGTATGTTCACAATTTTTGCTCTTTATGACAAGATTAATTCCGGACAGTGTGCAAGATATGACACTGACAAAATGATCACTTTTTTCAACGAGGCCCCATATCTTTGGGAGGCACGGGTCTTTTTTTGGTCTATTATCACGTAATGGTGTTCGTATATGTTTATATTTCCATGACTTAAGAAATTGCACACAGTGTTATGGTCCCCATATTACAAAAATGGTTGAAAATTTAAAGTCTATGGTAAACTTTTTTTTTTTAAATTTTTTAATTAAATTGTGGATATTTGGAAATTATCTTCCACGGATGTAAACATAACTCAAAAACGACTTGTTCAATTAAGTCGAAAGATAAAGTAAAAAATTTGAAATTTAAGTACTTCTAAGATTTTCTAACATTATTTTTTAGTCTGCTCAAGAGTTCCAGAGTTATCTAAAAGGTTATGGGAAAAAATTATGTTTTTTAGTAAAAATTTTAAAATTTTTTTTTTTTGAATAAGATGTTAAATTGAAAACGGAAAAATGTGTTCGGTTTAGTACTTTAGTCGTGAGGTTTGACCTGCTGTGAATTAAATGAGGGATGTCCTAACAAAATCAAAGGATATTTGATGATTTTATTTACAATTATGTAATTTTTCTTTTTTATACTCTAAATAAATTAAATACAATTTTTTAATTACATTTTTTTTCTATTTTTATACTGCTCGATTTAGTTGGACAAATCGTTTTGAGTTAAAATTTCTTTTCTTTTTCTATACTGCTCGAGTTATGATTTTGTTTATATATTCGGCCTTTTTATTTTATATCTCCATAAATAGAGATATAGTTTTTTAAAAGAACGAAGATGTTTTGCACATGCGTGCTCATCATTCCTGGGAAACCGTATATGTATTATAGATCTCGCCACAGATCTTCATCAGCGGTTATATGGAACGCTGCGTTTGAAAAATGCATCAAACTAAATGGAAACGAAAACTCATCTAAATTGCGAATTTTCCACTATGCAAGTGTTCGAAAAATATCGTAAGCAAAACACACAAGAAAACATTTACAAACATCTTCTCTCCATCTCCCGAGAACCATCGGTGCCCATTAGAAATCCCTTTTGTTGTTGCCACAACGTTTACAGGCAATTGTTATTGCCTGTAATTTCGTCGTGCTCTACGTTCATCAGGGATGCATTTTTTATTCATTCTGCCTTTTTAATTTATTGGTAGTATTTTTCAAGACCAAGACCATACTATATCTCTATAAATAGAGATATAGTTTTTTAAAAAACATATTTTAAAGAGATATAGAGGTCTAGAATGGTTTTAAGTTTGAACAATAAAATAAAAATCCACAATTTAATAAATTCACAAAAATTTAAAAAAAAACCTGATCATATTTAAATTTTCGACCACATTAGTAATTTGATAATTTGTTTAATAACACTGGTCGCCAAAATTCTTGTTTCCTTTAAATTTGTTTGTGTTGTTGGGTATTTCTATGGCCCTGACTATCAAAGGAATACTGGGAGATTGCTAACAGCTTTACTTTTTGACATATACAGATTTATTATTTTAACAACAGCAAATTAATACATACACTCCGGTTCACTTATTTGAAGCCACTAAAAATTCCACATTCAGCAGCCTGTATCTTTTGCAATTTGTAACCGATTGCAGAATTTTAAAACGGGAATGGAAGCAAGATATCTTGAGATATAAAAAATACATGACAATAGTGTTTTCTTAACTAAAGGTCTTTTTTTCAGCCAAAAGGCCAAAAATGTGTTATTTTTTTTTTGTTTTCTTGAACAAAGGCACTTTAATTAATTTTGTTGAAAAACTGCTTTTCTGTTTTTTTAAATTTATTTTGCTTTATCTAAGAACTATTAGTAATGGGTACAAACCCCTTTGTTTTTAATTACTTCAAATATACGGGTTTTCATTGAGAGATAAAGACGATTTCTGTAATTCAGCGAAATTTGATTCCAAGCATCCTTAATGGCCGTAATTAGTGATTGCTTGTCATCAAATTGTCAACCTCCTTTATAGATCTTACGAGGTAACCAACCCCAGACATTTCCGATAATGTTTAGATCTGGCGGATAGGGTGGCCAGTCAAGAATATTAAAATTTTGGGTTGCAATGAATTTCTTTACTACTCTGGCGTTGTGTATAGGGGTAGTATCCTGTTGCAATGTCCAAGATATGGGACAAATAGTTCACTGATCTTTGGAAAAGCCGATTCCAATAAGGTTTAATAACTTGCACCAGTCATTTTTGCACTTTGAAATTTAAGATCGATGGTAACATAGTACGTAATATCGGCTGTGATGTCGGTTCAAAAAACGCTTTTCTTTGCGCAGATCATGGAAATAATAGTTGTAGCCATTAGGTCCATCCAAATTAAACTTCTTCTCATCCGTAAATACAACGGTTATCCAGTCATTTACATGACCTCTTGGCTGCACATCCCATACCACGGAGTCTCTTGCGCATTGAAGCTGCTTTTCCTTACGAGGAGCATTAAGTGACGCCTTTCTTTGTAATTTCAAGTATTTAAGATACTCACAGCTTTCAACTACTCTGCGTACTGATGAGTTGCTCGCTTCCACTCCAGCATGAGCTCTTATTTTTGACAAGGATAAGGCAGAATTAGAAGCAATTCTGATGATTTTTCTTTTCTCATACGTAGATAAAGACAATGAGACCCTTCGTTTAAAATTTTTTCCATGCCCCTCGGGGTCTTTGATGTAATTGTCGACAACTGTTGGGCTCCTTCCAATCTTTTTAGCTATTGCGAGGTTAGAATATCCTTCAGAACGGTAAACATCGATTTTAGTTTTTTCCGATAGATTTAAAATTTTGACTCGCAAAATGATTAGAATATAATAAATTGTAATAAACAAACGCTCCCTTCCAAAAATCATCTCTTACTTTAAAAATAATAAAAAAATAATAAAGTGTCTTTATTCAAGTGAACCAAAAAAATAGCACATTTTTGGACTTTTTTTATAAATTGCTCAAAAAAAGTTTTTAGTTAGGAAACCACTATTGTCAAGATGATTTCATATCTCAAGATGTCTATCTTCCATTTTCATTTTAAAATTCTGCAATCGGTTGCAAATTGCAGAAGATACAGGCTGCTGAATATGGAATTAGTGCCTTTAAATAAGTGAACCGGAGTGTACTTAAGGATCATAATCTACAAAATTTTCAAAGTATTTCAAGACATTTGACATACTAGCAACAAAACCGAAATTAATATTAGGAAATTCGTTGACATTGATACTGCTGCAATACAAATTCAAAATGAGGAAACCATATCTAAATTACGCCAAATTGAGAAACCCTATCAGTCTGTATTCAATTTGCATCGACTGTAAAATGTAAGTGAATACTTTCTTAATGTCCCCTGTACCTCATGACAAATTTGAACGCTCTAATTAATAATGATATGATTATGTCCCAGTCGATAAGCGACGTAATTATTATCATTGCGATGAGTCGATGAATATGTCGCCGTTGGTGGAGTAATGGTAGGGTGCGTGGCTATTGTACATGAGATCCTGGGTTCTATCCCTGCGCAGGCCACCTTAAATTTCTTTCGGCGGCGGTCACCTCGCATAGTTACGGCGACGCTATCGAGTTTTTAACAATGAAAAACCTTCTCAAAATACCGTTCGGAATCGGTGTAAAACTGAATCAAAAAACAAGTAAAAATTATGGTTATACGTGACAGCTAGAGGGTTAATTTGTTCCACACAAATGTTTAATTGAAGCTTTTCTATAAAACTTCTGAACATACTTTGTACCTCAGAAGTAAGGAACACAAAATTTTACATGCCGATATGTTGCAGGAAAGTTCCGAGGGGCGGAAACTTTGACCCGCCCTAAAAAAAATTCTGATCAGATCAGGCAAAACGCCGATACACGTATATTTTTTTTAAGACTTTTCTACCAAAATCCGTTGACAGACCCCCTTAATTTTTTTTGGTGTCGCACAGTGTTATCTGACATTTCTAAATATTAGTATAGGGCGGATCAATAAGTCCGTGACTTTTCGAACTTCCTCGTAGTTATATGAAATGCAACACAGCTACCATCAAGTACCACCTGTTAGTAGACTACTGTCCAATTTTTAGCAAATTCTGTCATTTACTTTGCGTTTAACAGCTGTTCAGAACATACAACCTCATGCATTTTTTTTAAAATGGAAAAAAGTGAATTTCGAGTTCTGATGAAAAATTATTTTTTGCGAAAAAAAACCGACAAGCAAACCATGAAAAAGCTTGATAAATACTATATGGACTCTGCACCATCGATTTCAATGGTAAAAAAGTGGTGTACTGACTTTCGTTGTGGTCGCACAAGTACAAATTACGCTGAACATTCTGGACGGCCAATTGAGGTCAATACACCCGAAAATGTCGAAAAGATCCACGATATGGTGTTGGCCGATCGAAGAGTAAAAGTGCGTGAGACTATTGACGCCATAGACATTTCATATGGCAGTGTGGTTTCGATTTTAAATGATCAGTTGGATGTAAGAAAGCTGTCTACAAGAAGTGTGCCGCGAGTGCTCTCAATTGACCATAAATGTAATCGTGTGACAACTTCAAAGGTTTGTTTGGATTTGTTTAATTGTGCTACGAAGTGTTACCTCATCCGCCATATTCTATTTCCTATTGACTATTTCCTATTTAAAAACCTAAAGAAATTGTTCGGAGGATAGAGATTTAACTCCAACGACGAAATTGTTGGTAAAACAACCTCAACAACAACTTATGGACCTCGAAAAATCCTATTTTTTGTAAAGGATACAAAAATTGGAGAAATGTTGGACTGGAGATTATGTTGAAAGATAATTCTTTTTTGCAAAAAAAACTGTGTTTCATTCAAAAAGTCACGGACTTATTGATCCGTCCTCTACGTTGCCCTGGACTAGAGACAACTAGTCGTATAAGTGACAATAATTAGAATCACGATATTACTATAACTCATACGGTACAGTGAAAAGGGGTTGGGCTCTATAAATTGTCACATCTTGTACTTTTAAAGAGGGACAACAATAACAACAAAAAGTGTTTAAACACCCCCAAAATGGTGTATATATAAAATATATATCCGTCTTTTATTTACACCGAGTAGTATAATATAAAAGAATATTTCAATACAAAGTTTATATAAAGGGTTCACGAAGAATATAGGGCGTCAACGAATTCTCTCCATTGACTTCTGTCTTTGACAAGTAGTTTAATTTGGTTCCATGATAGTCGACTTTGTTTGTATTCTTTTGTAGGCACCACTTCCCTGTATTTGGTTGTCTTCCTGGCCTACGATAACCTTGCGTGTTCCATTCAAGTGTCGTTCTGGCAATAATGGACATTGGGCGCCTAAGTATATGGCAGATCCAAGTCCATTTTCTTCTACGTATATCCAATTCGTACATGTAACGGACGTTGCCAGAGTACTTCATTAGAAGTTGTCTTGGGCCAGGATATACGTAGTATTTGTCTCAGACAACGATTGGTAAATGTTTGGCCCTTCTTCACTGTTAGCTTCATCAGGCTCCATTCAACAGCACAGACTTCACACTGCAGTTGAATGTTTGCAATTTTGTTGCTCCCATTATTCTCTTTTTGCTCAAGATTTTGCGCAGGTTTAGGATAGCAACACGGGCCCCATTTATACGATCACTACATTCGTCGTCCAACCACTATCCTTGGTAATCTTGCATCCCAAATAGTTGACATTGTCTTTATTCTCCATCCTACTTTTTTCGAAATTTCGGAGTCTGTTTAATTTGGCGTCGATGTCATCAAATTTGTGAGTCATAAGAAGGATACTGCTTTGACTATTTGGAATTATGCAATAAAAAAAAATAAATGTTTCCCATTACATTCCATGAAGGAATCTGTGCGCTTTCTAGTTTTATGCTCACTGATTGGGACCTAGAGTTTTACACCGGTTCCGAACGGAATTTTTGAGAAGCTTTTTCATGGCTATATACTCGATATTGTCGCCGTCACTATGCGAGGTGACCGCCGCCGAACGAAATTTTAAGGTGGTCAGAGCAGGGATCGAACTCCGGATCTCAAGTTTAAGAGGAGCGCACACTACCCATTGCGCCACCGAGGACGGAATTATGCAATACACGCTGAAAATCCGCTTTTTCTTGTTGTTTGGATGCAAATATAACATGATTATAGGTTGCTGCAAATACAGTATACTTGTTTCCAAATACATTGTGTTTGCAATTCAATATTACTTGTTGGAGACCCCATGAATAATGTGCTATAATATATGTTTTTGTGAAGCAAATATGGCGTTGTTTTGTTGAAAATTGCTGTTAGCAAAAACGCGACAACCATAACGAACCAAATATCCAGCAGATCTTCTTTTCATAAAAACAAAGGTGGCACGTAGGTAAAGGGTGTTCCAAACATTTACAAGATGCCTGCATAATGCTACGTAATCTTAATGTCGCACACGCTGAAAAATCTATATTTTTTGTTGCTCGGATGCAAATATAATGTGTTTGTAACTTGTCGCAATTATACGTAGTATGCTTGCGTCAAACACATTGTGTTTGCTACTGAATATTACATATTTAATATGTTAAAATACACTCCAGTTCACTTATTTAAACGCAGTAAAAATTCCATATTCAGCAGCGTGTATTTTGAGATATAAAACGAATCATGACAATAGTGGTTTTTTGACTAAAGAACTTTGTTTGAGCATTTTATAAAAAAAAAGTTGAAAAATGTGCTATTTTTTTGGTTCACTTGAATAAAGGCACTTTAACTAATTTTAATGAAAAACAAGTTTTCTTGTTTTTTTTAATTTATTTTGCTTTATTTAAGTACCATTAGCAATAGGTAAAACCCCCTTTGTTTTTAATAACTTCAAATATACGGGTTTCCATTGAGAGTTAAAGAGAATTTATGTAATCCAACGAAATTTTATTCCAAGCATCTTTAATGGCCTGAATTAGGGACTGCTTGTCATCAAATTATCTACCTCCTTCATAGACCTTACGAGATAACCAACTCCAGACATTTCGATAATGTTTGGATCTGGCGAATAGGGTGGCCAGTCAAGAATATTAACATCTTGGCTTGCAATGAACTCCTTTACTACTCTGGCGTTGTGTATTGGGGCATTATCGTGTTGCAATATCCAACATATGGGATTAAATAGTTCAACGAACTTCAGAAAACCGATTCCAATAACGTGTTATAGCTTGCACCAGTCAATTTTGCACTTTGAAATTCAAGATCGATGGTGCCATAGTACGTAATAGCACCCCACACCATAACGCCGCCCTCTGTTGTCGTTATGTCGGTTCAAAAAACGCTTTTCTTTGCGCAGATCATGGAAATAATAGTTGTAGCCATCAGACCCATCCAAGTTAAACTTCTTCTTCTCCGTAAATACAACGGTTCTCCAGTTATTTACTTGACCTCTTGGCTGCACATCCCATACAATGTAGTCTCTTGCGAATTGAAGACTCTGTGGCGACAATTTTTTGTAATTTCAGGTATTTAAGATAGTCACAGCTCTTAATTACTCTGCGTACTGATGACTTGCTCGGTTCCACTCTAGCTTGAGTTCTTATTTTTGACAAGGATAATGCAGAATTAGAAGCAAATCTGATGATTTTTCTTTGCTCATACGTAGATAAAGACAATGAAACCCTTCCTTTAAAATTTTTTCCATACTTCGCGGTGCCCTTGATGAAATGGTCGACAACTGTTGGGCTCCGTCCAATTTTTTTAGCTATTGCGTGATTAAAATATCCTTCAGAACGGTAAACATCGATTTTAGTTTTTTTCCGACAGATTTAAAATTTTCTATTTTGCCATTTTGACTCGTAAAATGATTAAGATGTAATAAATTGTAATAAACAATCGCTGCGTACAAAAAATCAGCGCTTACTTTAAAAATAATAAAAAAAATAATAAAATGACTTTATTCAAGTGACCAAAAAAAAATAGCACATTTTTTGAATTTTTGTATATATTCCTCAAAAAATGGCCTTTAGTTAAGAAACCAATCATGATTGTATTTATATCTCAAGATGTCTAGCTTTCATTTCCATTTTAAAATTCTGCAATGAGTTACAAATTGCAAAAGATACATACTGCTGAATATGGAATTTTTAGTGCCTTTAAAAAAGTGAGCCGGAGTGTATATGCATTGTGACCCAAGTATGGCTTTGTTTCCTGAAAATTGATGAAAACTAAAACGGAACAGACAACAAAGAAACAAATAAGCAGTAGATCTTCATTTCATGAAGACAATGCTTACAAACATGTACCTGCTTCGTGCAATATGATGCTGGAGCCGTTATTTTCCATTGTGTATATAAGTATATTCATCAAACTAGATGTAAACGAAAGCTCAGTTCCAATGAGAATTCCTACCAGTGCAAATGTTCGAAAAATAGTGGAAGCACAAACACGTAAGAAACACTCGAAAATTTATTTTCGTGTTGGAAGAATCTTCCATTCGCAATAGGCACAGTTTTTGTTGTAGTCCGAAAGGCGTTCGTTCAAATTGCAGTGTGAATTTTATTTGGTCCTTTTTTTAATTGTATGTAATCTAAATAAGGACCATTGTTTGCGTATCAGGATAAAGCTAACCAAGAGGTATAGATTTCACTGACATTTTATTAAAACAAAAAAAATTACGTGTGGCGTCAAGGGACACCCGGTTGGAACGAAGTTCCTTTCGCTAGATATTATGTACTAGTTAATTCCAACACGCCTAAGGCGCCTGTTGAAAAATATTGTAATTTAAATGGATCTTTAAGAAAATGATGAAACTTTTAAACTTTTTTTAGGAAATTTTGTATATATTGAATTAATTTTTTTAAAAAAAAGTATATCTTTATGTCCCTTTTGTAAGAATATGTATTATATTTTCCCGATAAGGTCCTTTCTTTGATAAGAGATACTTCTTTTATTAAAAGCTAATGTTTATATGTAAGAAAAAGCCTAAGAGTATGAATAGTTTTACAAAGAAATGCTTTTTTAAGAACAGGTACTTTTTAAAGAAGTGGTACTCTTTTTAGGATAGGGTTATTTTTTTAAGGAAATTTACTTATTTTGAGGAAGTTTGCTTATCTCATGAAAAGAAAAGAAAGGGTATTATTTAATTTTTAAGAAAGGGTACTTTTAAGAAAGGGAATTTATGTAAGAAAATTTATTTTTTGTAGGACAAGGTATTTTTTTTGGAAGAAAAGCTCTTGTTTTACGAAAGAACAGGCAACATTTTAAGAGTAGGTACTTATCTCAGGAAAAGTGTTTTTGTTTGACAAAAAAAGGTGCTCTTTAAAGAAAAGCTAGTTTTTTAAGAAAAGGCAATTTGTTGTTAGAGAATATACCTTTTTAAGAAAAGGTACATATTTAAAAAATTAATTTTTTTAAGAAAAGGTACTTTGTGTAAGAATATTTACTTTTTTAAGCAATGGTACTTCTTTAAGATAAGGTATTTAGTTAAGTAAAGGTACTCTGTTTAAGAATATGAATATGTATTTTTTTTAAGAGAATTTACTTTTTTTAAGAGAACGCACTTATGTAAGAAAGTGCTATTTTTTAATCTTCTTTCACTTTGGCTTTTCTAAATGTACTTTTTATTCGGTTCAAACTGTAATATGTAATAAACAGGCTCCACCTAGAAAATTTCCCATGAAACAATAAATATCCCCCCATATGTTATATGTTAGTATAGACACAAACCAAGCCAAAACTCTGAGTGTAAAAGCTGGGATCACACGATTTGTACATTTGGCTACAAATTTGTCATATTCATAGACAAATCGTGTGATCTCTAAATTGCATTTGTCATTTATCAGAAATGCCAAATAGTTGGCTTCTTGTAACAAATCAAAAACAACCATAAATGCCAAATCGTGTGAACGCAATGCTGCCACGGAAGCCAAATCAAATTTACGAAAATGGCCAAATGTCTGATTTGCCACTTGAAGACAAATGCAAGTGCCAAATAGACAAATAGACAAATATTGTTGACAAGTGTAAGTGTTGCCAATATGTTGATTTTTTTGTACTTGTTATGGTTTCAATTTCTTTGCCATTTTGATTAATAATTTGGCATAACTACACTTTAGTTGCTCCTCACCGATTTCATAGAATTTTTTAAACGATTAAAAATGACCGACAATTTTTTTGGCGGTCGGTCCAACTTTTTGATATATAGGCCTTCAAAGCTTGAGTATATAATCGGCTATATCTCAGGAATGAATGGTCCGATTTTGGTCAAGTGAGTGTCATTAGAAAGCTCATACAAAATTCTATAAATTACATTATATAAATTTTTATTAATTTTATTATCATATTTATTAACCCATTGGCGGAAAATTAACAAAAAGAATTTTTTAATCTCACTTTTTTGATAGAAACCTATTTTTCTCAAAAAATGGACATCGTAAAGTTACACCACTTCATGCTTTTTTTAAGGTATAATACTCTGCAGTAACCCTTTAAACATCAGAGATCAGGGTCAAGAGATATCAAAGTTATACAACTGAAAAAATGTAGCATGTTACAGTGATCAGTAACATAATAACATTGGACATTGAAAATAGGGGATCCCCGACTTGAGACTCCCTTACTGTACTTTGTAAACAAACCGAAAAACCTCTTCCGGCCCGTAGTTTCCTATCAAACTTTCTCTCTGGGCATTTTAGGCTTTTTGAACGTGAATATTTACGGTCTTTGAAAGGTTAATAAGCAGTACTATACCTTAAAAAAAAGCTTGAAGTGTTGTCTGCTCATTAAATCAAGAAAAAAACTAACTTTACGACGTGCATTATTTGAGAAAAATAGGTTTCTATCAAAAAAGTGAGGTTAAAAAATCCTTTTTGTTAATTTTCCGCCAATGGGTTAATAAAAATGAAAAAATTTACATAATATAATTTATAGAATTTTGTATGAGCTTGATACTCACTTGACCCAGATCGGACCATAAATACTTGAGATATAGCCAATTATATACTCAAGCTCTGTAGGCCTATATATCAAAAAGTTGGACCGACCGCCAAAAAAATTGTCGGTCATTTTTAATCGTTTAAAAAGATCTATCGATAGTGAAACTTTGGTGTAAATCGGTGAGGAGCAAAATTTCAATCAAAGTGGCAAAGAAATTGAAACCATAACAAGTACGAAAAAATCAACATATTGGCAACATTGTCTCCTCTCGCGACTCAGCAGGTGTTTTGACAAGTAAAAGCAAAACATTGATTCAGTTGATTTTACCAATTTTCTTAATGTCTACGAGTAACTTTATTTTTGACACTTTTTTCGCGTTTTAAATAATAGTAAATGTATATATGTAACTGCAGCGAGTTTCTTTTGCCTTTGCGTTACCATCATTTTCGTTTATTTCACTTTAAATTTTACAATAAAGATGCAAAATTATGGTTGACAGCTGATCAGCTGTTTTAGTGTTTATGACCAAATGGTTAAATCGTGTGAATGAACTGGCAAATATTTGTCACTTTACTGCTGTGTACAAATGTGTGACAAATCATTTTGATGTTTAATAGCCAAATCGTCTGATCGCAAAACAAATCATTTGCACATCGATACCCAAATGCACAAATGTGTACAAATCTAAATTTTTAATTTTTTGTACAAATGTACAAATCGTGTGATCCCACCTTAAGAGTAAGTGTGCTGCCAAATGTAATTCAATGCTCAGGATTGTATTTCATGGATTTGCCAGTCTTGCAGTTTGGCTTTTCTAAATATACTTTTTATTGGGTTCAAAACTACAATATGTTATAAAGAGGCTCCACCTAGTAAACTTCCCTTTAAACCAAACCAAACCAAACGTACCCAATACAGTTGATAATAATGGGTTGTAATAAAGTAGTTGAAAAAAGTTGGTTAACATTTTTTTTATTTCATTCCAAAAACAAAATATTGGGGCAAAAAATCCGCTTTTACAAACATTGAATCCAGATGTTTCTACATTAAAATCCTAGCCAGATTAAATATAAAGCGTAAGTAAATCATTTTGTGTGTTTAAAATAGAAATTTGCTGCCACTGGGGAAGCCTTCCCAGTCCTTTATTTTTAGATCTATTTGTAGATTCACTTATTGTAATTATACATTTGACAATTTTTAAACTATTATCGGTTATTGACTAAAACTTTTTCTGCTCTTTTCAGCTAATATGTGGAACGAATTAGAACGAACTTTCTTATATTAACAGGTGAATACAAATATGGTAAATGAAACGCCTTGTTTTTATAATTTTTTTTTTAATAAAATAATGCAAAAGTCTTTATTTAATTAACTCTGAGACTAATGACGATGAGGAGCGAATCATGCCAAAAATTAACTGGAGAATAAAATGCGAATAATGAGAATACTGTAATGCGAACTAAGTATTTGTACAAAACAATTGGGCTGGGAAGAATTGGTACGCGCTGAATAAAAACATAGAACCAGTTATTTCGCCACATAATAGGGCAATGGCTGCTCAATATATTTAGTCTAAGTTTTTCCAATTTGTTTTATTCCACCTAAATAATTGGCTTGCTCAAGGTCTAAAAATTAGTTGATTGTTTCAATAACGACCTCTACATTTGACCCAGTCATCCAGTCAGTTAGAATGTAGTCAGTGGTGGACAAATCCAAAAAATATGGTGGATGAGGTAGCAATTCGTAGCCATATTTCTGTACTTTTGCCAAGGCAAGTAGACACTTCTACACCGAACACTTTTCTTTGCCAAATGCGGTGGGTTTTACTCGAAATAGATATCAAATCTGTCCAGCCACAGTGTGAAATATCCGTATTACCTTTGTCATGCTAATCGTTTTGAATGAAACCATATTCACCCCTAAATGCTTCTGCCATAATCATGTTTACCGACAGACCCATTCTGGCCTTCGTTGGTGCATGTTAACTCGGAGAAGTCCACTGCTTTGAATATTCGTGGTTCTCTGGAGTATTGTGATGGATCCCCGTTTCGTCCACGGGAGCAAAAACTCATTCGGAATGCAGCTGACCATCTCCAAGCACTCCGTTGAATTGGTAACTCGGTTGTGCTTTTGGTCGAATTAGAGTAATCGCGACATCCAACGCGCGCATGGATTTTTTAATTCAAAATACGATATTCATGCCAAATATAATGTACGCACTCAGTTGAGATGCATGCAGCTTCAGCCACCTCATGAGTTTTTATTGTCTGATCGTCCAGTACACTGTAAAAAGTCTGTATTTTTTTATTCTTTGGATGCAGATATACCGTGTTTGCAGTTTGTCATATAGTATATTGTATCCAAACACATTGTGTTCCCGTTCAATATTATATATTGGAGACATAATGGTTTATTGTTTGATTTATGTCTTTGTGAGCCAACTATGATTTTTTTGTTGAACACGGCTGAAAACAAAAACCCGACAGACAACGTAGAAACGCTAAATCAGCAGATTCATGAAAACAGTGCTGGCAAACGTATATGTGGTTCATGCAGTATGTTGCTGGGGGCCGTTTTTTCAGCGTGTATTATTCTATGGCTTTTAACAATAATTTGTGGCGTGAACACCTGTATTGGGCGACCTCAATGTTCAGCGTCACTTGTGCTGGTACAATCCCAATGGAATTCAGCAAACCACTTTATAAGCATTTAAATCTATGGTGTAGAGCCTCAAGCCTTTCCCTGGTTTCGATGATGTTTTTTCATACGCAAAAAATAATGCTTGACGAGGAGAGGAAATAGACTTTGTTTTATTTCCGTGGAAACTCGCGAGACTGTCGGCCTTCAAAGGCTGTCAAACATGAACTAGATGACGCGGCTTGTTAAAAATTGTACAGCAGTGTACAATTAGCAGGAGCAGTGTTGATATTTTATTGACTAAAATGGAAGTTCAAACACTCACGGAGCTTTTCAACCTCCTCGAATAACATTGATGGATATGGATATAATATCCAGGTGAGGGTGCTTGTACTAGGCTACAGTTAGCGTCTTTATAAAGATTATAGTTAACAGTCTATAGTATATATCGATTACAGAGATACAGCAGCGAATATTATGCAACTTGTTCGAGTCGACGGTAATACATGCGGTGTTTGTTATATTGGTAAAAACATTGCCTTTTATCCATATCTGATAAGGCCGTCTTATGAATTGAGATTAAATATAGCCCATAAACTTCTCTTAAAATCTTTGTACACATAGGCAGCTTAACTCTTTTTTATCCCAGAAATTAGACAACAGAACTTTTATTTTAGTGTGATGCACAAATATTACTGCCGCATATTAATTTCATATCCTAACGTCATAAAATATTTCTAACAGCCAGCTTAGAATATATCTGTGTATCCAGATAGACCCATTTACCAAAGATATATTTGAGACATGATTAAATGCTGATGCCAGCACTGGTCAATATAATAAAAAAATGCTCTTTTTATGTCATTCGGTGGTACACTCTTGTCCATGAGAAAGTTGGTTTGAGCCGTGTTCTGGTCAAATTTTTCCGATTGCAGTCAATTCGCTAAGCGACTCGACACTAACGAGTATTTAGCCATGAAAAAACTTCACCGTTCGAAGCCGCTGTAAAACTGAAGGTCTCGATCACAGAGTGTACAACTAGAAAGCGCACAGCTCACTGGCTGTGAGTAGCTCTCCCTAATCCCATCACCGGATGTAATGGAAAACCATGTTCTGATAAGACTAAATATCAAAGACTTTGGGTAAACAAAATATTTTTACCTCAAATGAGCTCTAAACATATTTTTTCTTTGCGTGTATAAACTAGGCGTCGTAATCACAGGATTGCCTTTACAACCGTCCATGGTGTAATCTCTGAATTACACTCCTCTTCCTCTCAATTAATCTTTATAAAATATCAAAAACAACCACCACAACACCAGTTACAATGTTTATCACTTATGCTTCGCCGCCACAAATCATCTTAATAGAATATTGCAAAAGAGATTTTCTCATGTTATCCTTCTTGCTCGGTGATGTTCAACATTGTTGGGGTTTAACGTGAATGTATGTTGGTGTGCATGAAATCCTTTAACCAATACATGATGTTAAATGGTACATAATACCCTCTTAAAATCACACCAACCAGCAACATATTGTAACATCCTGCCAATACACAATAACAAATAATCCCTTCACTACAAGCACAACGGTGGTCATCAGCAATCATAGTCATCGTCATCTATGACATGTATAGACACATACATCGAAATTGTCATCAAATGTTTAAACACACAATGCAATACTTACTGTCACACAATCACACGGTACAAACATGGATATGGGTGGGTTTATAATGTTCTGTCATTCGTTGACATTACGAGTGTGCTATAGTGCTATCTGTATGTGGGGAGAAACATGTAAACTGTCCAGGTTGAAAACGAATGTTGACCGATTTCGATAAAATTTTGATGATTTGTAGGCATTGATGCTAGTGGTCGAAAACTTGAGCTTTAACTTTATTAGCCATGTTGGTGAACTTATCAGCCCACAATCTTTCAAATGTTTTGAGATTTAAATCCGTTTTTTTTGCTTAATATATTTAGGTAAACTTAATCGGTGGTGCAATGGTTAGTGTGCGCGGCTCTTGTACATGAGATCCTGGGTTCGAACCCTGCTCTGACCACCTTCAAATTTTCTTTCGGCGGCGGCCACCTCGCATAGTGACGGCGACACTATCGAGTATCTAGCCATGAATAAGCTTCTCAAATTACCGTTCGGAATCGGTGTAAAACTGTAGGTCCCAATCAGAGAGTGAAAACTGGAAAGCGCACAGCTCAGTGATTGTGAGAAGTTCTCCCCAGTCCCTTCATGGGATGTAATGGGAAACCATTTATTTTTTTTTTTAATCAATATAAGTATAAGAAAGTATAAGAAAGTATAGATCTATATATTATCTTATTCGATCAAATCAAAAACAAGTGTCAAGATGCTTGTCGAAATGGCGCACCAAATATTCAGTATCCAAAATTGACTCCAAGTATAAAAATAGCTTATTTCATCCACAGATATTCTACTATAATCTGTGAACATATAATCTGCATACAAATAAGTAAACCAACACAATTTAATTTTTACATGTACTGTCCATTTCACTTGAATAGGTGCAGTTCTTTTTTTAAAGATACACTCTCATATCTTATCTCGTATCTTCTGAAAAGCTTCGTTTAAGTTTTACTTCAAATAATGACAGACTTTAAAGAAATGCTGTAAAAATAAAGAATATAACATTTACAGTTGATTCATTGTCTCTAATTTAATATGAAAAATAGAATAACATGAAAAATATGTTTTTTTCTTAAGTTAAATGCTAAAAGTAAAAATTTGGCAATGTTACTTCTCCTCCCCATTTTTATGCGTTAAGAGGAATGTACAACCCAAGTTTCGTAATTCTATCTCAAACCGTCTGGATTTTAGTGTAGTACCATTTTTTCCACTTTTTGCCCTTTTTTCTCCCTAAAAGTACAATTTTTGAAAATTCACTATTCCCCCTCATTTTTGTTCGTTAAGAGGAATGTACATACCAAGTTTCGTGGTTCTGTCTTTAGCCGTTTGGATTTTAGTGCAGTACCATTTTTTCCCCTTTTTGTCCTATTTTTCTCCCTTAAAGTACTAAATTCGAAAAATCTTTTCTTATCTCGTATATTCACACCTAAAGCAATTTATAGTTAAAATTTTAGATATTATCCGAAACCAGAATGTAAATAAAAAGTACCAAAAATGGGCCCGAGCACTTTCATGAGAGTATCAGAGAAATAGCATAAAAGGATGCAAAAGGTACCAAAAAAGTACAAACACACGATCCGACACAGTGACAAAAACTGACAGATTGTATCAAAAAGTGATAAACCTAAACCAAAAAAAAAAATGTTCCAAAATGTAAAAGAGTACAAAAAGTACTTGTTAACACCAAAAATTTACGGAGAAAGATACCAAGGAAGGCCAAGTAGAACAACCTAGATGTTAAAAATAGGAACAAAATTGTACCAAAAACGGTACCAAAAAGTATTAAAAAGTACCAAAAAGTACAAAAAAAGTACAGAGAACTTCAAAGAGAGTATAAGAGAAATAGCAAAGAAGGCCACAAAAAGTACTAAAAATGGTACCAAAAATACAAAAAAAGTACCCAAAAAAGTACCTAAAAGTACCAAAAAAGTACATAAAAAGTACCATTTCGGCTTCTCATCCATTAAAAAAATTTAGATCCCTATTTTCGCCATTCCATCACCAGTCGTTTGGTTGTAACGATAGTACTATATTTTTCCCCTTCTTGCCATATTTGTATCAGTAGAAGTACAAATCTATGTCTGCGTTATAAGAGGAATGCGTAACCGAAGTTTCATGATTCTGCCTTCAGCCGTTTGGTATTTACGATGGTACTATTTTTGTCCCCTTTAGTACTATTTTTATCCCTAAGGGTAGACATTTCGTAAAACCACTTCCCACTCCGCTTCTGCGTCATAAGAAAAAATTACAAACCAAATTTCTTGATTCTGTCTCCAGCTGTTTGGTCAAGATGATGGTACCACTTTTTTCCCCCTTTTGCCCTATTTTTCTCCCTAAAAGTACGAATTTCGAAAAATCCCTTCTTATCTCGCATATTCACCCCCAAAGAAATATACAGTCCAAATTTCATTATCCTACCTTTAGCCGTTTGGCCAGGGCGCTGATGAATCAGTCAGTCAGTCAGTCATTCAGTAACGCAACAATTTTATATATATAGATAATAGTAATTCATAGAGTACTTTTATGTGACCATTATAACACATGTAACCATTATAAAAATAGCAAATAGGTTATTCTTGAAAACCGGATTTAAAATTCAAAATTAGGTACATTAGAAAATCGGCTTCTACAAATCTATAATCAATTTTCTAATATATCTAACATCTTATTCAGCATATCGGAACCTACCTACAAAAATGGCACAGCTTATATCTAGATTAGGCCCAACTCTCGTATCCGCTGTAAGTTGTTACCATTGATAGAACCTATTATATAGAGGGTAAAAAAAAAGTTTGGCGCTCACCCATATTTCCCGAATAACGACCCCCCAAAATTTGGATACAAAATATATCTACCAAAGTACTTGGCTGACTGGGCCCACATCGATATCGTTGGAAAGCTTATGCAAATACCTTTCGAACTGTATATAAAAAAATACGAACCATTAACCCATTGTGAGCCAATCTATGATATTCGACATTTAACCACACTTTTGGGAAAACCATACTTTCTCAGAATAGTACAAAGGGCTTATTTCTGTAAGTCCATATAAGTCCACTTTTGTGCGTACAGAAATCATGAGATTGGTTATGGTAACCATCCAGAAAAGTACATTTTTTTAAAAAGTATCGAGTGATTCTTCCGATTTTGCCACACATCGACCGATAGAGGGAATTTTAACCCCCCTGCCTGATAACGGCCGGACGGCCGGGCGACTTAGTGCAATATAAATTTAACGATTTTCCAAAAGTTCTACCACACCGTACGAGCAACATAGGTCCCTGTCCCTGCCCCATGTCCTGAATTTTTGCCACCCTTTCACAATTTCACAAAGAAATCGCGCACGTTCAAGGAAATACAGCATGTTCCAACTTCGGCAGTCCATAACTCCAAAAATAGGGTCTCCGCCAATTTTATTATTTTACTTTTTTTTTTACTTAGAATTATGTGTTCTACCCGCCCAAAAAAAAACATACGGGCTTTTTTTTGATGAAAGGGAAGAGAAAATAATCCCAAAATTGCACACAGGATTGAAATGCTCCCTGACTATTATTGCGAAACAAAAAAATACAATTTTAAAATTTAGACTTCTGTGTCTATTGCAGTTAGGACGCGATATATATATACCCTGCAAAAATGGCCCCAGCAACACACTGTAAGCACAATGTACACGTTTGCAAGCATTCGGTTTCATGAATTGTAAACCTGTGGCTATTTTGTTGTATGTCACGTTGTTATTTTCAGCAGTTATAAACGAACAAAGCCACATTGGTGTCACAAAAACATATAATATAACCTATTAGCCATAGTGTCTCTAACACGTAATATTGAATAGCAAACACAATGTGTTTGTACACAAGTATACTACATTTGCGACTAGCTAACAACACGATATATTTGCACCCAAACAACAAATCAAGACCAATTTTTCGTCATGTAGCTACTTTTAAACATTAGAGTGATTCGTGTTGAACTTTGTGAGAAAACATTTATTATTATTCGCGACAGTTCGTCATACTATGTGCACATTGGGCGATTGTGAAGTATATAAATTGTTTTTGTTTCAACAAAACGCAGCTACAACGGAATTGTCTACGGTATTACGGTATTATTTTCGATTTCGCGAAGTCGATCCGAAAAATATGAGAAAAATATCTGGCGCGTCAATGATTTTTAAAAATTAAAAACCAGTTTCGGGAAGCGGATGTAATCTTTAGCCTCTATTTTGTGAAGGACAGATTCGATCGATAAATTTCAGCCACCATTAAATAGTTTGTCAACTATAATATTGCCAGTTATAACCAATTGTTGAAGTCTGAAGATGGAATTGGTCAAGAGAACTTTGCGCAGAGAGGACTCTGAATTCGGTCTCAAAATTTTTTACAAGACTTCCTCTTTGAAGATCTCACCATTTTGTCATATTCTTTAATGGGGACTTTCTAAACATTAGAGTCTCGCTCCAGTCTCATCTCCAGTCTCGTCTCGTGGCATGCAGTGACAAGTGTGCTGTTGAGGACTAAGGTTAGAACGTCAGTACAAGACCATCAATCTCAGCAGTATTAACTGGTTCAGAGATTGGAATGGTTTTCATAATTCGGGTACCATTAAATTTATGCTTGTAGTGCAAGAACTGAAGCCAGCTCCAGTTTATCTTACTCGGAGTTCACACACGGAAATTTTATTTGCACAAGTCTTGAGTTTATAGGAGAGAGGGAAGGGAAGAGCTTCAATTCTCTTCCCCTCTCTTTCACAACGGCAATTTTACTTGCGCAAGGCTTGAGTTTATAGGAAAGAGAGGGGAAGAGAATTGAAGTTTCCGTGTGTGATCCCCGACGTACAAATATTTCTTGGGACCGACAGACCGGCCACGTTCAGCGAGAGTGAAAAATCATTGTGATCCTTTGATCAACTCTATGGTGTACTGTGGTGCAAAGAAGACATACAAAACTTCTTGTCTATCTTAGAAAAAACCGTGGGATTGTTGTCCTGGTTACAAACATAAAGGTTAGTGGACGACAGATACTCGAAAACTTTCTCCCTCTGTCATTTACAGTGATACTTCCCCAAATTTTGTGATGTGCATTCGCAAAAAGAAAATAGTACTGTTTATCCTTCTCTGCCTCATCAATTTGCGTCCTCGGCAAAAGCCATATCCATTTAATATAATCATAGGGAATATAGGCAAACGCGTGGCCGTCGGTAGTATTATAGTTAGTGGTCGTGTGCATAAGGACATGGGTAGGATCCTAGCCCTCACCACCTTACTTTTCGTTCACCGACTGTCGCTTAGTGACGGTGGCAGATGACCCGTTGTAAGACTGTAGGTCCCAATCAGTGACTATAAAACTAGAACGCACACAGCGCCCTAATTGTTAGAAGCTCTCCCCAGTCCCTTCATGGGATGTAATTGAAAATTATTTATTCTTTTTCATTCTAGGCTAACGCTGCCCGTCTTCAGACTGGTAGTGTTACTAGTTAAGTGTAAGAAGAATAAAAATATTCATATTATTCTTGGCAAGTGCATGAAAATACAATGCCATGTCCTTTGGGCAAAACATGTATTTGAAGTGTCGAAAGATGCATTCAAGTGTCTAGGCTCTTTAAAGCGGTGCAAGAAATACTTCGCTCCATCTGATCTTCTCAATATCTACACCACCTACGTCAGGCCAAAGATAGAATATAACTCCCATATATGGGCAGGTGCTCCTAAGACCTCTTTGGAGCTTCTCGACTGTGTCCAGAGGAGAGCGACGGTGTTAATAGGGGACAGTAGGGTATCCAACTCTATTGCCTCCCTTGAGCATCGTCGAAATGTGGGTTGTGTGTCGCTGTTCTCTCGATACTTCCACGGTATATGTGCCTCGGAGATCCGTCAACTTATGCCGGACGTGAGGATATTTAGCCGAAGTACGCGGCTTTCCAGGAACTCTCATCCGTTTTTTATCGAGTGGCCGATTGACCTCACTACGCACTATAGAGAAAATTCGTTCTTCAGCCGTACAGTCCGTATGTGGAATAAACTTCCAGCTAGTGTATTTCCCACCAATTATGACATACAAAGATTCAAGGCAAATGTCAACAGACACTACGCCCTCTTTCCACCCTCCACTTCCTCAATTTTCCTTCGTCAATATAATGCACTGCATTTATAGGGGGCATCCCCTGAGTTTTGGTTTGATAAAAAAAGTATACACCTTCTTGGCGTGCCAATGGCTTTTCAATCGAGAAGTTTGTATTCACGGGTCTTCAATCCACATATTTTTATCAGGATTTCGCCAGAGTTCTTCGATGAAGTCCACATCCTCTCTGTATTTTTTTATATGGAACAGGAGAGCTGCAGAAGCCGATTTTCAGTGGTGGAGGTTTAGCTGTAGTAGCTTTAATACTCGTATTTGCAACTCCACCCGTCTCCGTTACGGCGTTGTTGGCTTCATCACCTGTGTCTTCCAGGAAGCTATCGAAAGTCTAATTGATGAGGTTCCAGAATTATGTGTGACAGCCACAATCACGTCCTTTTCCCCCACTTCGCTCAACTTCGGTGCAACCTCGGTGGGTTCGGAATCCTTCTGAAGTAATGCAAAAGCGGCTCAAAATGGGTTAAATCTCTCTGTAGAATTTCAGTCTCTTCAGTCAATGGAAACGTTTTTGGGGGGAAATATATATAGTTTAATTGGTTCGTGTGCTCTTTAATTGGTTTTAAGTGGTTTGGTTTTATTTTACTCATGGAAAATGTATCTACAAACATCTCTAACCTGGAGCCGTTGATGTGGATGGTTAATGACCACTTTAGTTTTGTTTACCGAAAGCCAACATCACTTACTATGATATTGCTATATTACATCCTTCACCATAAGTACAAATTAAGTTGAATTAGGCTGTTCGAGTAGTTAAACAGCGACTCACAATCGGTTAAAAATACAATAGTTTTAAAGCAGGATACCAAACCCCTGTCCGGCATAAGCAGTTTCGAGTAATACCATAAGAATATCTATGTAATGTAACTGAGAGCGTTTTAAACTGCAGTCATAACTAACAACGGACACTAATAATGTGGGAAAAAAACATGTGACAACACGAAATGTTAATGCACTGACATTCGCGTTGCACATTGACAACTGAGACGGTGCACACATGTCAGCTGCTGAAAATACATTGATGATATTGCACCTCATAAGCAAACGTTTGCTACGAGTAATCCGAGAGTGTGTCCTCCCACTTGTTTTGGATCAAAACCTTTGGGAATTTGTATCAGTATGTGTTTACGACCAGTACTTGCTCATGGCGATGATGATGATATGGTGGTGGTGGCGGTGGTTGTGGTGGCTGTGTTTGTGATGTAGGTGATGGTTGCGATGTTGCTGATAGTTGTGTTATCACTGTTAGTGCTGCGTGATATTTTCTTATGTGTGCTATGATTGTCATTGCATATGTGTGCACTGTATGATGCGTTGTTTCACATGATCAGAAAGCATCGGCATCATCCAGCATTTGTTGTGGTAGTGTTACCCCTATCGCTACCACAACTATCGGAGCTAATCAAGCACGTTGGTGTCATGTCAATGTGTTGGCATGCGAATTACCACTTTTATCTCAGCTGCTGTTGCATTCTTTTTGTTTTTGTAGCCATTTCATGTGCCCAGTAGAAATCTTTCAGATTTATTAGACTTTTTTTTTGTTAGTTTTGTTGTTCTTTTTGCTTCCATCACCATCATTCATTCATTCGTTTGTTTCACAATTTCTTTTGCTCTTTAGTAACTGACGCTGCTCCATGACAGTTGTTATTATTTTAGTGGAGTCTTAGTTTAACTATCGTTTGTCATTGTGCTAAAGATATAAAAGTTTGGTTAACGTTGCGCCAAATAAATGTCACAAGTTGAAAGCAAAAGCATGCGGATCTTAACAGATGGGTAAAATAAATGCTCCCAGCAACCTTCAGAGGACGATATGTATCACACTCTGTCTTATTTTCAGACTGAGCAACCGAAAGTTGGCACGGATAATTTAGAGGTATATAGGCCAATAGCATAATCAAGATTCTACTTAGTAAGAAACCAGTTAACATATACACGCTGAAAGATTTTTCTTTTTCTGATGTTTGGATGCAAATTTAACTTGTTTGTATCCACTAGGGAACGAAAAGGCAGGCGAACCAGCTAGGGCAGGATCCTCTTCCACCGAACTCCCGATGGTGTCAGTCGCAACGCCTATTGGGCTGGTCAGAAGAGGTATTTTGCTGTATTACCTACCAGATGGGATAGGATGGAAACGTGCCGCATATCCAGAAACACATGGCCAGAATATAACATTCACCGGACTAACTCCCTGGTCAGCCATAATCGGGGAGACATTCTAAGCTAACTGGCCTGCAGACCGGGTACTGGCCAATCGGTAAGCACGCAAGACGGTTGAAGCTGCCATATAATGACCATTGCTATGTCTGCGATGATGGAGACGGTGGAGCATCTCCTCTGCAGTTGTGCGGCTCTGATGAATAGGCGCCTGAAGACTATGGGCCGTCCCTTCCTTCATAACCTCACTGAGATACACGAGATAGATCTAGGGGATCTAATGAGGTATCTCCGATTAACAGGCTGGTACTTTGGACCTTCCGGAGTGATGTGGTATGCAAAGCGGTGTCTCAAGACACTAAATGATGCTGAATAGTATCTTTAGCTACCACGAAAAACAACCAACCAGCATGTCGCAAATATAGTATACTTGTGTCCACTCACATTGTGTTTGCTACTCAATTTAACATGTTTGGGATACAATGATTATTAGGTTATAATTTATGAATTTCTGAGGCAAATGTGGCTTTGTTAGATGAGAACTTCTGAAAACTCTACTGTATGTCACAATAAATAAACAAAAAGAACCAGCTCTTCATATTTCATCAGGATTGTAATTAGGCTTATACCAGAATCACAAACTTTAAATCATCATCATATGCTGTAGATGTCTTGTCATTGAACTAAATAACAATTTCCCTGTAATTCTCTCTACAACCCTCGTTTGTGCATCAAGCAAAATCTTGTAACAAACTAGCATTTTCTGAAATTTCTGCTGTTTGCCGGTTTTATGATGCAGACTTTGTTTCTATTTACCAACTCGTCCTTCCGTCTTTTCTCAAATTTTTGTTAGTTTTCGCGGATGTCACAATAATTTTTGCTGATTCTCTTTACTTGCAGTCTATTTAGGTTTCTTGTATCTGGTGAATTTTAAATACAGCTAGACATTTTATTCAGTGATTCGGTTTTCACAACACGATTCTTGACTGCTGGTGGTGACAGAAAAAATTGGCAAAGGATTAAAACCGATTGCAGCATAAGTTGGTTGTCGGCTGAGGTAGTCTCAGTCGTCTCCACGGTCCACGTAAGGACCCATAATATCATACAAGATGAATTGGTAGATTTTGGCCATATTGGGTTATTACATCGTAGGACACGATTTTCCCCAAAAGAACGAGACAATATGTAAATGAAAATATGAGTGGCAAAACTTCGTTATTACTTTTTTTATTTTCCGATCGTTTCTCTTTTGTGATAACGTGAATAGCACCAGTATGCACATCAAATTAAAGAGAATGGTCTTGGCTATAATTAGAAATATCCATTTGATTTTTCAAGGACCAAGAATGTGAAGTAAGGTTGTTTTGAAATTGTATCCTTGAGCATCCTTAAAAGTTTTGGATCGAAAAATCTAAAAGAAACGTGATGTTCAATAGCTGGAACCGTCACATCTTTTGTCAAAATTTCAGCCTTGAATCATTAATAGTTTTGCAACAAGAATTATTTAAAATATATCTATATTCAACATGCATGGGTTTTTTAATTAGCATTGGCATTTTATGCGCATTACTAATGCAAAATTCGCAATGCAATTAAAAAATGTTGAATTTCCATTTGCTCAAGCCTGCAAATGCATTTTTTGGAATCGGATGCCAATTGTATTGAAATATGGCAATGCTTTTAAATATTTTGAATTTGTTTTACTGCTGGCAAATCTGTTTTTAACCAGTTTTATACGTAGAGGTTTGTGGCTTCGATTGGTGTTTCCTCGTAGTATTTTCGAATTCATGAACCTGTCCTGTTTAAAATATTTGTAACACAAAACTGCCAGATATGAAGGAAATGCTTTGAAAATAAATATAATTGCCAATGGTATTTAATTTTTCTTGTGATCTAGAATTTGAATTCAATCCAAATTAAACAACAAATTATAATTTTTATATAAATAATTTGCACCATGCATGATAGTGATGATATGTACAAATCTCTTTAGGCTGTATATTTCGAATAATTCTGATGTCTAATCAATGAGTGATACAAGGCTAAAGTTCGGACACAAAATGTGACGGTTCCAGTTGTTTGACATAACTTTTTTATTCAGACTTTTCGATACAAAACTTGAAGGGATATTCAAGAATTAAATAATAAAAATTCATATACGAACATACATATACGAACAGGCTATTTGGAAGCAAGTTGGCAGAAAGGGCCGAGGTGCTGCCCACACGCGTCAATATTTGACTATAACATACACTCTGTGTAATTTTTTAAGTCATGGCAAAATAACCATATACGGACACCACTACGTGATAAAAGACTAAAAAAAAAAAGACCCGTGTTTCCCAATTTTTCCCAAAGTCATGCACTTTTTTTTATGGGCCGCCAAAGATTTGGGGCCTCGGTATCATTTTCGTAAAAATGTGATCATTTTCTCAGGCTCATATCTTGCAAACCGTTCAGAATTTCGATTTACTCTCTGAAGTAAAGTTGTAGCTCTTGTCATAAAGAACAAAAATTGCGAACATATAAAATCAAAAAACTTCACCTTCCAGATCAAAATCGCAAAAAACTTAAAAAAAAACGATTTTTTTTACCTTTTTTCCCGTGTTCAGGTCCATAGGTAGCAAACCGTCCAAATTTCAATGAAACAATCAACTACAAAAATTTACCTAAGACCTCAATAAACAAATTTCTGGAACATATAAACTTCCTGGGAATTATTCTTAACACCGTTTTTTAATTTCATTTGTTTTTTATTTACTTCAACATTGAGATACTATGCTATCTATTACAAAAATATTAAAAAAAAGTATTCGTATTATGTTTATAATGTTGATGGCCCTGGACTTGCAAATCGCGCTCTCTTAAGTTGTGGATCCAAATCGTCGTCCGAATCTGACTCTGATTCAGCAATTATGGTGTCCACAGGCACGTTGCTTCCAGACTGCCCTCCATCATCAGCTCTTTCTTCTTCAAATACTCCATTAACATCATACAGGGTGATCTTGTGACTCCACCAACATACCTCTGCAAGCAATGCGTCGAGGTTTTTGCCTTTGTACCGTTTTTCCATGGGCATTGTGGTTTGGTGAAACCGTTCTCCTTGCTCATCGGATTCGGTAGGGAGTTGTTTGATAAAATCGTCAAAATGAAAATGAACAAAATGCAGCTTTAATGTCATCGATGCGCCGATTATCTCAAAATAATGCATCATTTGTTTCACACATTCTCTTGCTTCCGGTTCCGCGTCTCGATCCCCTCCCAAGACTCTGGTGCATACACGCTGAAGGTAAATCCATGCCATTGAATGATTTTCATCAAGCGATGAATCAAAGTTGCTCTTGAATAGCTTTCTAATGTCAGGGCCATTAAGTACGCCTGTTAAATGAAAACAAAAAATAAAGACAGAAAAGAAAACATTAACATAGTGTAAATAGTACAATTAGGTGAACAAAAATTCGTTTTAAATTTACTACAATACCTTTTTTAATTTTGTCATCGCTACGCTTTGGGAAAGCGCTTTTCAAATAGTCGAATGCGTTTGGACAATTTACAACGGCCACTTCGATGAATGATTAACAATTCCCAATTTTATGTGGAGCGGTGGCAGCAAGATGTCTTGAGTATTGTCAATTAAAGGTTGCATTCTTCAGTCTATGTTGTTGTATTTGTTCATCCACACTTCCTCTTGGCCTCCACGAGTTACATTGGAATTGATTCAGAGGTGAGCGTGAATCCCAATTACAAAGAAGACAAAAGAATTTTGGGAAGCCGCCCTTATCGATGATCCCTTGCAAAATGTTGATGACCTTCAAATCACAGCAAATCTTCCATTTATTTTCGTAATATTTGATTTTTTCCATTATATCTTTCAATGTTTCATAGCTTTCTTTCATGTTGATACCAATTGCTAGCGGAATCGAAGGTTTTCGGTTCGACACATGCAACAACACTGCTTTCAAGCTTGAAACAGAACCATCAATAAATAATCTCCACTCACTAGCGATGTAGTTCATTCCCATTTTTACCACCAAAGCTTTTATATCGTTGCAGTAAGCGAACGAATTGTCATCATTTAGAGTGTAGAGCATCTGAAATTCAGCTTGTCGTTTGCGGTACGCCGTAGAGTTAACATTAGCATGTGTGAGTTTTCTTTACTTTAAAAAAGCTGTCAAAAATATTGCAAGTCGCTGCGATAATCCCAATATGGCCACAATGAAATCCATTTCCATTTGTGTTATTAGTTGTGGTCCATCTCTTCCCTGTTGGGGCTCATAATTGGAATCAAATGGATCTTCATAAGTAACAACACTGGCTGTACTCATTGCTGTAAATTCTGTAGTACGATCTGGAGTTGGCGGCATTGGTGATACAAAATTTTCAGGTGCAAGCACTGGTAGTGTGTGTAGTTTACATGTGTAGTTTACGCATGCATAGCAACTGGTTGCATTATGATCACCTGGGCGATTAATCCAGTTTACCGGCTTACAATACTTCATAGTACCTCTGCCTCCACTCAACCATGCCATGAGATTGTTATAACATTGGCGACACACTGTATTAGGTGTGTAATTTTCACCGGTCAAGTCCACTTCGTCGAAAAACAATGTATATGCTCTTTTGAATTCACTAGTTAAAATATTCTTCTCCTTCTGAAATCTTGTAGATGTTTTTTTTCTGGTTTGATGACCGCAAACGTAGCAAAATAAATCAATATTTTCACACTGCATATTGAAATTGTCAGTTGCCAATGTTGTGTGCGAACTATACTGTAGCACTTTCACTTTTTTTACTTTCACTTTCACTTTATAACTTTCACCGCTGAGCTCTCGTTGACGTCGCGCTGTGTAATGCCCCGATGTGAGCGTCGTGTCGCTTTTATATTGTGTGCTGCGTCCCTTGTTGCGTGTGCTGAGCTTACTGCATTGCCTGTGCTGCTGCTGTCGGTGCATGATCGCGTGATACCTAAGCGCTACCTAAACGGTGTTAACCCTTGGTCAAACACATGGTTCTGGCCAGGCATATTTCAGTTTTTGCTACCTATGGACCTGAACAGGAGAAAAAGGTAAAAAAAATGAAATTAAAAAATTTTCGCAAATTTTTCACTTTTGCGTGCTACCTAAACAGTGTTAAGAATCATCTCAAGGAAGTTTATATGTCCTAGAAATTTGTTTATTGAGATCTTAGGTAAATTTTTGTAGTTGATTGTTTCCTTGAATTTTGAACGGTTTGCTACCTATGGACCTGAACACGGGAAAAAAGGTAAAAAAAATCGAATTTTTTTAAGTTTTTTGCGATTTTGATCTGGAAGGTGAAGTTTTTTTGAATTTATATGTTCGCAACGTTTGTTCTTTATGACAAGAGCTACAACTTTGCCTCAGAGAGTAAGTCGAATTTCTGAACGGTTTGCAAGATATGAGCCTGAGAAAATGATCACATTTTTACGAAAATGATACCGAGGCCCCAAATCTTTGGCGGCCCATAAAAAAAAAGTGCATGACTTTGGGAAAAATTGGGAGACACGGGTCTTTTTTTTTTTAGTCTTTTATCACGTAGTGGTGTCCGTATATGGTTATTTTTTTTCGTGTTGCACTGTGATATACTACATCAAACAATTATCCGTAAACCAGGCACTTGACAACATATTTCAATGTATCTCAAAAAATATATATCCGATTCGATTTAAATCATTTTTTTAAGTTCAATGCTTCTAACTTTACAAGAATATTTGAATCATATCGGCCATATATATTTTGAGATACATTCAAATATTTTCATAACTGCCAGGTGTACGGACAATAGTTTGATACAGTGTAGGAATGTGAGGTGTGATGCAAATTACTTTTTGGGGAAGACCAAGAAAAATACGGCTATTTAAAAGGTCAGACTATGACGCTAAGAAAGTGACCAAAGTTACGAATGAATGTGAATATCATTGAGGTCAGTTTCGAGAGCATCCTAAATATCGTAATCCCAATAATGCATATTGTAAAAAAAAATTCAGAATAATCTTATAGAGACTACTATAATCACTGGAAATTATAAACGAACTGATGTACTGCCCCAACTGCCCATCGATTTCAAGAGATTCCAATTTCCGATTCTGTTGCCATTTGCGATGACCATTAATAAATCGCAAAGGCAGTCGCTTAAATTTGACAAATCCGTGCTTTCCCACGGACACTATACTATGGTGCATGTTCACGTGTAGGTAAACCTTCCGACTAATATACATTTGCACCAGATGGCAAAACTAGACATATTGTATATCCTAGAGCATTTGAATATATAGAAAGAAAAAAAATCAAAATTGTGATTCATTAAAATTACAATTCAGGGGTAGCGAAGCGCAACGGGTACAGTTATTATAGCATAATGAGAAGCTTTTTAGACAAATCAGCACACGATCGAAATCTAAATAAATACTTCTAATAAATAGTTATTTTACATTCTACAGGTTTATTTGCCCATTGTCAAATAAACGTGGCATTATCCCGTAAGGGAACGCCAGCAGATATATTCATTTACTGCAAACATAATGGAACAAAACAATTTTGTTCACCCTTGGGCATTACAAAAACTTTGAAGGCAAAACGAAGTTTGCCGGGTCCAGCTATACTTATATATGTATAGATATATAGCTAGATATTGATTACAGGCGCTCCTCCTAGAAACTTCCCATTAAACAAGAATTTTCCCTTCATATGTTAGTCTAGACACAAACCAAAGCAAAAGTACCGAATATAGTTGATAATACTGGGATCTAATAAAGTTGATAAAAAAAGTTGTTTAATTTTTTTCATTCAGCCCATAACTTCGGTCCAAAAAAAAATCGAAAAATATCTACGTATTTCCGTTTTACGCAAACTTTTTGTGATGATGCGTTTTCCTGCATAAAATGTGTGAATTCATTTGTGGCCATGACATCATTGAATACTTTTTGTCGGCAGGGCGAAGTCTGCCGGGTCAGCTAGTATGTTATAATATATGTATTTGAGACTCAAATGTGGCTTTGCTTGCTGAAAACTGCTGTAAAGGAAAAGAAAGGTAACAAAGAAACAAAAAGCAGCAGATCTTTAGTTTATGAAAACTAAGCCTGCACGTAAGTTTATGGATGTTCCAAACATACAAATTGTTCTTAGATAATGTTCTGTCCCAAAAAATGTTTCTGTTTCTTTCATGTTTGCTTAAGCTTAACTGGAAAATTCAAAGGGTAAAGTGGTTTTGATATTTTCCCAAGATTTTAAATGGTATTTAAAATGGTATAACTGTGGGACAGTAAGTGCAATTTCAAAATTGTTTCTATAAAATTGCTTGCAATTCAACCGTCTTTCAAACTGCATCATTAGGTTTTTAAATTTTCCTAGGAATTGTAAAAGGTGTAGTGTTATTTACAAAATTTACGAAAAAATTTAATACATTGTGCCTTATTGAGCAAAGTCATTGCCGAAACGGGGGTTTATGCATATATAATTAAAGTTTGGACGTTTTGCTTTAAAACTGTTGACTTACAAACTAAGAAAATCACGTTCATTGAACGAGTTTTAAGTAAAATTCAAAAAACGTTCGGGATACCCCGTTTTTAGGATGAATTCGACTTTCGCGAATCCTAAAGGTCTTCCGGAAAATTCGAAAAAAAATCTCAAAAATACTTTACCATATAAGCTTTTAAATAAAGCTTGAGCAAAAACAATTTTTTATTGATGGGACACCCTAATGTTGCAGCTGTGAGGCGGCCACTGGACTTCCGAGGTTAGGCAGATTATGCGGTTTTCGAACACAGTGCGTCAAAAATGGTTTGTAACGTTGGCTGTATGGCACGTAAGCGCCCTTCTATTGGATTCATGCCATTCATGTCATCCACTTCCACTCTTGGGAACAAAAAATCACTGAAAATTGCAAGGTAATGTACGCCATTGGAGGTAACAGCGCACAGTTGTTCAGAATCGAGTTCTTGTGATCTAGTAAACATTTTTGAGTTCCGTAAAAACCTGCCCGGAGTCAAGGATTATTGAAACATATTACTATATCTGTAAATTTTCAAATCTGACAAACATACTTTCTGTTTTTTTTTCGATTTCCAAGAAAACAAACATTTTGGTTTGATGTTTTTTTGTTGACATGCGCTGTCGTAATTGATGATAATGCTCACAGAAAATTTAAGTTTTTTCGTATTACAGATAATCACTTTTTTCGAATTTTGAAAATAGAAAAATTTTTATATCTTGATATCTCTAGAGATATTTCACTCAACTTTACGTTATGATTAGCTTTAATATGGCAGCTAAGTTTTGTTTATACCAAATACAGTTTAGCTGTACTGATTAGTTCAATAGTATCCTTCGTGAGTTTAATGTGGACCAACATAATTTTTGCTTTTGCTGCCTTGGCTGTCGTTGGTACGCGGCTGTTGTGCAAGAGAATGTGGGTTAGATCCCTGCTCTGAACACCTTACACTAATATCGGCGACGGCCACCTCGCTTAGAGAGTTCGACACTATCGAGTAAAAAGCCATGAAATAGCTTCTAAAAAAAACCGTTCGGAACGGGTGTACAATATAGATCCCAATCAATTAGTGAAAACTGGAAAGTGCACAGATCAGTGATTCTGAGAAGCTCTTTCCCCTATCCCTTCATGGGATATAATAGGAAATTATTTATTTGTCTTCTGCTGCCACTCCATTGAACTCAAAGCAAGAAGCATCAATTTAATGAAAAAACTCTGGTTTTTTAGTGCCTAAACTTAAAACAAAACAAATCGACACCTATCATCTATTTATCGATTATAAAGCAACCTTCGACAGTCCGATACGGGAGAAACTCTATGAAGCAATGTCTGAGCTTGGTATTCCTGCAAAACTCATACGCCTTTGCAGGATGACCTTGACGAACACCAAATCCGCAGTGAAAGTTGGCAAGGTTCTTACCGAACCTTTCGAAACTAAGCGAGGCCTCAGGCAAGGTGAGATCCTATCATGCGATCTCTTTAACATCTTAATGGAGATCATTATGAGAAAAGCTGCAGTCAATATGAATAAAACCATCAGCAGCAAAAGTCACATGCTGCTCGCGTATGCTGATGATATAGATATCATTGGGCGCACAATTAGAGAAGTTACTGCGGTTTTTTCGAGAATTGAGAAGGAGTCAGGAAAAGTGGGTCTGACGGTAAATGAGGACAAGACAAAATTAATGGTTTCAACGAACAGGGCCTCCACGCGATTTGACCAAAGCGTGAACGTTGATAACCGTTATAACTTCGAGGTAGTGGACGAATTTATGTACCTCGGATCTGCCGTGAACAAAAACAACAACGTCAGCCTTGAGATCAAGCGGAGAATTGTGCTTGCGAATAGATGTTATTTTTGGCTAAGCAAGCACTTTAGAGATAAAGCCCTCTCTCGAGTAACAAAAGTCCAGCTGTACCAGACTCTCATTCAACCTGTCTTGCTTTATGGCGCAGGATCCTGGGTCCTATCGCAAGCAGACGAAACATCTGTAGGAGTCTTCGAGAGAAAAATACTCCGAAAAATTTATGGCCCTATAGTGCACAATGGCGAGTATCGGCGACGCATGAATCATGAGCTGTATGAGCTTTATCCTGACATTGACATAGTTAAGCGGATCAAGATAACGCGTTTGCGCTGGCTAGGCCATGTCAGTAGAATGGATGAAGATGAACCAGCGCGAAGGATTTTCGAAACTGAACTCGAAGGAAGACGAAAAATTTGAAGACTAAGACTCCGCTGGTAGGATCAGGTTGACGAATCCCTGCGTACACTTGGTATTGCCAACTGGAGAGATAAAGCAAAAGATCGAACTGGTTGGCGAAATATGTTATCTTGGTTTTGTAAGGTCCCTGACCCCCCGGAGTTGTCCGAGACCGGATAAGTAAGTAAGTAAGTAAACTTAAAGACTTAATTTTTTCTCAACAGCTTTAAAATAATAAGTACGCAGCTAAGAACGTGATAAAAGTCTCTTAATCATTTTGATATTATCCCAAAAATCCCTTACAACACAACATTTGGCATATAAATCGAAATTTATAAAAAAAAAATTGGTATTATTATAGTGTTTTTATACCTGAATTAGACCGACTCACAAAAATAAGTTCCTTTTGTTAACCCCTTGAAATGTTCCTTGGTTTGTTTTATGATGATTCCCACGGTATTTCGTGTCTAGAATTAAGATCCCGTGAGCTGGACAATTATAAAGATGGACAATGTGTTTTATCTATGCACAATGTATGCAATAGGTGCCATAGTCAGGCGCGTCTAACGGTATATAAAACATGTCAAACTACGTCCTGACACATACTTTCTTCAAGGATATTCTGCAACAACTATAGGATTTTTAAGCTATCAGTACTGAGACTGTTTAGATTTAAATGTCAGATTGGCATAGTTTAATCTTTAGTGGATTTCAGAAAACATGTGTTTCAGCTTTTTTTAAAATTCGCGCTAGTTCACGTTTTACCAAAAATTCAATACAGTGCGACCATTACGTTCTAAACAGACCAAAATGGGTATCAATTATTTTCTTTGGATAAGGACCTCATTCTTGTATAGATATACGTTTTTATTTTTAAATACATTTTTCCTGATGATCTGGACCAAATGTGAATGTTTAGATTTACTCCAATCGTACATTTAAGTCAGAAAAATCTCCGTACTTAAAACTTAGAATTTTTTTTATATACCGTTGGACGCCCCATAAAAAACCCCCTCATATCATCCTAATACTTTACACATTGTCTGTAAGTAAAGCACAACATTCATCAGTACATAAACATTTGAGGGGTAGACAAAAAAAAATATTTTTCCCCACCATACAATGTGAGTCGGTCTACTGAATGCTAGTAAAATTCGCCTCAAAAACCGCGGTGGACTAATCTCATGATCACTGCTGGCAATTTTATTGGTATTCAGGTATAACTGCATTATAATATTGGCAATGTTCGCTGTTCGCTGAACAAAAAGTAGTCAACTTTGGAAATTTTTCTGATTTATACCCCACGGTGCGATTTCCAATGTTGATACATCAAAGTAATTCTTGGCTTCTTGTCTACAATCGGTTTTTTACAGAACTCAAATATATTTATTAGATTAAAAGGTATTGAATTTAGCGATGAAAATCGATTATGAACCACTGTTCGGCGGTTTCTTGCTCATTTTCGACAACAGATTAGCCTATAATGCCGCCATGCCATGAATCTCACCTCTCGTTTTCGATGCAACGGCTTTTTCTCGACGACATGTATATTATCCGAGCCCCAAATGCGGCAATTTTATTTGTCAACTTAGCGTCCCAGGTAAAAATGAGTTTCATCAGAAAAGCCAAGCGATCTTCAGCCCAGTCAGCGAAGCGAAAATGCATCGGATGGTCACGAGGCTTCAGTTCTTGGACTAATTGGACTTTATAAGGCTTCAGACCGAGGCCTTTCTGCAAAATTCTGCGCAAAGAATTGCGAGAAATGTTTAATTGCTGCGAACAATGGTGAGTGGATGGTCATGGCTGTTCGGGTACACTTTCAGCTACAGCGGCAATATTTATACGAGCACGTGCACGAGTTCTTTTTGTCAAATAAGAACCCGGATTGACGAACTGGCTTTTTAAATTGATCCACAAACTGCGTTGATGGCACTATATTAAGTTAAATCGATGGTAGATTTTTTACAGTTTGAGTTGAAAACTCAGAAGTTTGGAAGAAAGTATTTAAAATTTCCCAATTTACTTCAAGCATAAAGTGACACATATCTTTAAATTCTAACCGTTAACTAATAGTCTGTCACTTCATAACTTTCAAATTGGTCAACTGGCTTCGAAATGACGGGGGTTCAAATTCCAAATTTTACATGGACCACCTTTTAAAATAATTACTGAATGAGAACGTATATTTCCGATTCCAATTTTAGGAATGTTTCCGATTCAAGTTGTTTTTTTATTAAAATTCAAAACTATATTTGATGTTGTGTCACTAAATTATTTAACAAAATCTTTTTAAATATTTTCCCGTAAAAAGCATCTTAATATGCAATTTTTGAGACCCGTATTACAAAACAATGAGGTTTGTGCTGAGACATTAAGGTCAGCAACTTAAGCGTGGAAAACTTATCGGATGATTTTTGTGGGTGGTTTAAACGGTATTTCGTTAAAAAAAAAGTTGCAAAATTCGCATGTTACGATGCACAATAATGTACGAATATTTCCTGCAGACACCCTAAAATTACACTCAATAACACACCCAGTAACCCAAAAAATAATACACAATCTTTAAAGATTTAAAGACGAATAAACAAAAATTGGGAACACTTTATTTCGCTATTCGATTTTATTTGCAGAAAATTTAGTTCTCACAATTGTGTTTCACATGAAAACGAAAAGCCCTTTGATCATTCATCTGAAAAACCATCCTACATGGATTTCAGATCCGTTGCAACATATCCCTGCAGTTGTCATAGTATCCATTTATGGCTTTGAAGTACTGCGAGGAAAACAAACTCATATTGTCAAAGCGTTTTTTGCTTTATATCGAAAAAAAACTTAATGCAAAATGCACGTCATACATATATGTTTTTTCATAGAACATATACGAATGTACTATATGGTACAACTGGAATAGATTCAACCTACTTTTCTCCTTCCTCACTCCCGGATATTTCCGGATATCTGCTAGAAACGGCAACAATTTCGCAACGCAAAAAATTTTAAAAATATCACTATTACATCGCTGTATAAAAATATTGCTTTAGTTTTTGAAGTTTGAAAAAATGTTATTATTTGCAGCAACAGTATCGGTTCGATGGTAAATAATATGGAAAAATAAATCCAGAATCGATCAGGTTTTTTTATAGCATTTTGTTTTGCAACAACTCATAGCTCAGTTCAATTTTAAGAATAGGTTTTACTATTTTTGTTTTGTGACATTGGATGATGGGAGATTTAATTGACAATTGGAACCGTATTTAAACAGTAACAAAAGTGTGGCATTCTGTTTTTTTAATGTAACTTTAAATGTTTCCAGGTATGTTTCCGAACAATGTCAGGTTTTTTTCAAACTTAAAATCTGTTAATAACGAAACCACTGACACCAGCAAACACTTTAAATCATAGGATTATTTGTTTGATTTATGATAGAGTTGTTTTCGAATTGACGGTAGAAAAATTATGAAATGTGTAGTATCTAACATTTTTTCACATGACATGTGCGTGGCATTCGGATCCTTTCTACTGGCATGGCCTATCCAGGATAAACGCGCTATTTTTATAAGCATAACTATGCCCCGGAAATCTGTCTTTTTCTTGTAGTTTGGATGCAAATATAAAATGTTTGTAGCTTGTCGCAAATATAGTTTGTGGCCAAACACATTGTGTTGGATAGCCAATATAACATGTTGGAGACATAAAACAAACCAACAAAAAGCAGCAAATTCACAGTTCATGAAAACAATTTTCCAAACATATACATGGTTCCTGCATTACGTTACAGGGGCAGTTTTTGTTTCAGCGTGTTTGTCGCTGTCGGGATACTGATTATACATCCTGTGGTTCATCCGTCGTGGATACTCGCTGTTTTTTATAATAGGACCATATATTTTTCGCAGCATTTTTCTCTCGAGGACTCCTACACGCTGAAACGTTTGTCTTTTTTATTCTTTGGATGCAGATATAACGTGTTTCTAGCTTGCCGCAAATATAGTATTCTTGTGTCCAAACACATTGTGTTTGCTATTCCATATAACATGTTTGGGCACAATCATTAATATGTGTTTAGGACTTTGTACTTATTTTTGACAATCGCAGTATAATACAAATCCACTTCATCAGTTTCTTCTGTTGATCGTCGCTCATATTCAATATTTATTTTGGTCCAACAATAACACAACCGAACGCACAAACAAACATTCATATGCATTCTAATTGTGTCATCGATGATATGCCCTTTGCTTCTTCTAAAACCTGTTTTCGGCAACCATCACCAAACATTCCTAATGCTTAGCGCCCAACTTACAGCAGTCAACCACACGTACACGTATATGAATATGGGGATAGACATGTGTGACGTCACTACTCATTATTTGCATTATTTGCTAATTCTTTGGTCGCTGGTTTTTGTTGTTGCGATGGAGCCCAGAAGTCTGAAGGTGCAGATCAATTGAGATCAACGTAAACACACACATTGGTGACGGTGCTATGTGAAAGGGGAATTTTAAAGGCCTTGAAACAGGTCGTTGACCTAGCCCTATATACATACGAATACAATGTACATAAATAAAGCAAATTGTTTTTGCTGTGGCTCACATCAGCTGGCCGTTGGAGTTGCAGTACAATATTGAATTCAGTTGTTTTGTAGCATTTGAGAAAACAAGGATTAATGTGCATTAAAGGAATGCACATTACACACTTCCAAGTGGCACCATAGGACAAATAGGTTGTCCTCAACATATATTGGCATTAAAGGACAGCAAAAAAGCTTGTTGTCCTCATCATTTTTGGTCCTTCGAACCGGATTGTCGGGATTTCCAGAATATCCAGACAGGATTAGGTTCCATTGATCGTCAAAACGTTCAGTGGTTCTCTCTCAAGTCATCCAAATCGCACACCATCTCATTTCGTCATCACATAGCACCCATCAGTTCACCAAAACATCATCATGTCAGTCGAAGAAGCGGCAAGTGGCTCTGATAAAGATAGCGATTTTATTACACCACCGCCAACAGACAACAGAGTTCGGACAAAGGTTCTACAAAGGGAACAGGTCCTGAAAAAGCTGCAGTCGGAGTTTTTCAACGTGCCAGCGCTTGACTCAATGTCGCTGCCTCAATTAGAGGTCAAAGTGTCAATGTTGGAGCGACAGTTCGAGGCATTCGATCACATACAGTCACAATTGGAAACTTTGGACGAGTCTCAGTTCTACGAAAATCATCGTGACCATGCGGAACAGGCATATTTTGAAATAAAATCAAGATTTATGGAAAAAATGGCAACGTTTCGTCAGGCGCAAGAGTCATTCATGACAAGTACGCATCGAGTAAACCAGTTCCAAGCTCCCGTAAATAAGACGTCCTATCTACCAAAATTACAACTAAGTAAGTTCAGTGGCACTCATAGGGAATGGCTGGAGTTCTTCAATATGTTTAAAGTACTTGTACATGAAGACAATGAGCTGTCACCGCTGGCAAAATTTCAATATCTTCGTTCGTGTCTCACAGATAAAGCTGCAAGGGTAATACAGTCGCTCGACATAACACCTGAAAACTACACCCTAGCAATTAGTATGCTCAAAGAAAGATACGACAACAAACGGTACGTATTTCAATCACACATAACGGACATATTTTCTATAGAAAAGGTTCAAAAGCCATCTATGGACACCCTAAGAGAATTCATCGACTGTACAAATTCAAATTTGCGAGCAATTCAGTCGTTAGCGTCTGATACTCAAATTTCAAATGGATTTATTCTTCATTTAATAGTTTCAAAATTAGACAGCGAGACTCAGAGTAAGTGGGAAGAAGAAGTGGCTCTAAAATGGAGTGGAGAAAGTTCAGATATCTTTCAACTACCAACGTGGGATAATCTTGCCTCATTTTTGGAGCGTCGTTGTAAGACAATGGACATTATTGAATCTACCCTACACAAACCTGCAAAATTGGCGCATCATCATAACACCACGGCAAGTAGTCGTTCACGCTCGTCTTTCAAATCGAATCATTCTCAGTCCACTTTTGTCGTTGCTGAAAAGCATCCATCAAAATGTCTGCTGTGTGACGAAAGCCCTTCACACAGTGCATTTAAATGCACAAAGTTTCAGAGCCTCAACAATTTCGAAAGGTATAATCTGGTACGATCAAAAAAATTATGCTTGAATTGTCTTTCAGCAAATCACATCGCAAATAAATGTCCATCAGCCAACAGATGTCAAAATTGCCGATCAAGCCACCACACACTTCTTCACCGAGGACAGTCAAATGCGGTTTCGGCACCACCACAACCACTAAAGGATGAAGAAAACCCAATTCCAATGTTCACCCCATCGCAACCACCAGTAGCCCTAAAAGTATCGCAGGTAAAAGGTGACGTGTTGTTAGGTACAGCCCTTGTCAACTTGTGTAGCCCATCGGGTATTGAGACTGTGGGTAGAGCGTTGCTAGATTCTGCGTCGCAGCTAAACTTCGTTACCGAACGGATGGTACAACATCTCCGACTACCTCGCAAAAGAATAAACATTGAAATCAATGGAATTGGTGAAACCACAGCAGTTGCTCGACAAATGTGCTCCTTTAGCGTTAAATCCTTAGTGGGTGAGTTTTGTATTGACATTGACGCAATCATTCTGCCTTCTATTACCTCTCACCAGCCCAATACAAAGATCAACATATCAGAGTGGAATTTGCCAGGTAACATACGGCTCGCAGATGAGTGCTTCAACAGACCAGGCCCTGTAGACCTGCTTCTTGGCACCCAAATCTTTTATCGTCTCCTGCTTGTGGGCCAAATACAAGGAGCAAATACCCTTACATTGCAAAAAACTCATCTAGGATGGGTCGTCGCAGGCTCTTTCTCGTCGCTTATACCAGGTGCACAGAAATCGAAAGGTGTGTCTGAAAAATCAATGCCGGCAAGTTACAAGTCGTTTATGGTGTCAACTCAAGCCCCTTTGAACGAAGCAATGGAACAATTTTGGAAAATAGAAAACAGTGCGCCAGAAGAGTTGCCACTGTCAGAGGAGGAGCAATATTGTGAGGACTATTTTGAAAGAACCACATCAAGGTGTCCCAAAACCAACAAATTCGTCGTTCGACTGCCATTTAAAGGTAATCCGTCACGTCTAGGAGACTCTTTGAACATTGCTCAAAGGCGGCTCTCATATTTAGAAAACAAATTGTCCAAAAATAAGCCTTTAGAAGAAGACTATAAACGATTCATGAGTGAATATATTCAACTTCAACACATGGATTTAGTGGATCATGGCGCTCCAAAGGGTCGATATTTTATACCACACCACTGTGTGGTCAAACCTGATAGTTCCACTACTCGCCTACGCGTAGTATTTGACGCTTCATGTACAACGAGCAGTGGCAAATCACTAAATGATGTACTCTGTGTTGGCCCCACTATACAAGATACAATTTTCAACATATTAAGCAGATTCAGATTTCACAAACACGTATTGGTCGCAGACATTGCTAAAATGTATCGACAAGTGCTTGTGGACAAACGTGATGCACCATGGCAGTCTATATTATGGAGAAATAGCAGTTCAGAAAACCCAAGAATTTTTGAGTTACAAACAGTAACATATGGAACAAGCAGTGCCCCATATCTGGCAACAAAATGCCTTCAAAAGGTAGCTCAAAATGAAGAAAATCGTTTTCCAATTGGAGCAGCAGTGGTAAGAAAGGATTTTTATGTTGATAATTTAATGACAGGCGCTTTATCAGTAGAAGCCCTGTGTGAAATAAAACAATAAGTGGTCCAAGTCTTAGCAAGCGCCGGGTTCCCTCTACGAAAGTTTGCTTCTAATTGCCCGCAAATAATGAAAACTATTTCTCCAGAAGATAGAGAAGAAATAGTTACAGTCGACAACACCCCCTATATCAAGACGTTGGGACTTAAGTGGTCCCCAAATGAAGATGCATATAGTTTTCACTACAATAAGCAGTCACCAGCAAAGAGAACCACTTAACGACAAATTTTGTCACATACATGTTCTTTTTTCGACCCATTAGGATTGCTGAACCCCGTAATTGTGAAATGCAAAATATTGATGCAAATGTTATGGTCGCTCAAATTAAAATGGGATGAGAGTGTTTCACAGGACGTATACCATCATTGGGAGGAGATTAAATACCAACTCGAGAAAGCTAACAAAATCAAAATACCCAGGTTTGTTCCGTACAATCATTTAACTGTACTTCATGCCTTTTCAGATGCCAGCACAAAGGCCTACGGTGCATGCTTCTATGCTGTTACTTCAGTCAATGGTATCACACACTCAAAGCTCTTATGTGCCAAGTCCAAAGTAGCCCCAATAAAACAAATTAGTTTACCTCGTTTGGAGTTATGTGCCGCGCTGCTACTAGCACAATTTTTACCATCTGTGATTGGCACCCTACCATCACCACCCAAGGAAATCATATGTTGGTCCGACAGTACAATTACACTCGCATGGATATCAGGAGAACCATCAAGATGGACCACATTTGTGGCCAACCGAGTCACAAAAATTCAGAATCTCACCAAAGGTTCACAATGGCGTCACATACCTACATCGTTTAATCCAGCAGATTTTCTCTCCCGTGGAACTACAGTTGAAAAGATCACCAACAATGAATTGTGGTTCAACGGCCCTGATTTTCTGCAAAACCCAAAGTCTCACTGGCCGTCTATAAACACTCCCCTCGAAGAAACAAACGTTGAAGCAAGAACTTCTAAAACAGTTCTAGCCGTCAATGTCACGAGCGATTTTATTGCAGATCACAAATTTGTTAATGATTACAAAAGATTACTGAAAACGTTTGCCTATCTTAACAGATTTATCTCTATTTGCAGAAAACAAGAGACAGAAACTGGCAGCATCACAACAGAAGAAATGCAAGCAGCTCTCATTACAATTTGTCGGTCAATTCAGTTCATTCATTTTAAAGAAGAATTAAAACAGCTGTTAAATGGACGAAAACTAAGCGCATCCCGAAATAAACTCCTAAAGCTGTCCCCATTCATGCACAACAACATAATTAGAGTAGGAGGTCGCTTAGAAAACGCTTCGTTGCCCTTTGCGGCAAAACACCCACTGCTGCTCCCATCGTCACACCCATTTGTCAAGACTTTAATATTCTATTTTCACTTGAAGAACCTCCATGCTGGGACATTAACGCTACACAATATTATTCGAAACACATTTTGGATCGTAAATGCACGAAATGTTATAAAAAATGTGTTAAGCAAATGCATATTATGTTTCCGGATGAAACCAAAAATTCAGTCTCAACTTGTGGGTGATTTGCCACAAGACCGAGTCAGACCTTCATTCCCATTTGAAGTATGTGGCATAGATTACTGTGGTCCACTGTTGATGACGCAACAAATTCGTAAAAAAGGTCCAATTAAAGTTTACTTATCGATTTTTATTTGTTTTAGCACAAAGGCGGTCCATATTGAACTGGTACCGGACCTGACAACAACGGCATTCATATCTGCGCTAAAACGTTTTATCTCACGACGCGGTCGATGCAGAATCATTTACTCCGACAATGCCACCAATTTCGTTGGAGCTAACAAGGAGCTGAGTGATCTTCTGAAAGCATTTTTGTCAGAGGAACACAAATCCTACGTGGTCCAAGCTTGCCGTGATGAAGGTATCACATGGAAATTCATCCCACCGCGCTCCCCGCATTTTGGTGGTTTATGGGAGAGTGCGGTAAAACAAACGAAACATTATTTGCGTCGAGCAATAGGCACACATATTTTAAATCACGACGACTTACACACTCTGTGCTGCCAAGCTGAAGCCATTGTAAACAGCAGACCACTCACTGAAATATCTAGTGATCCAAATGATTTGACGGCCCTTACTCCGTCGCACTTTTTGTTAGGCAGATCAGCAGAAACCATTCCAACTCCATCGTTGCCCACTAACAACACATCGTTGCTTAAAAAACATCAAATAGCCCAATGGATACAGCAACAATTCTGGCATCGGTGGTCACATGAATACCTAAATACGCTACAGCAAAGGCCAAAATGGAACACAAAAAACCCAAACATCAATGTAAACGATCTAGTGGTACTCAGGGATGAAAACGCCCCCCCGCTGAAGTGGCCTCTAGCAAGAGTCATCGAAGTTACCACAGGAAGAGACGGAAACGTAAGAGTTGTGACCGTCAAAACAGCCAATAGTGTTTTCAAACGAGCTGTAGCAAAAATATGTAAGTTGCCGCTTGACGATGAGGTAAAGGGTCCACCTGATTTGAAAGCATAACTTTCAAGGGGGGAGGATGTTTAGGACTTTGTACTTATTTTTGACAATCGCAGTATAATACAAATCCACTTCATCAGTTTCTTCTGTTGATCGTCGCTCATATTCAATATTTATTTTGGTCCAACAATAACACAACCGAACGCACAAACAAACATTCATATGCATTCTAATTGTGTCATCGATGATATGCCCTTTGCTTCTTCTAAAACCTGTTTTCGGCAACCATCACCAAACATTCCTAATGCTTAGCGCCCAACTTACAGCAGTCAACCACACGTACACGTATATGAATATGGGGATAGACATGTGTGACGTCACTACTCATTATTTGCATTATTTGCTAATTCTTTGGTCGCTGGTTTTTGTTGTTGCGATGGAGCCCAGAAGTCTGAAGGTGCAGATCAATTGAGATCAACGTAAACACACACATTGGTGACGGTGCTATGTGATGGAGATGCAAAACGTATGTATGTAACCCGCGAAAGGGGAATTTTAAAGGCCTTGAAACAGGTCGTTGACCTAGCCCTATATACATACGAATACAATGTACATAAATAAAGCAAATTGTTTTTGCTGTGGCTCACATCAGCTGGCCGTTGGAGTTGCAGTACAATATTGAATTCAGTTGTTTTGTAGCATTTGAGAAAACAAGGATTAATGTGCATTAAAGGAATGCACATTACACACTTCCAAGTGGCACCATAGGACAAATAGGTTGTCCTCAACATATATTGGCATTAAAGGACAGCAAAAAAGCTTGTTGTCCTCATCAATATGCTATAATATATGTATTAGTCACCCAAATATTGGTTTATCTGTTGAAAACTGCAGAAAACACTGGTGTCTGTCACAATAAAGAAACAAAAAGGAGCAGATCTTCAATTCACGAAAACAATTCTTGTAAACATGTACATGATTCCTGCAATATGAAACTATTTTTCAGCGTGTAGTAATGTTACAGGAGTAATGCTTTATTACCCAGGATTCTGTGCCATAATGCAAGAGAGGCTGTATGAGGGACTGATATAATTCTTTTCTCGAGAGATGGTTTTATCTCTGAATTGCTTGCGTAGCTTGAACTATCATCAATTTGCAAGAACAGTTGTCCGCTTGGTTTCCAGACTGACGTTATTTCTTAAGTTCACGGCAGATCCTATGTAAAAAAATTCGTACACTACCTCGAAATTATAACAGTTATCAACATTGTCCCTTTCATCGAATCGTGTGGCTGTTCTGTTTCTCGAAGTCGTTAATTATATTTCGTCCTCTTTTACTTCCAAACCCTTTTTAGCTAATTCCTTATTAATTCTCGAATATACTGCATTAACTTCTTTTACATTTCGCCCAATGATGTCTAAGTCATCAGCGATCAGCATGTGACTTTTGCTGCCGATAGATATATTCGTATTAATTAAAGATTTTTTTCATGATGGTCTCAATTAATATGTTGAAGACATCGCATGGTAGGGTATCGTCCTGCCTGAGGCCTCGTCGCTGGCCCTTTTAAAATGTTGTTGAAAAATATTTTATTTAACCTTTTTTTTTTTGGAGATAGAAAATATAAGATATGAAGGGTATAGGGAATCATACTGTTGCAATATCTCTCTTCATTTTAATGCTATTGATATAATGAAACATGATCGCAATTTGCTATTGATCACAATTGCTATTGATCACATGTAAGCGGAACTTACACGCTGAAAACATGGCCCTTGTAATATTATGGGGGGACCATGCATACACGTTGCAAAATTTTTATTTTGTTGTTGTTTGGATGAAAACATAACGTGTTTGTAGCTTCTCGCAAACATAGTATACTTGCGTCAAAACACATTGTGTTTGCTTTTAAATATAACATGTTTGGGGTACAATGATTAATAGGTTATAATATATATATTTGTGACCCAAATGTGGTTTTGTTTGTTGAAAACTGCTCAAACCACTGCTCTCTGTCACCACAAAAAAACAACAAGCGGCAGATCTTCAATTTACGAAAGCAATGCTTGCAAACATGCACATGGTTCCTGCAATATGTTACTGGGGCCGATAGTTTTCAGCATGTATGCTCGGAGCATCCATATACTTACGTGCTATCATTGTTTTCATGAATTGAAAATCTGTTACCTTTTTGGATCTTTGTTCTCTGTCACGTTTTTGTTTTCAGCAATGCTTTGTTTTACCTATATTATAGCATAGAAATGAAAATGATTGTGTCTCCTACACACAGCTGTCTTCAAGTGGTCTAAGGTATAAAAAAACTGCCGCTAAAAACGGCCGAATGGAATTTTTTATGCTCGGCGATACCTTTAAAACGCACTTTTGCGCGAAATCCTACCTGATCATGTATGAAAATGGTGACATTTTTTATATTTTCGATTTGAAGAAAAAAATGTTTTTTCAAATTTTGCTGTCTTCTACTCTCTACAATCTAATTAGACAATGTTATTAGACCCAGGTCAACTATACTTTGACTTTTCTGTCATCCTTGCTCTAATCATAGGAAGTACTCGAAAATTTGTCATTGTAATCAGTTATCGGCAAGACTTTGTAATCACCAGTTGATTGTGTGTTAAAAAATTTTTAGTTGAAGTCAACTAATATTTTCTACTATGGCTGACCACAAGTGTTCGCACGACGAGAACAGAAAAAAAGTGTGTGCCCCTTGCGGGAAAAAAGATTACTTGTGGGAAAAAAAAATTAGAATACTTTTTGATAAGCGAGCGACATTTAAATTTGATAAAAAAATATTCAAATCCAGATTATAATCTTTGTAATTCAAACTTCCCTGTGAGCATTTGTGACAGCTGCAGAAGAACTCTCAACAGCTATGACAATAATTATACTACGAGACCACTCCCAAAAATGCCAAATTATGAGGATGTTTTATTACCAAAAGCAACTAGAAGTACTCAAGACACATGTAATTGCTACATCTGTCTCACGGGGAGATTCAAGGGCCACGCAAAAACTATAACGGGTAGAGGTGCCATTCGGAGTTTAGAGACGGTAATAAATAACAGTAATGGACTAAATGGTGCATCTAAAATTGACAAACTGCCGTGCAAATTGAAAATTGAACAAGAAAAGAGCATCATGAATGTCTGCAAAATATGTTTCCAAGAAGTTAGGCGGGGAAAGGTACATCCCTGTGGTTCTGCATCAGCTGCTCGTGATAATTGTCAACAAATAGTGGTCAGTAAGCTGCCTCAGAAACAGCAAGAACAAGTCGCAACGTATATTATAAACCGGAAAATAGAACCAAGAGCTAATAGCAGAACAAATGTTGACTTGGAATTGAGTGCGTTGGGGTTAAAATCCAGAATTATCATCAATCCAGCCACGAGTTCACAGGTAACCTTCAGTTCTGATATGTTACACAATTTCCAAGACAATATTGGGGCCTCACAGAAGCAAATGAAACAGGTCACCAACCTCCTGCGATCGTCTGCTGGAAAAAAATCTGTGCCAGCATATTTTTCTAAACACACGTCAGACCGTTCAAAGCTATTAGAGGATGTCTACTACAATTCTATGCTCAATTTCGATATTGAAGGTTCCAAGCCGAAGGAGCAAAGACCTGTCATTTGGGCGAATGCATCAGAATTATTGGGTGCCGTTGTTGAAAAGCGGAATATTATTGGCAATGTCGTAGTGAAAATTATGGCCGACGGAGGTCAAGGGTTTTTCAAGATCTGTATGACCATATTGCCTGAAGGTTACTTTTGTGATGAAAATTATGAAGTGTTGGAGAAAAAACGAAAACTCTACGCAGAAGGGGGTAGTGTGGGTGTGAAACCAAAACTGGGCAGTGTGAATAGATTGCTGATGCTATGCACTGTGCCAGACATCAAGGAATCATACGATAATGTCAAACTTTTATTTGATTTGGTTAAAATCAATGACATCTCTTTCAAATTTGTATGTGATTTCAAGCTGTTATTAATAATTAACGGGCAGCAGACAGCTACATCGTCTCATCCCTGCCCATTTTGTTTTGTCAGTCTAAAAACCTTGCGAAATTGTCAACAACTTGATGATATGCAACACGCCTCGGATTGGAACGAACAAGATTCCAATTCTGAGATAGATAATGGTGATCATCCCTTGAGATTGAAAACTTATGGAGATTTAAAAATAGATTATAGTAGGTTCCTTTATGCTGGAAACACCAAACAATTTGCCAAAGAATACCACAGCGTAATAAATGCCCCACTTTTTAGTGAGAATGACGAGCGGTTAGTCATTGAAAAATGTATAATCCCAGAACTTCACATTCTGCAGGGCTTTACAAATCACCTTTTTTGGAAAGGATTAGTGCCTTTGCTTGGTAGAGAGAAGGCACTCGTGTGGCCACTAAAACTCAAAGTGATTTCTAAGAATTACCATGGGGAAGTGTTTGAAGGTAATGCTTGTCGGAAATTAATAGAAAATGCTGATAAACTCAACGATGAAGCTATCTACGGCCATGTTGGGTATTTCAAAATTGTGCCCTTTATCCATGCTTTTAAGGAGATGAATAAACTTGTGGAGTGCTGTTTTTCCAGAGGCCCAGTTCATTCAGACGTAGAAAAAAGAGTAAGTGAAGTGCGCAAAGCATTTTTGGCGACTGGAGTTTCGGAAACATTAAAAATGCATGTACTTACAAGACATCTAACCGATTGTCTGAAATTTTTATCTGGCTTTGGACTAGGAGATTGGTCAGAGCAAGCTGGCGAATCCGTACACCGTGAATTTTTGAAATTTTGGAACAGATATAAAATAAATATTGTTAAAGATTCTGCTTACCCAGACAAGTTAAAAAAGGCAGTTGTCGCATTTTCTTCTCAACATATATGATCAATTTATGTTACAAATAAACTTTATTTATTTCAAGTACACATCGTTTGTGAAAATTATCAATTTTTTAAATGTGAAAAATACAGAAAAAATATTCACAGTTCCAACTGTAGTTATGAGTTTTTTTTGTAGAACCATCCTCCCCCCCATTTACCATTCGTACTTAAATGTGCTCTAATATCTACAAAAGAAGTTTCCGAAGTATAAACTATCTTATTTCAACCTAAATTAGATTGTAGACAGTAGAAGACAGCAAAATTTGAAAAAACGTTTTTTTCTTCAAATCGAAAATATAAAAAATGTCACCATTTTCATACATGATCAGGTAGGATTTCGCGCAAAAGTGCGTTTTAAAGGTATCGCCGAGCATAAAAAATTCCATTCAGCCGTTTTTAGCGGCAGTTTTTTTATACCTTAGACCACTTGAAGACAGCTGTGTACATGTGATATTGAATAGAAAACACAATATGTTTGGACACAAGTATACCATGTTTACGACAATCTACAAACACAACATATTTGCATCCAAACATCATACAAAGACAGATTTTTCCCCATGTATATTTGATGGGAAATATAACAATTTTATGCCGCTGAGGTATTTCTGAACAAAATGAGTTTCCGGTGTAGAGGATAATATGTGATATTCTACGTGAATGCTTCAAACTTCAATCATTCTAGGTATCATAGCTAAGCCAACTCGGTAAGAGATCTGCGGCACAAATTGGTTCGAAATCGAGTTCCAACCACGAAAAACTAACATCTTTTGTTTCACAGTACATTTCTGAGTTCTGTTTAAAAGCGATTGTAGGTAAGGCTAATTTGGGTTATAATGCGAATATTGGAAAATTCCCCTGACGCGGAAAATTTTCCTTGTTTGTCTATTTCAAAGATAATATATATTTTGTAATGTTTTTGTATTTTTTTAAATATATTTTTTGCCGTAGTTGCGAATGTGACGTATTTTAAAAGTGAAAATAATTTTTTTTCAACTTTCTACAAACAGTTTTGGATGTAGACTACTCAAGTTAGAATTGTAAGGAATTTTGACTTTAATATGATTAAATATAGTTTGGCCCCAATAAATATTTTAAAAAATATCGTACATCAATATCTCAAAACTATCCTTGACCCCTTGTCTGACATAGGAGTTTGACAGAACTAAAAATTGTTTACTTGATAAAAATTTATTAAAATTTGGTCAATGGAACTCTATGCTGAATCACTGCGTGAAGATAAAACGGTGCCTTTAGCATTATGCAGGAAGCATGTATAGTAGAGTGGGCCGATTTAGCAATCTATATTGTGCCACTAAGATATATCAAAAAAACCATTTTCGAAGCGCCCAAATATCAATTTTTTGACTTCTACTTTTAAGGTTTTTTTGTTGTAATTAAATAAAATAATAGTAAACCTTAAAAATAGAAGTTGAGGAAAAGTCAACAAATTTAAATTTGGATGCCTCGAAAATGATTTTTTTGACATGTCGTAGTAGACCGTTTTTTTCCTCATGCCAAAAGCTATCGAAAAATCGATGGCGCAACATCGAATGCTAAATCGACCCACTACTACTATCAATACTACCCACTGAATACTATTCAGTTTTTTTTTATTTTTTAAATTGAGCTCTGATTTTCAAGCTAAAATTGTTGTTGAAAAAATATCCTATTTATCCTATCCTTACGATTTCCGGACAAATATGTTCTTTATCACAACAGAAAGAATTTTCATGGACATATGTGGGTCAAAGAAGCTTACTGTATTCAGTCGTAATATTAATCAGTTTATTCATTATATTTATCAATCTGCTCCTGCCCGCTTTAGCTGTTCCGTACTCCTGCGAAATGTTTTTCCTTGATAAAGTTTTCAAATTGTTTTCACTCAAATGTTTTAAAGTCGAAAATTATGTCGACATAATGTGATAAGAACCAAGGACTCGTTTGTTCTGAGACTGGGGAAATCTCTTCGATGTGGCTGTTTCAAGGTTTTCACCAAAATTGTAAATGAAAATCTTAATTCTCAATATAACGACCACAAATGGTTTAATAAAATTAAAAAGGAAATGCATTTATCAGCACCTTTTATGTTCGGGTTTTTCAATAAGAGCGCTACAAAAGTTTTTTTTAATAAAAAAAAAACCGGTTTTAGATACCAATGAAATTCTTTATTCCTGTGAAAGTGCGTTCGATGGCATTATGTACGGAACTCGATTTCTTTTGCATGGCCACCACGGGCACGCTTGCAGAAGTTCAGACGCTGAACCCAATTTTCGACGGTTTTCAAGCATAAATCGGCCGATACTGCTGCAATTTCACGTTCGATATTCGTACGAAGTTCATCAATCGCCGCTGTCTTGTTGGCATAGACCATAAACTTGACGTAGCCCCACAGGAAATAATCTAACGGCGTCAAATCGCACGATCGAGGCGGCCAATCGACTGGGCCATTTCGTGAGATAACACGTTCACCAAACTTGGTTTCCAATAAATTGATTGTGGCATTCGCTGTGTGGCTTGTGGCGCCGTCCTGTTGGAACCACATGTCCTCCAAGTCCATATTATCCAATTGGAGCCCAAAATATTCGGTTATCATTGAACGGTAGCGATTCGCATTCACAGTAATGTGTCGGTCTTGATCATCACGGAAGAAGTACGGCCCACTGACGCCGCCGGCCCATAAACCGTATTAAACCGTAATTGTTTCGGGATGCAATGATGACTCATGGATTACGTGTGGATTGCTGTCTGACCAATAACGCATATTTTGCTTATTGACGAAGCCATTCAGCCAGAAATGAGCCTCATCGCTGAAGATGATTTTCCGATGAAAATCCGAATAATTTTCAAGTTGTTGCTCAGCCCAATTCACGAACATACGACGCTTATGGTGGTCAAGCGGCTTCAGTTCTTGCGTCAATTTGATCTTGTAAGGATGTAGGCCAAGATGTTTTCGCAAAATTCGCCACAACGACGTCACAGAGATGCTCAACGCTTGAGAACGACGTGTGAGAGACACATTTGGGCTTTCTTGAACTGAAGCCTCAGCGGCAGCAATATTCTCGACACTACGGGCACTTCTTTGTCTCACTGGCACGGGAACATTTTGTACTGTGCCTGTGGATTCAAAATTTTCCACTAGACGCTCAATTGTTGATCTGGTAGGACGATTATGACGACCATACATTTAAAGTTGAGGCCACTGACTCCAAATTTCGGTAGTAAATTTTCATAATTTCGACTCGTTGTTGGCTCGTATATCTTTCCATGATGAAATGGCAAACCTTACTGAAGAGAAATGTCAAAAGAGCGGCGTCGTTTGCTGTCCCTATCTATTTACTTTTGTAGCGTCTCTGTTGAAGACCCCGTTATTAGTCGTGTTTTGGTTACAAGCAAGCGATTGGCGCTTGCTAAGTTGCAAAGAAAGCGGTAATTTAGCGATAAGTAATTTTTTTCAAAAATATGAATCAGGGTTGAAAACGGTAAAAGCTGTAAAAAAAAATTTGTTTTTAAACTTAGCGAAAATGATTCTCGTCGCTAAGTGCTCGCTAAGTGCTTCATACAAAACAAGCGAATACATAAGCAAGCGGTGTAACCAAAACACGCTTATTGTTGTTCCAGGTCAAAACTCAAGCTCGACGGCAGTTTTCGTTTTAATTTATTTATTCTTATTTATTTAATATTATGTTTTTTAAACTCACGGTAAACAATTTGGTTTCACTGCGCTTACTTACTATATAAAATTTCCGAATACACTTTTATAAGTCCACAAGAGCGTGGGCTCATTCACCTGTTGACAAATCAGTCAAAACCGGTGTAAAACTGTAGGCCTCAAGCCTAGAGTACAAAACTACCTTAGCTCCTTTATGGGACGTGGCAGGAAAATATTAATTAATTTAATTTGATGAAGTTAAATTGATCAAAAGTCTTTTATGCATTTCAAAAGAAATTCAAATTTATATATATATTTATATATATATATTTCATTACCTTTTCAAGCGCCATCTAGCTGAAACTACAGCAAGTACCGGGCAAAAATTTGATGGTTCATCGTAGAATTTATCAAAATTGAAGAACGGTGAGTTAAATTGAAGACGGTGAGTTAAATTTTGTATGATGTCACATGGAGTTGGCCATACAAATATTTTATTCGAAATATATACGTATACAGTTAGCGCCATTGAAAATTGCACAAATTGGTATTATGAAATTTGTATGTTAAATAGCATGTACAGTGATTAGTGAGCTTCCTCATATTTTCTAAATCAATGTGTATTCTAAGGTCCGAATTTCGAAGGATATATCTGCGCCAAAGAGGAAAACCAACTTATATGCAGTTTTCGAACTTTTCAGGACACCATTTGTTAAGTGTCAACTTATTTTTCCAAAAATTACGAAGAGGCACCCAGAAACTAAGGCATTCAATTGGAGCCACCATAAGTTATGAATGCTTATGCTTATGATATGAATGAAATGATTTTCCAAAGTAAAAATAGGCAGTTTGGAAATCGTATCGTTAATAAGCTGATTCCCCATAACGAAAACTTATTGAAATGGCACACGATTTTCCAAATATTCTTTGATTATTTTCATGCGCATGTTTTCGTCACTAAAAAATATGAAAATATTTTATATTGGAAAAGAACTTCTATTGATTAAAGTAATTATTCGACTTGAGGTTTTAAATGACATTATAAAGGTTGTTTTTTTGTTTCTGACCACTCGTACGTCCATTATACGGGATGAGTGCCATCCATCAATTGCGACGTGATCAATTTGGTTATTCGTTCTTTGATCAGGAGATACCCAAGTAGCCTTGTGGATATCTTTATGCTGGAATCTTGTACCACTAATGACCATGTTTTTTGCCGCGGCAAAGTCAATCAGTCTCATACCATGCTCTCTCTCATAGAGCAATTGTAAACTGACTCAATGTTTTATCTTAAAATTGTGTTCGGCGATGACTCTCGTTTTTGGCTAACGGGTTTGCTAATAAATAAAATTGCTGCAAATGGAGTGGAACCCATACACAACAAAACCTACAGACTCCATTACATCCAGCAAAGTGCACCGTTTCGTGAGGTTTACACGGTGGTGAGATCATTGTACCCTACTTCAGCAAAGAGGACGCCGGAGCTCGCTTTACGGTCAATGGAGATCATTACCGCGCCATGATCATTGTTTTTTTTAAATGCTGATGACTTTGATCCCGGCGAGATGTGGAGTCAACAAGATGGCGCTACGTGCCATACTCGACTGAAACCAACGACTTAAAATGGTTACCCATTACATTCCAAGAAGGAATTGTGGAGAACCTTTCACAACAAGTGATTTGTGCGCTTTCTAGTTTTTTACTCACTGATTGGGACCTACAGTTTTTACGCACGCCGATTACGAATGGTATTTTGAGAAGCTTTTTCATGGCTTAATACTAGACTTGACAGTGTCGTTCTTTTAAATGAATTACAAAGCAAGAAAATAAAGTCGTTCCATATCTCTAAGGAACAACCTTAGGAGACTTAAAAATTTTTGATTTCTCCTTGGACATTTTCTTCAAAATAAGACATTTTAATACAAAATCTTAATAACAATATTTTTACTTAAGTTTCTCGTTGATCTTAATCTTGCTATCACTGCGACAGCAACAATTATACATTCTTTAACTTTTTTGAAAATATTGATTTTTATAATTTCAATCGTCATGTTTGAAATACATGGAATTATGTTAATTTTCAATTCGGTTTGCACCTACAGAATTCAGGAGAAATTCAGTTACAGCAACCGAATTAACGCTGAAGTTGATCGTTGCAACCGACTTAAGATTAAATTCAGTTCTTCTTCCAAATTCCTTTCACTGGCAGTGCAGCATAGGGCGTCAACACAGTTTCGCCATTCTCTTCTGTCTCGTGCGATTAGTTTTATCCGGTTGAAATTGTTTCCTATTCCTTTCATGTCGTCTCCAATAGTTAAGTCTGATAAGTCTTATTAGTTTTGGCGCAATCTCTCTCTATATCAAAGCATTCCATATACAGTCCCTGTTAATTCTATCGAATGTTGTGCTATATTGGACGAATAAGAATTGGATGGCTGTGCTGAATTCCACAAACTGTTCTGCTATTATCCCGGAATGTATTTACGTGGTCGGCACTTTGGTCGGAATGGCACTTTGGTCGGAATGTTGTCTGCGAATGGTTGAGTCCAGTTTCTCGTTTATGCGGTTAAGGAGAATCTTAGTTAACACTTTGGATGCGATCGGCAGCAGCATAATAACTCCGTAGTTTTGACATTGACTAAGATCGCCTTTTTTTGGGACGGGGACCAAGATCCCTCCAACCATTGTTCTGGCAACCTAGCTTTCTCCATTATTGTTATATTCACAGGTAGTAGTGGCTTCATTGTAGTAATGGGACAGGCTTTTATCACCTCTGATTATATGTTGTCAATTCCTGGGGATTTGTTGTCCTTCATTGGCTCTATTGCTTTTATAATTTCCCCGTGTTGCGGCGGTTGTGATATAATTGTCGCCTATCGAGTGGCTCTGATATCATCCTCTCGAGCCACTTGGTTCGGTGGAGCTGGCAGAGCCGGGTTAAATCTTCAAGAAGTGTTTTTTGAATCGCACTACTTGATTTGAAATCGATATCAGTTGGTTCCCATTCTTATCCCGGATAGATCGAGACTCGCATGACTTTTTCCCAACAAAGTTTCTGGCTGTATCAAATAAGAGTTTCATGTCCTTGCCCTCAGCTTCTGCTTCCGCAGTTTTCGCGACGCTATCTAACCATTAAGACTTGCCTTCTCAGGACGATATTTTTGCCTGTGTTACAAGATTATCGTAGTCCTCCGAAGCTTGTCGTTTTCTACTTCTCATCTTAGCCGAATGTCGAAATTTTTTTTGCCTTTCGGTGTTCTTCTATGATCATCCACGTTTCGGTACTCATCCATGTTTTCTTTCCTCTTATTTTGGTGTTGACCAACATCTCTCTGGCTGGCATTAGGGATTATGGATTTAAAATTTGACCACAAGGAGGTGGTGATCAGATCCGATGTCAGCATTCCTTTTCACTCGGACACCCAGCAGGCTCTTTTTCCACTGTCTGTTTATACAAAAATGGGGTCTATGTTTTTGTCGGTGATTCCGTTTGGTTCATTGGATTGTTGTTGATGATATTGTTCTGATGTAGTAAGCTCTATCACAAATGACAACTTGGTCTGTGGCGATAGTGGTTCTCCTAAGTTATACTTTTTCTTTGTCTTCTGCTGGTTTGCCCATTGTATGGTTGCAACTTTCAGGCGCAACGATACCATAAGTAGGTGGTGATCAGATCCGATGTCAGCATTCCTTTTCTCTCGGACACCCAGCAGGCTCTTTTCCACAGTCTGCTTATGCAAAACTGGTGTATCTGGGTTTCGGTGATTTCATCTGGTGATATCCAGGTAGCTCTGTGGCATGATTTGTGTGGGAATATTTCAACCCAAGATTTACAAAACTTAATCGACAGAACGACTATAATTGAAGATTCAGTTGTCGCAACTGAATCAATTATGAGACGAACTTGCTTCAACCGAATTTCTGTTGTGGGGACTAAGTTTGGTCGTGACAACATCAATTCGGTTGCAACAACTGCAATTCGGTGGTAACAGCCGACTTTGCGGTTGATACAACCTCTTACCAAACAAGTAGTTCTCTGGGTGAGAGGTAACTTCTTTGAAGAGGTAGAAAACAATTAATGCGTGGAAGCTAAGGTTTTCTAGAGCTCATAAACGATGGTCATCCTGAAGATCATAATTAACCCTCTACAACTGACGTGATCTAGCAGACCTCATTTATAAATTGATATCCTATGATGAAGATTCTGACTGGCGCCTTCTTTTGAAAGGTGTTGCTCATATCATTTTGCTTCATAAAACAACAAAGACAGGGATCTGCGCTTTGCGTTGTCTGTCATACTACACACTCAGTTGTAGAGGGTTAATTGCAAATTGCAAAAATTCACTTAGGAAAATGTCGCTTTTTTTCATTTAACACCTTATTAGTAAATTCTCATTGTAACTTTAACAACGTTAAGAATGCCACACATGCTCGATCCAGGTAAGCACGTTATTTTCGACCTTAATTTTTTTTAAACTTCAAATATGAACTCAATACTTAACTGACGTTTTTCCCACCTGATCCTCTAATTTCGACTCGTTGGATCAATTAGTAGTAAGACCACTTTTTGACGAACTCTGATGGCGTATAAGGCTCAAATCGAACCAGTTAGAGAACTGACATCTACTGTACTATTGTTTCCCCTACCTTCTTTTATGAATCACCCATAGATACTTTTGCTCTATCTCCATTCCGTAAAATTGTAGGGGCGTAAAACTCTTGGGCTAACATATTTGCCTGTGGTCGTCAAAGGGTTAAAACCGACACTTCAATCGTTGATGCAATAGGTTATGATAAAGGACGGGAAACTGGACTGGACTGGAGCAAATTTTCTCTATAGTGTGTAGTGCGGTCAACCGGCCACTCGATATAAAACGGATGAGAGTTCCTGGAAAGCCGCGTACTTCGGCTAAATATTCTCACTTCTGGCATAAGTTGATTGCGCTATAATTTGCTGGGTTACTAGCATCACCTTTTTTAGGGATTGGCTGGAGATTAGCGACCTTCCTACGCGTGGGGAAGAGTCCTGCACGGTATTCAAGATTGAAAAGGTTGCACAGTGGACGTGCCATCGACGAAGACCACCTACTCAGGAACAGTACAGATATGCCATCCGGGCCCGAGGATTTATTTACGACGAGATTCTCAAGAACCCTTTTAACTCCTCGTGTTCGAAAAAATATCTTGGGCATGGAAAAAGATACGTAATTGATCACGGTGAGTGGTTGAGTGGTATCCGGCAAGGAATAGTTCCTTGCAAATATATCAGCCAGGAGGTTAGCTTTATCAACCGGTTCAGTGAATGTTATGTCATCTTTAAGAAGAGTTGGGATAGAGGAAGAATGACCAAAAGCTCCTACTTCCTCTAGGGAAAGAAAGGAATAAACTTTGCGCGCCGAATGAATTCATACCAATCAAAATTATCTTCTCGATCATTTCAGCGGCAGCATCTATGTCATCATCAGTTTTTTTTGCGAAACTCAAAATTTAAATCCGTCCATTTACCTGTGAACCAGGGTTCCTATTTCGTGTGTAATTATTATTGCTTTCGGGAATAGGTAGCGATGGTTTACCCATGACCCACTGGGTATGGGGAAAATAATGGGTAGCTACCCACGACAATGGGGAAGTACACATAACGATTACCCAGTAACCGCAGGGTAATGTGGAAAATAATGGGTAGCTACCTACGACGATGGGAGAAATAATGTAATGGGGAAAATAATGGGTAGCTACCTGCGACGATAGGAAACTACCCATCACGATTACCCCACACGGAAATGGAGAAAATAATGGGTAGCTACCCAAGACGATGTATAATTTTTGATCGAAAATATGTAAAAATTAAAAAAACTTTCTATATCTCGGAAACGGAGCATCCAATCGGAAAAGTAACCAATTTTTGCGTGTTTCTAAGGGTTTTTTATAAAGTACTCCCATTCATGTGGAATCGCCAAAATAAAAAAGTGGCTATAACTCAGAAACGGTCCGTAGAATCAAAAAAATAATAAAAATTTTACTTCCAAATGAGACTTTCACCAATAGATGCATCACTTTTTTTCAAAAAAAAAATCGCTGAAACTAAAATTTTTCAAACAAAAATCGCTAAAACTTCCTCATATTTCTATCTCGGAAACGGAACGATTAATCGAAAAAGTAACCAATTTTGCCACGTTTTTAGGGGTTTTTATCAACTGCTCCAATTCTTATGGAAGAAATTTTTTAAAAAATCTTCAAAATAAGAAAACCGCTAAAATAAAAAGTGGCTATATCTCGAAACTGGTGCGACGAATCGAAAAAATAATAAATTTTTTTTACTTCCGAAGAAGGCTTTAACAAAGGAGTGCTTTCAATATGGCATCACTTTTAAAAAAAACTGTTAAAACGAAAATTTTTCAAATAAAAAATCGCAACATGTCGGTATCTCGGAAACGAAGCGGCCAATCAAAAAAAAAGAGTATTTCTAAGGGCTTTTATCATGCGTATGGAAGAAATTTTTTCAATACATCGCCAATATAAGAAAATCGCTTTAACCAAAAAGTGGTTATAACTCGGCAAAAATAATAAATTGTTTACCTTTACAAAGGCCTTAATATATGAATGTCTTCAATATCGCATCACTTTATAAAAAAAATGTTAAAACGAAAATTTTTCAAATAAAAAATTGCTTAAACGCCCTCGTGTCCGTATCTCGGAAACGGAGCGGCCATCCGAGGAAATAATAAATTTTCTACTTCATAGGCTAACAAAGGCTTTAACCAGTGGATGTCTTTAATATGGTATTACTTAAAAAAATCGATAAAAGTATTTTTTTTTATAAAAAAAGAGATACCGTTTTCAAGACATCCATTGTTATTTTTAGCAATTTTCCAATTTTTTCCATTTTGTGAAACAATATTGTTCCATACGAATTGGACCAGTTTCTGAACAACCCGTAGAATCCGCAAAAATTGTTTATTTTTCCGATTGGACGCTCCACTTCCGATGTATAAACATGAGGGCGTTTTAGCGATTTTTTGTTGGAAATATTTTAGTTTTAGCGATTTAAAAAAAAAACAAGTGAAGCGATATTGAAGGCATCCATTGCTTAAAGCCTCCTATGGTGATACAATTTTTATTATTTTTTCGATTGGATACACAGTTTCCGAGTTATAGCCACTTTTCAATTTTAGCGATTTTTTTATATTGGCGTTTTGTGAATAAAATTCTTCCATGCGAATTGAACCAGTTTATGAAACTCCTTAGAAACCTGCAAAATTGGTTATTTTTCCGATTGGACGCTCTGTTTGCGAGATATAAACATGAAGGCGTTTTAGCAATTTTTTGTTTGAAAAATTTTAGTTTTTGCGATTTTTTTAAACCCAAAAAGAGGGATCCCATATTGAAGACGTGTATTGATTAAAGCCTCCTACAGAGCGATTTTCTTATTTGGTCGATTGTTTGAACTAACATTACAAATTGAACCAGTTTATGAAAAACCTTTAGAAACCCGCAAAAATTGGTTATTTTTCCGATTGGACACTCCGTTTCCGAGATATAGAAATTTTTTTTAACTTTTTCATATTTTCGATCAAAAATGAGAGTACCCCTCATCGTGAGTAGTTACCCATTATTTTCACAATTTTCCTGTGTGTAATGGGTAATCATGTTGGGTAATTCCCTATTTTCATGGGTAGCTATCCATTATTGTCCACAAACCCTGTGGGTAATGGGTAAACGTTCATCACACATTCCCTACGACGATGTGTATGGGTTACACTTGGGGGGTAAATACGAACTCTGCTGAGAACTGACATTTGTATTGCTTTCGCTGTATTTCATTTGTTTTATTTTCCTTTGTCAAAATGCAGCCCGATTGTACAATATCATCTGACTCTTACTGTAGGCTGTTATTCACATACATATTTAGGTCATATATAGATATATGGCTAAAACAACAACACAGTTCTGGTTTTCTTTTTCATCTTTGTATTTGTGAAGTTTTTTTTTTAACAATTTCCTTTCAACAAATGAAAGAACATTTGTTTTCAACATAAGCGATGCATATTATCCAGACACTAACACATATTCCCACCTCCACCCAAATGAATCAACATCAATCCAAAGGCGCACACTCACACACACACGCATTCACATATGCATGTGACTGCAATTTACTGCTAATGGCTTGGCTGTATGTGTGTCGCCTTTAAGTTTTTACCAAAGTAAGCAACATACATATTTGTATGTGGGTGTGATAATAAGTCTATGAGAGCAGTTGTGTGTGTGTGTGTATGAGGAGATGTGGAAATTTGCGTGTGTGTGTGTGTGGAATATAGAGGCGGGATTGCATTGTTATTGCGTTTTGTGCATATGCGAAAATGCGGATAAAGAGAGCAAAAGTGAAAAACGTAACAAACAAAAAACTTCTAAAAATAGGTCAAATTTGAGAATTTCAGTAAATACATACACGTATTTGTGTTGGTACTTTTTGAGTGTGATGAATATGTATGCATGTATGTAGTTTTATTGTCACATTCACACCCGATCGGCAACGCATTCGCATACCCGTGCAAAAGTGAAAAATCAAAACAGGATGTGACATTAAAATAAATTTGCATCTTTTTTGTTTTGTATACAATTCAAAATCCATTTCAATCAAAATTTTTTTTTTGCACATGAGAGTGAAAACCGCTGAAACTACACAATCCAAAGTAATTTAAATATGACGATGGTTGGGGTATTTGTTCCATCCGCAGTCACTGTATCAGGACTCACTTAACAATGTTTCATGTGCGTTGGGATTCAATTTATACAACAGATATGGGGAACAGAGTGTCTATACACTCCACTGCATCTTCCTCCCCGGGCTAAAGAATGTCCCAAAAAAGTGCATGAGTATTGTGCCATCTCCATTTATAAAGGATGTTCCAATACATATTGTATTCCGTACGTATTCGGAACATGCCGAATTTACAATGCAATACAAATATCAACAGTCTTTCAAAGAATGTGCGATTTATTTTGAAATTAAATCGTGCACCTTCATTGCAATTCAATTCCCGATTCGGCTTCATATCAATAAAAGCCAGATGCATAATGCTATTGGTAACTCTTCCATGAACAGAATATTTCGTTGTTATGGCGATTGCCTTGTAATGTTCCAAGAAACCGAACAGTTTCCAAACGAGTGCCCAGCCTGTGTATCACTTACTAACCTGCTGAAATGATGCATGATATTTGTGTGGAATATCTTGAATAGTTGCACTAGTAAAGGGCGACGAAAAACGTTTTTGCCATAGCCTTGAGATTGCTGTGAAATCGTGCATATTGCATTGGCATGTGTTGGCGGATATCATCCAAGGCACTGCACAGCAACAGTCAAAATAAATAGCAATCAGTACTCTTGTTCTTCTCTTGTTCTTGCCTTATTTAAAGTTCAGAGAAGGATTAAACTCTTTAAAGTTTGAATGAGTTATCGTCAAAATATAATTTTACAAGTCCCAAAATGTATTGAAGACGTCATTAAAGGCGCTGCATCGGAATTACCAATTAATCTATCAGTCTGCAGCTTTGCTATTCCTTCATCCACAGTTCGGAGGGCTTAAATCTTTTGAAGACCCGATGATATAAAAGGTGACCCAATATGTGTCACAGTACTTGAAATTGGTGTAGGTTTTTCAAATGGCGGCAACTGTCGACTTCGTTTTGTTATTTGTAAATTACACAGCTTACTTACTTACTTATCCGGTCACGAACAACCCCGACGGGTCAGGGACCTTGCAAAATGAAGATAACATATTTCGCCAACCAGTTCGATCTTTTGCCTTATCTCTCCAGTTGGCAATACCAAGTGTTCGCATGGATTCGTCAACCTGATCCTTCCAGCGGAGTCTTGGTCTTCCTATTTTTCGTCTTCCTTCGAGTTCGTCTTTATCCATTCTACTGACATGGCTTAGCCTGCGCAAACGTGTTATTTTGATCCGCTTAACTACGTCAATGTCGGGATATAACGCTCATGGTTCATGCGTCGCCGATACTCGCCGTTGTGCACTATAGGGCCATACATTTTTCGGAGTATTTTTCTCTCGAAGACTCCTACAGATGTTTCGTCTGCTTGCGATAATACCCAGGATTCTGCGCCATAAAGCAAGACAGGTTGTATGAGAGTCTGGTATAATTGGACTTTTGTTACTCGGGAGAGGGCTTTATCTCTAAAGTGCTTGCTTAGCCGAAAGTAACATCTATTCGCAAGCACAATTCTCCGCTTGATCGCAAGGCTGACATTGTTGTTTTTGTTTACGGCAGATCCGAGGTATATAAATTCGTCTATCACCTCGAAATTATAACGGTTCACGCTTCGGTCTAATCGCGTGGAGGCCCTGCTGGTAGAAACCATTAATTTTGTCTCGTCCTCATTTACAGTCAGACCCACTTTTCCTGACTCCTTCTCAATTCTCGAAAACACCGCAGTAACTTCTCTAACTGTGCGTCCAATGATATCTATATCATCAGCATTCGCGAGCATCATGTACTTTTGCTGCTGATGGTTTTATTCATGTTGACAGCAGCTTTTCTCATAATGATCTCCATTAAGATGTTAAAGAGATCGCACGATAGGGTGTCGCCTTGCCAGAGGCCTTGCTTAGTTTCGAAAGCTTCGGTAAGATCATTATCAACTTTCACTGCGGATTTGATGTTCGTCAGGGTCATCCTGCAAAGGCGTATGAGGTTTGCAGGAATGCCAAGCTCAGACATTGCTTCGTAGAGTTTCCCCCGTATCGGGCTATCGAAGGCCGCCTTCTAATCGACAAATAGATGATAGGAGTCGAATTGTTTTTTGTGGGTCTTCTCCAGGATTTGGCGTAGGTCAACGATAATCGGTTTTAGCCTTTCGCACATTATGTTTAAAAATACCTTATATGCTATGGATAAAAGGCCTATTCCACGGTAGTTGGCATAGAGACTCGGGTCACCTTTTTTAAATATGGGACATTGTTTTTGCTAATGAGCTGATGCATGCACCTTATCAGCTCATCGGCGCCAGCCTTAAACAGCTCCGCCGGTAATCCATCAGCTCCTTCGGCTTTGTTGTTCTTAAGCCGGGCAATAGCTGTTCTGACCTTGACTTGGTTTGGAGGGGGCAATCGACGTCGTCGTCCAAATTTAGATCGATTGTCTCGTCATTGGATAACTCAGGTACCAATAGCGCAGATAAATGATCTCTGCATATTCCCAACATGCTCTGCACATCTGCGACGAGATTTCCGTCCTTGTCTTTACAGAAGGGGGGCCCTGAACCATGTCCATTAGTTCCGTTTATCACTTTTTTGTAGAATTCTCCGGCTTCGTTCTTCCTTCTGTATGTCTCAATTTTCTCACTCTCGCGTTTTCTCCATTGCAGTTTCTTACGCCTAAAGAGACGGTTTACCTTCTTTCTTTTCTCCCTATATCGCTCAGTCGCAGCTCGCGTTGCAATTGACTAAAGCATTGCCATGCGTGCAGCGTTTTTTCATCATTTCCAATGCGAGAGTCTTCATCGTACCATGGTTTGTTGCGAAACTGCTTTTCAAAGCCAAGTACGGTTGTTGCGGCAGTTTTTATAGAGTCCACTGCGCTTCAGGATCGTAATCGGGAGGGGGTCGGTTCTGTGCCAAAAGTTGCGAGAGCTTCCTTCAGTAGGCTGTGGCTACCTCTGGTTATTGCAGCTTTCCGATGTCCAGCTTCCTCTGTATCTGGTTTCGTACGATTTTCGCTCTACTTAATCTTGTGCGAACTTTTGCTGCTACCAGGTAGTGATCAGAATCAATGTTAGCTCCTCAGATCACTCGTATGTCCATTACCCTGGATGAGTGCCTTCCATTAATTACCACGTGATCAATTTGGTTCTTCGTTCTTTGATCAGGGGTATACCCAAATAGCCTTGTGGATGTCTTTATGCTGGAATCTCGTACAACTAATGAACATGTTTTTTGCCGCGGCAAAGTCAATCAGTCTCATACCGTTTCCGGAACTGTCAGCATGTAGACTGAAATTGCCAATAGTTGGATGAAAGACATTCTACCTGCCTACTTTAGCATAAAAATCTCCTAGTACAGTCTTAATGTCATGGCCAGGGCTGCGGTCATACGTTTCCTCTAGGACCTCATAGAATATGTCTTTGGCATCATCATCTTTATCTTCCGTCGGGGCATGCACACAAATTAGAGAAATATAAAATGCGGACTCATGATTCACGCCGACCAAATGCGTGACTGGAAGCCAGTGTGATCCTCGTTCCGACGAAATATCGCGGGCGAGGCTGACGATTTAGCGGATGAGCCGTTAACGTCGACCCAACGACTTTCCTTGCAATTGGCTATTATAAATGGTGTCTCAGTATGAATGCACTTTTTCATTTTAAAATAAAAACACGAATTTTTTGAGATAATTGTGAATGCATGTTCCGATTAAGTATTGATTAAAATATCCCGCAAATGGCCCCCACGGCTCTGACGGCAGGCCATTACTCATTTCTTTAAAATTTCCATGACTTTCACACAGAGGTGTGGCTTTATCTCACCGATGACGCGTTAGATCTCGGATTCTAAGTCAGGAATTGTTTCTGGTTTATTCGCATAAACCCGAGATTTCATAAAATTCTAAACAAAGAAATCGCACGGCGTTAAATCGCATGATTTTGGTGGCCAGTTGACATTAGAATTGCTTCAGGTGGTTTGTTCTGGAAATCCTTGCTGCAATAAATCGGTTGTTTTATGCGTGGTGTGGCAGGTGGCGCCGTCTTGCGAAAACCACATGGCGTCCAGTTGATACCACAATAACTCTATTATCATGTTCCTGTAAGGAATTCCGTTCACAATCACCGCAATTTCGGCCTCATTTTCAAAAAAGTTAGGCCCAATCACGCCGCCTGACCAAAATCAGCATTAGACATTTGCTCGTTGTTAGTGTATTTGCTTCTCATGGATTTTCTGAGCCCTAAATTCAACAATTTTGTGTATTTAATTTTTTTTTATTAGATTCCAATTTGGAATGCTTGTTTAATATAAAATTCAAAAGTTTTATTCAAACTCACATTAGACTGATTTCAATTGGAAAATCATATTCCAATTTAAAATAAATTCTCAAGTATGAAAATCGTGTTAAGTTTGAAACATTTATTTATTAAATTATTTTATTTTTAAAATTTGTCAAAAAAAAAAGTTTGAAAAGCTTAATTAACTCTCAATTAATTTTTAGTCAATTCTTATTCGTCTGAAAATTATTTTTAAATTTGAATAAAAAACGTGTCGAAATATCAAGTAGAATTTATTGAAGCATAAAATCATATTTGAGAATAGGAATCATGTTTGTTAATTCTAAAATTTCATTAAAATTCGAAAGTCATATCTATTATTATTAATTTTTTTAAGGATATTAACACAAATTGAGAAAAAACCGGTTAACCGACGACAAATAACCGGGTTGCGGTTTGTTCGAAAGCTACGAACACGGTTAATAGCAAAAAAAATCGGTTAACAGGTTTTTCGGTTTTGGACACTCTAGCCATTACCCATTGAACTCATTGCCGGCGCTTTCCATGGTCTGCTTGTTTGAGCTCCTGTGTAAGGTGTATTTTGTCTGCATGAAGTTTGCTGCGTAGTGTTTCGTGAAATTTGAAGGTATTGAGAACGATGCCGTATTGATGTTTTTGTGGTTTCGTCGACACTCTTGTTTACAGAAACAAAGTTTGCAAGAGACCGACCGTTTCGTTGACGCATAGAAGTCTGACTGCCATAACCGACGCAGTTTCTTCAAATTTGTTCACCACTCTTCGAATGGTTGACACATTAGGTGCACTTTCTCGAATAAAATTTTTTCGAAGTTTGCGACCGGTTTCGGCATAACTTTCGAATTTTTTGTAAAAAGTCTACACAATTATAACGCGTTGTTCTTTCGTAAAGTGGTGCATTTGTAATAATCGGAATAAATATATGTGACAGCTGCCAACTTACAGAGTTACCACTTCCACAAAAACAATCAATGAGTGTTCGAACTCACGGGCGATGTGCTAACACCTTTGTGTTCGATTTTTATGAACAGATTAGTAAATGTTAGATTGGAAAACAAAAAAAGAGTAGTTTTTGTGCTGAAGGTTCTTTTGCTATTGCACTTTGTTTTTTCTTACATCTGCTTTAAAATTATATTTAATATTGTTAAAATAAATAAAGCTATATTTAGCTCACTGAAATAATTGCTTTTGTTTTGTCATAAACAGAGCGACGACGAAAAGTACTGAATAGTATAGGGAACTTATTGCACTCTTTTTCCGCTCTCATGTAGAGGGTGTGAGTAAAAGAGCATAATCGAGTCTTATTGTCTTTATAGAATATTTCAATATAAATGCACTATTTCGACAATGTTATTACATAAAACAATACAAAAAGCATAAATATTTCTAAAGTCATCAATGTTTCACATCAGAATTATAAATGGACCACGTTATGACAAAAAGAGTCATACAATTCGTTCCATGTGTTCTCTATACTATTCAGTACCCTTTGGCGACGACGACCTACTTGTTTGCTCGCTACCGCTACACCAGTACCATAATTCTTATTTTCAGGCAGAGACTATTTTTTGCAACAACCACGTAGGTATGTGATGCTAACGCTTTATGTTATTTGCATGTGTTCACTTTGATAGATTGCCCTAGCCGTGCCTATAGATGTTAACACATTAAAAAAATAAACTAAATTAAAAAAAAATTACATGAGGTGTCAAGGGACACCCGATTGGAACGAAGTTCCTTTCGCTATATATTATGTACTAGTCAGTTCCAGCAAGCCTAAGGTGCCTGTTGAGAAATAGTGTAATTTAAATGGATCTTTATGAAAAGATACTTTTTGTAAAATGATAAATTTTTTTAAGAAATTTGTTATTTATTGCATGTATTTTTTTAAAAAAAGTATATTTTTAGTTCCGCTTTGTAAGAATATCTACAATATTTTCCCGAAAAGGTCCTTACTTTGATGAGAGGTACTTCTTTTATTAACAGCTAATGTTTTTATGCAAGAAAAAGCCTAAGAGTATGAATTTTTTACAAAGAAATATTTTTTTTAGAACAGGTACTGTTTAAAGTAGTGGTACTCTTTTTAGGATAAGGTTATTTTTTTAAAAAAATTTACTTATTTTCAGGAAGGATACTTATCTCAAGAAAGGAAAAGAAAAGGTATTACTTTATTTTTAAGAAAGGGTACTTTTAAGAAAAGGAATTTTTGTAAGAAAAGGTATTTTTTACGAAAGAACAGGTACAATTTTAAGAGTAGGAACTTATCTCAAGAAAAGTTATTTTGTTTTACAAAAAAGGTACTTTTTCAAGAAAAGGTAGTTTTTTAAGAAAGGACAATTTGTTGTACGATAATGTACTTTTTTAAGAGAAGGTACTTATTTAAAAAATTAATTTTTTTAAGAAAAGGTACTTTTTGTAATAAGAGTTACGCTTTTAAGCAAAGGTACATCTTTAAGATAAGGTATTTTTTAAGAAACGGTAGACTGTTTAAGAATATCAATAGGTATACTTTTTTAAAGAAAATTTACTTTTGTAAGAAAATTTACTTTTCTATCTTAAATAAAGATATTTTGTTAAGTAAAGGTACTTTGTTTAAGAATATGAATATGTATTTTTTGAGAAAATTTACTTTTGTTTAAGAAAATGTTATTTTTTTTAAACTTCTTTCACTTTGACTTTTCTAAATTTACTTTTTATTCGGTTTAAACTACAATATGTAATAAACAGGCTCCACCTAGAAAATTTCCCATTAGACAAGAAATATTTTAGTCTAGATACCAACCAAAAGTACGAGTGTAAGAGTAAGAGTGCTGCCAAATGTATTTCCATACTCAGGGTTGTACTTCATGGATTTGCCAGTCTTGCACTTTGGCTTTTCTAAATTTACTTCTTATTGGGTTCAAGCTACAATATATAATAAACAGGCTCCACCTAGAAAACTTCCCTTTAAAGCAAACCAAATCAAAAATACCCAATATAGATAATAATATTGGGCTGTAATAAAGAAGTTAAAAAAAGTTGTTTAAAAGTTTTTCGTTTAGCTCCCATCCCGCAACATGCGATAAGGAACTTCGTTCCAAAAGTGCAATCTTACACCCTTACTTTCAGGCATACGGCGCATTTTGGTAAACACATTGAAGATGTTCTCTTAAAAACTGCAGGCACTAGGTGATGGGCCGTCAATCGTGTCGAAACTACGCTAGACATATCCACGTAGTGTACGATTTTCGGTCCAAATTTGTCATGAGCGACGAAGCTCACTTTTATCTGAACGGATACGTATGAAAACATATTATGCGCTTTTTGGGTACTGAGATTCCGAATATTGTTGTTCCAACTCCATTACATTTTTTATATTCTATTAATAAATTTACCCCCATTCACTTACATACATATTTATTTAAATTATTCAAATTCAATTGGTAGAATAATTCAAACTTTTTCACTTTCGACTCCAACAGCTTAGATTCATTTCAAATGCCAAATCTACAATTACTGAACAATTGCTATTGTTGAATTTACATACATAAAAAATGCATGGAAACATTTGCATTTTCAGGAATCATTCAAACCGTGGAATCAGAATGGAGACAGTACAAACAAACAACTTCAGCTTTAAACACAATACAGTTGATGTTGTACATACTATATACCAGCACATAAAGCCACAGTTAGCAAACCGGTAAAGTTCGTCGAAAGTAATTAAAATTTGTGGGTTTTCATTAATTTGTTGGCATTCGGTGGAATAGTGTTTTTCATTCACTTGGGCTTTAGTCAATCTCTATCAGGCTCCATAAGTTCTGTTCTCCCTGTGCTTATTTTTGTTTGTGTGAAAATAACCAGATATTTTGCGTTATTTACTCCATTGCTACTATTGGACTCATTTTAATTTTGTAACTATTTCAGATTGTATTTATATCGTTTATATTTTTGTACTTTTTAACTCATTTTGTTAATTTTGTTAAGCAATTTTTTGGATTCCCGCCGCACTCGAATGCAGAACAGGAAGTCGCAAAAGTGAAACTACTACATTAATGCATTTTTCTGCTATCATGTTTAATCAATTGACTAGTAAATATTTGTCAAGAAAAAATAAGCTATTGAGTTTAACTGAAATTTGTTGGAAGTTATTTTTATAAGTCAGAATTTGTTGTTGAAATGTTGAGCACATAACTCTGTTTGTGGGGAATATTATATGTGGTATAGTTGGCTGTGTAATTGGAGTTTGACCTGGTGCAAAATATTTTGTTATCGAAGCAATTTATTTATATATAAAATCTGTATATATATAAAATTCTCATGTCACAATGTTAGTTACCTTACTCATCTGAAAGGGCTGGACCGATATGTATGAAATTTTGTGCGCATATCGGGTAGGTCTGAGAATCGGCCAACATCTATTTTGCATACCCCTTAATGATAAGGGTAAACCAGGCCGTGCCACGCCCCCTTTTAAAAAATCGCTCTGACGGCTTTTCTAATATACCGATTGTTATGAAAATTTCACAATGCGGTACTGATGACCTGCTGCCAATCCTTGGCTATATTTGGAAATGTTTGCCACGCCCCCTTTTAAAAAATCACTCTGACGGCTTTTCTAATATACCGATTGTTATGAAAATTTCACAATGCGGTACTGATGACCTGCTGCCAATTATTGGCTATATTTGGAAATGTTTGGATAAAGCCCATACAACTTGAAAATTAAAATGGTGGGATCTCATGAACTATCATAGGTAAGAAGATGAGATTTTGTACATATGTTGTTGGTACAGTATAAATTACAGCCAGACTATAAGTAGGCGGTGCCACGCCCCCCCCCTTTTCAAAAATAGCACTGACAGCTTTCTAATGTACCGATTGTTATGAAAATTTCACAAAGTGGTACTGATGATCTGCTAATAGTTCTTGGTTATACTTGGTAGTGATTGGATAAATTAGCGTGACACCGCCCATACAATTTGAAATTTAAAGTGGCTATATCTCATGAACTATCAGAGGTATGAAGATGAGATTTGGTATATATGTTGTTGATACATTATGAATTACAGCCAGAGTGATAGTGGGATGTACCAGGCCCCTTTTAAAAGAAACCGTTATAGCAGTCATAATAATAGTTTGATCGTCCTGAAAATTTCACAGTATATTACAGTTGACCTATATATACGAGCAGGCTATTTGGAAGCAAGTTGGCAAAAAGGGCCGAGGTGCTGCCCACACGCGCCGATATTTGACTATTACATATACTAAATCAAAACAATTGTACGTAACCCAGGCACTTGACAACATATTTCAATGTATCTCAAAAAATATATGGCCGATTCGATTTAAATAATTTTTTTAAAGTTCACTGTTTGATACAGGTTCGATACATATTCTACTGTTATGATGCAAATTACTTTTTGGGGAAAACCAATAAAAATACGTCTATTAAAAAGGTTAGACGATGACTCTAAGAAAGTGACCAAAGGTACGAATGAATATGAATATCATTGAGGTCAGTTTCGAGAGCATCCTAAATATCGTAATCCCAATAATGCATATTTTAAAAAAAAATTCAGAACAATCTTACAGAGGCTACTATAATCACTGGAAATTATAAACGAACTGATGTACTGCCCCAACTGCCCATCGGTTTCAAAAGATTCCAGGTTTCCGATTCTGTTGCCATTTGCGATGACCACTAATAAATCGCAAGTTCACGTGTAGGTAAACCTTCCGACTAATATACATTTGCACCAGATGGCAAAACTAGACATATTGTATATCCTAGAGCACTCGAATAAATAGAAAAAAAAATAACAAAATTGTGTGGGGTAGCGAAGCGAAACGGTTACAGTTATTATAGTCTAATGAGAAGCTTTTTAGACAAATCAGCACACGATCGAAATCTAAATAAAAACTTCTAATAAATAGTTATTTTACATTCTACAGGTTTATTTGCCCATTGTCAACTAAACGTGGCATTATCTCGTAAGGGAACGCCAGCAGATATATTCATTTACAGCCAACATAATGGAACAGAATAATTTTGTTCACCCTTGGGCATTACAAAAACTTTGAAGGCAAAACGAAGTTTGCCGGGTCCAGGTATACTTATATATGTATAGATAGATATTGACTGCAGGCGCTCCTCCTAGAAACTTCCCATTAAACAATAACTTTCCCTCCATTTGTTAGTCTAGACACAAACTAAAGCAAAAGTACCCCATATAGTTGATAATACTGGGATGTAATAAAGTTGATAACAAAAAATACAGCAGACAGTTGTCCGAGGCCTTCGGCCACGGACTGTCCCTGCAGGCTGTGTCAGACACACGGCCATCAAGTTTAACGTAGAATACGCCATCCGATAAGACAGAAAACATATATAACAATAAATGATAAATAACATAAGCAAATGAATTTATTTATTTGATAGTTACATTTGGTAATATACATAAGCTTACTCATGTTATATATCCATGTTAAATTCAAATTCACATTTTACATTTTGTTTCACTTAAATACATAAGTAAATATACGAAATTTCAATATTTCATCAATCAAAACAACAGCCGAAGGTTTGTGTCCACACTGAAACAGCAGCATAGTTTGTGTTCACGCTACAAACTCAAACACTCAACCAAACACCACACATATGTTTGAGTGTATGTGTTTAAACAATTTTCATTTGAGAAATTTAAATATTAGGAAGATATCAACCAATATGAAATGTATATCAAACGAAAGATAACATCTTCATTTACCTACAAAAAAATTTTTAAAAACAGTTATCTCGCCGTTTCCTCATAATCAATGAAATAAAGATTACAACAATAACAATCTGACATGACTCCCAATACCGTAAGGTATACCAGTAGTATCAGATTTTTCATGGATGGATCAAAGTTGGACGAGACAATAGGCTATGGGGTCCATTCACCGGACCTAAATGTAAATATCTCCTTTAAGCTGCCTGATCACTGCATTGTATTTCAGGGGGAATTACCGCCATACTGGAGGTTGCTGAACAACTGAAAAGTAGTGTCACAACCCTCCGGAGAATATGTATCTACACAGACTGCCAGGCTGCCATAAAATCCCTGGAAGCCATGTTTGTTACGTCCCTGACGGTGAAATAATGCCACTCATTACTTAGGGTGATGGCAGAGTATTTTGACTTCAGGCTCATCTGGGTACCGGGACACAGGACATTCCAGGCAATTGCGTAGCGGTTGCGTTAGCTAGACAGGGCACTACCGGACAGGTTCTTCCGGCAAAAGAAGGTGTTAATATGCCAATCTCTACCTGCCGTTTACAGATCAGGCAGTGGCCCGATAATATATTCAAGGGCAAGTGGAGACTTACTTCAACTTGCAAACAAGCCACTGTCCTCTGGCCACAGGTGGACAGGAAGAGGACTAGGCAACTACATAACTTGCCGAGAGGCAGGTTATCCACATTGATAGGCACACTTACGGGCCATTGTGGAAAACACGCCCTTATAGGAAAACACGCCCTAAGATTGGGACATAGAAACTCCACTCTCTGTAGATGCTGCATGGAAGACGACGAGGAAACGACAAAAATCCCTCTCTTGGATTGCCCTGCTCTGGAAGGACTGAGAAGTAGGATATTCGGAACACATTTAGTTTGCACCGTAGCCCTACCGGATATTCCTGTAGGTCTTATAGACAAATTCATTGATAGGGCAAATTGGCTAGACGACTAGTAATAGTTGCTATAGAGGAAACTGCAGGTATCACAACGGGCTTCTTTAGCCTAAGTGTGCTAGACAGCATGCTGTCTTGGAGGCTTTTCAACCAACCAACCAACACAGAATTGAGGTGTCACCGACATATTTTATATTACACTTAAATTTGTAATACCTTAGTACTCGAGAGCCATTAGAGATGCGGACAAATTTATATACCCTTATTTCATTAAGTCTCAATAACTTTTTGTAATGTCTAACACATATGCCACGAAACAGATTGCACATCAATTTGAATCTCAGTCACAATATTTGTATGACATATTACCCCAATCTCACACCCACTATCTCAAAACTTACAAGCGTCCAACATTTGCAGGAAATTATATTGAAAAAATAATCGGCATAGGATGTCCTTTCGAATGAGCAATACGGATTCCACATTTGATTTTAATTTTTTGTAGTTATTTTTAATTTGAAAAAAATACCTCTAGATTGATCACCCTATGCACTGTTCTATAGAGTTGTACTACCCTGATCCAACGTCTCATAAACTGTTTGCCGACGTTCCACCAGTACAAGTCTAGCGGCGATCAACATCTTTTTAATGCAACTATGAAGTGTTACCTACTTTAGGCAGCGTGAAATTATAAGGATTGAATTTCCCCACATGAATTGGTGTCATAATTAACACAAAATTAAATGTCGTCGTCCAGCGAATGTAAGTTCGAATCCCACCCGCGGCATTTACATTTTTTTCACTAATCGGAGAAAACATGATCTTTTATAGCCTTAAACGAAATCACAACTTTAAATGTTCTGAAATTTATGGGCAGTTTCACAGTTGAAAATTCTCCATTTAAATGTACTTTAAATGATCGATGCTCGTCATTTAAATGTAATTTAATGTGAAAATTATCTGAGTGCTTTTAAATGCCGAGTGTGAAACTCGCCCTTGATGTATGAAAAGTTCGTACTGCAAGCTTTAAAGGTCTGATACATTTTCCAAGTGAAAAATGCTTGGTGTTTTATTGGATTAAGAGATAATTCAGGAAAGCACACTCAGCGGCATGACTAGTTTCGAACTCCGTGACAAGTTCATCATCACATGCGCATTCACTCTACCTGAATTGGTACCATTGGATGGATCATCAATTTTATATATATATAAATTTTGCATATGTGTATTGGTATCGATCGAAAATCCCCCAGTACCAACTCAACCTGAACGTCAATTATTCTAACAATGAGAGAAGACATTTCTCTTTTCATCTTACATACCCTGCGAGGGTTGCAGTTAATTTGAGGTTAGTTTATCTATAACACACAGTTGCATTTGTGTGTGGGATCGTTTTTCAAATGACCGGGCTAGACTCAGTTGTGTTTGATTTTTTCGCAATGATTTTATTTCCGTTAGTTTCGAATTTTAATGTACGAGAAGTTCGTACCAAAAGCTTTCAAGACCTAATAAATTTTCTAAGTGAAAAATGCTTGGTTTTTCGTTGGAACAATAGATAATAAAAATGACATGACTAGTTTCGTACTCCGTGACATATGTTGTTCCTGATATCCCACATCGCAGTTTATGCCCATTTCCATCGACTATTAAATAGAAACATCATCTACCCAGTCACTCGTACGTATGAGTAATGTTGATATTAAATTCTCTGTTACTCAGACGTTTCTGTGGGAAGCGCATTTTGAACATCGTTTCACAGTATACATTCCGGTTCACTTATAAAAATTCCAATTTGCAACCGATTGCAGAATTTTAAAACGTAAATGGAAGCTAGACATCTTGAGATATGAAAAATCGTGACAATTGTGGTTTCTTAACTAAATAACTTTTTTTAAGCAATTTATAAAAAAAAAAGTCCAAACTTGTGCTATTTTTTTGGTTCACTTGAATAAAGGCACTTTATTATTTTTTGGCGTAGAATACGTCTTACCTTACGGTATAGGGAGTCATGTCAGATTGTTATTGTTGTAATCTTTATTTCATTGATTATGAGGAAACGGCGAGATAACTTTTTTAAAAATTTTTTTGTAGGTAAATGAAGATGTTATCTTTCGTTTGATATACATTTCATATTGGTTGATATCTTCCTAATATTTAAATATTTTATGGGAATTTGACACAAAATTCCAAATACAACGTCAAGGACGCTATTGACTTCAGATGTAGAATCCAAAACTTCAACATTGCCCATGACGAGGTGTTAATTTCATTTGACGTTATTTCTTTGTTTCCTAGCATTCCCATTAACTTAGCTTTGAAGACGATAAGGGAAAAATTCACTATTTTGGAGAGATTCACGGAAATACCTCAAGATTATTTTATGGAGTTCTTGACACTATGAAGAAAGGATACACGATACTTTAAGTACGATGACAATCTGTATGAGCAAAAGATGGGAATGCCAATGGGCTCACCTGCTTCGCCTGTGATAGCAGATATAATAGTTGTGAAAACCGAGGATAATGGCAAAATATGTGGATGATTTATTTGCAATAGTGAGGAAAGATGAAATCAGCAATACCTTGGCAATACTCAATGCTTTACATAGACGAATACAATTCACAATGGAGGTCAAAGTGACAAGGAGCTACCATATTTGGATTCAGTGGTGATAAGACTGGGAAATGGCCTAAAATTAAATTGGTAAAATCAAAACACCCCAGACGTACAATTATCAACACACCGACGAATATTAGTATAAGAGTATTGAATATTAGTGATGTTCAGTTCCTTGACGAAAATAAAAGGAGAATAGGAAACATTTTGGGTATGAATGGTTTCCCAAACAATGTATTAGAGAATTTAATCGGACGTGTTTTGAACTAGGACAATAATGCCAAGTGAAATTAACAACCCAAAATATACAAATCAATGACGTATATTTCCGGATTATCGGAACTATTAAAACTGTCAAATATTTATGACAAGGAAAAATATGAACTAGCATACAAAAGTGTCAAAAATTGGACTAAAAGTACCACCACAACGTAGTTTATAAAATCAAGTGTAATGGGGACGAGTCGGCATATACCCAATGGTATATGTCGGGACAACACAGAATAAGCTGAAGGCACAATTATCGTCATATAAGTCTGACATAAAAACACTTGACTGAAATAATTTTGAACAGAAAACAGCCTTAGCGGCCCACTGTGCAAGCATTTCTCATAATCCCAACTTACATGACGTAGAGATACTAGCTGAAGAGGTAAATTATAACAGATGCCTTTTATTGGAGATGATGAACATGAACGACGTACCTTCGGAGAAAAGACTAAACTTTAAGAGAGACACTGACAACCTAGGACAAATATATAGATATACCATGGAAAATAAAATAATCGACGCTAGTAGTGAGCGAGCTATGTGCGTGGTGATGTTCAATATGCACATATTTTAATGTTTTCATTGTGATACGTCTTACATGTAAGATTTACGATATTTTTTGAGAATATTTGTGCAATGAATTATTTAATTGTTGTGGTTCAAATTGTTTGTGTCTATCGACTTTTTTGTAATTAGAATAACTTGAGTTTAAAATAATTTCCATGATGTTTAAGTTTGTTCTTTGTTTTTTTTTTAATGTGTTATCATCTATAGCGGCGTATAGGGACTAAATCTATCAAAGTCAAAATCTGCTAAAACCAGATTTTATGCTGCTGCTAAAACCATCGCAGTCGACGTTATGGTGACATACTAATACGTCAGCTACTTCGTACAAAGTATGTGTGATGTTGTGTGTTTGGCTAATAATGCGCGGTTTGAGGAAATAAGAAATTTGTATGCTTGATAGTATTTGATTACTTCTGAAAGGAAGTTTTACTAACTAATATATCTTAATATATTTCTTTAATTAAATACTGGGTTTTTTGCTATCTTTTTGCCTTATAAACGGATTGTGGCTTACATGTATAATTTAGCTTAAATTTGTTGTAATACATTATGTAAAATCTCAAACTAATGTATATAAACATATATTTATTTTTTTTTACCTGGATTGATGATTGATACAAATAAAACAAAAAAAAAATAAAATAAATAGTTTTAAATATGGAAAAAGTCAAACATCTGATATTTGAATTATTAAAATTAATTATATTTTTTTTCATCATTCCCTTTTGCGGGAGTTGTTTTAGTCGGTCTGTTTTTTAAACTTATAATTTTCTAAAAAAAAAGAGTTGTGCAAGAAAGTCTTCCAATGTTAGTGCTTGGTCTTCTTCGAACGTATGTAAGTTAAGCTTCTTCGAGATGAAGCCTGAAAAAATAACGGTTTTCTGTGAACATATCAAAAGTCCACAGACACTACTACAGTGACTTGTCAAAACTCAACGGACACGAGTTAATTAAAACAATACGAGTTAATTAAATCAACCGAGTTTGGATTTTATTCGAACTGTCTTTATTGACTGCTATCAAACAAGTGCGAACAATAAACATTTAAGCTGTAAAAAGAAACTTAAAAATATTACAATAATTTGCTTATTAATTAAAAGTGTTAGTGTCAACAACTTTGATCTGAAGACAGAGGCTGCAATTTAAATGGAACGGAAATAAAGTTCCCAATTAATTATTTAAGGTGCATGTCCTAATACCGAATATGAATAAGCTTAAGTTGCACTTTTAGTCTACGCGCCACTTTTGGGGTAATGAACCAATTTTATGTTAACTTCAGTATGCATTGTATAAAGGAATTCTCATTAATTGTATAAAGGAATTCTCATTAATATGATGAGCGTTTATATTAATATATTTTTGATGAATTTGATGAAAACATACCAAAAATGCCCTGGTATCATTGGAACATTTGTTGTGCTCGACTTTTTTGAAAATAATGGAATGCTAATAAATTAGCTTTATATTAAAAAGGTCTAGAGCTTGAGTAAATTTATAAAATTTTTTTTCTTTAATTCAGGTACCAGGGAAACATTTAAAGAAGGAAAATATTGTTTTTGAAAAATGTGAGTTAACACCTTCTTCCCCCAGGGGCTTCAATTGTTTTGAATTTGTTTGACTGCTGGCAATTCTGTCTTTAAAGTATTTTATATATAGAGGTTTGTGGCGTCGATATGCATTGCCTCGTGGTACTTTCAAATTAATAAACCTATATGGTATAAAATATTTGAAAGCCAAAACCGGCAGATGTGGTGGAAATTATTGGAAAATAAATATAATTGTCAATGGTATTGACATGCCAATGGTATTGAAAATTTTGTTTTGAATTTGCATTTGGACAGGTAGTTAATTGTCATATAATTAATTTGCCCAATGTTTGATTTTGCTTTACCAATTAACTATAAATTCAAATTCAAATGAACTAATTTGTTTCGTTTAAACTGACAAAAAAAAATATATATAAGTACAATGGGTGTTGGCAATACTGATGTCGGAGTAATAGCTTTTTAAAATTTTAGGTCTCAGAGTCGTCCAATTTGGCCGGCCTACATATCACTGATAAATGATGTACTATCGGAAAGGCCCAAACATTTTGTAGTACAAACACTTTCCTCCTTTAATATTTTCCCTTTCTCTAGACAAATACGTCCAAGCCACATAATAAAGTTACCCCTCAAATATGCTATTATGTTCCTTTTGAAAGGAAAAATTGCCCTTGACCAGTTTGACCGCCAGTATATTTTCACTAATCCATTGCCCATTCTCGTTATATACTAAGAAATCTACTACATAAGTATTTTTCTTTTCATAAAAAATACTGAATAGATTCCATATAAATCACCATAAATTTTCATTCATATACATATGAGAGAAAAATAAAAGGAAAAAAACTCCTTATCACTGTCGAATAAAATACAGCTCATTAAATATGATCACATCACATTATCAATGAACATAAATTTTATTATAACTACTACCGCCACAATTCATCCCGCTTCCAAGATTTACAGCCGCAGGATATACTAAGACTACTAGTGCTATGCATGTATTATCAACACATATGTTAGTTTTTTAACGTCTTCTCTTAAATGCATATGTATGAGTGTAACGTATACACTTGCTAGTCTTTTAGTTTCCTTGGAGTATTCGCATGTGTGGAGGCAAGTAAGACTGTGCGTGCGGGCGCAGGAGTTGGTATTATATATTTTTGGTTTCTGCACCACATAAAACTGGCTAATAAAATTGGTTTATTAGTCTTTAATTTTTAGCTGCCGAGTCCCGGTAATAAACACAGCAAAACACGCGGCGGTAACCACCGCTGATACTCTGCACTCTATAAAACGCGTCATGAAAAATAAAAATAGAAAAAACATAACATATAAATCTAACAATAACACATACTTGTGTGCAACTTTAAAGGGTTTTAAGTGTTGGGATCGGAAAAACAGAAGGAATATAAGCATTTCGTGTTTTCTTTTTTGGAAAACAACTAAGTTTTTACCAAGAGAAATGTTGCTGAAACCTCATAAATTTTACACCTTCTTACAAACACATAATGTTGCACATTCGAAAGGGGAAAGCTCAAGACAAATGATGTTTTGTCTAAACTGTTAAATATGGTTTTTTGAAAGTTTTCATAGTGCGTGCAGTAAGAAAGTTTGAAGGTTCTTTGATGTCAGTGGATAAAAAAAAGAGGGGTTAACACACTCGTGCTTTCCCTGAGGACACATTTGTGAGCACAGGTTTAACTCTACGACTGTGCAGTCCGTCCCAAAAATTGGATGACTGCGACTCCAAAGTTAGCAATTTGAAATCGCACTACTCCAGAAATTTGAAAACGACGACTCCATTTTGACTCCAGATATTTACTGAAAGTGAGACTCTGCCATCTGGCATAGAGATTTTTTTAAGTAACGGATATCGATGGCCATAAGTTGAAAACCGTATTTGCCATAAACATTTTTTTTTAAAATAAAGAAAACAGCTGTAAATTCTTCTTTGAATAATTCAAATTGAATCGTCGGTGGTGCAATGAAAGTATGGGCGGGTATTGTGTATGAGAACGTGGGTTCGATCCCTGTTCTGACCACCTGAAATTTCTTTTGACGGCGGTCACCTCGTTTGGTGACGGCGCCATGAGAAAGCTTCTCAAAGTACCGTTCGGAACTGATGTAAAATTGTAGGTTCCAGTCAGTGAGTGTAAAACTAGAACGCGCACAGCTCAATGATTCGTGAAAAGCTCTCCCTAATCCCTTCATGGCATGTAAAGGGAAACCATTTCCTTTTATTGATATTTTTATGCTTCAAAAATGCTGAAATCCACTAACCCCAAGGCTGTTGACTAATGTCCACACAATGACTATTGTCCTTTCACAATACCTGCGTAGATTTTGGGGCTTATCCTTCAGCTGTTACCATTAGATATGATGGCCAGGCAAATGTCGGGAACGTCAACAATCCACAAAGGATTTAATTAAACTTTAAGGGATCGACGGCAATCTACGTTAGATGTGGATTCTCCACTCATTTCCCAGAGAGACAAGACTTTAAGGAAAACACAACAGGTTATAAAACAAATTGTTTACGCTCATATGCTCCAAACCAGTGCATTATTTTGTTTAAAGCAAATGCAATAGAATTACCATTGTGAACAATGGCAATTACACAATTTTGATTTTGCATTCGCTCAGGCAATGCAAATACAGGTAGTGGAATTGGATGCCAATTGTAATGAAATATGCATTTTCAAATCAAATTCAAATATATTATTCAATATTATTTTCAAACGGTTTCCTTCATAACGGACAGTTTTGCTTTTAAAATATTTTATACAGTAAAGGTTTATGAATTTTAAAGTCGCCGAGTCACAAACCTCTACATATAAAGTACTTGAAAACAGAATTGCCAATAGTCGATCAAATTCAAGATAACACTGTTGAACAAAATTATACTTAAAAGAACCAAGTTCTGACAACGGGAAGTCTCCTTTTTCCCGGCATAATAGACAAGAATAAGGACAAAATGTCAAATTCAGAATAACGATATATATGGGCTGGCTATAGGCCGATATAATGTATATAATTCAATAAAATCCTAGATGAGTCATTAGACGTTAGGAAAAAAATGTACTTATGTATATTAGTATCGAATAGATGTACAATTTGAACAAAACGTTGGAGAAATAAATGAATTTAGGCTAAAAAAAAAAACAATGGATTCTGGTCTTGAAAGTTTACGCCTGAATTTTTTTAAGGGGGGAGGGTTGTGGAATTTTCCACTTTTCAACATTCCTATGATAAATAGGATAGGAATCCATGTTATCCTTACCTTTTAGGTATAGGATGTGTTCAGCAATTTTTTTACCCCCTCTAGCACAGTGTAATTGAAACAATTTCCATATTCCATTACAATTGGCATCCGATTCCACAACCTCCAGTTGCATTGCCTGAGCAAATAGAAATTCAAAATTTTTTAATAGTTGTTGCGAACCATGATAATTTTTTTTCATTTGCATTATATAAAGTAATTCAAATTAAAATCCAATGCAAGTTAAACAATTCCCACCCTGTTATAAATGATATGGCCATGCGGTTTGATATCCATCTTATATGGATGGTGGGGTGTAGACACCTTCCAGAGAACGATAGAGGGTGATAAGCTTGCGAGTTTAAGGACTACGTTACTTGTTCCACTAGAGACGTAACATATAGCTATGCACCTTTCTCCAAGCCAACTCAAGCTTGACACCGAAGTTCTTAGATACGCGAAATACGAATATAGTCGTGAGTCACAAATTATAGGATCTACGGCCAAATATGAACAAGTTGCGACCTAAGTCGTTCAATAAACTTGATATGTACTTGTAGATGGAATGTCTCTACGATTGAATATAGGACCTAGATATTATATCTCCAGTTGATATAGCAGACACATTTCTTGATTGGTATTCTCAGCTTACTACTATTGCTTCAGCTGCTGTAGTGTAGGAGAGCGTCGAACATCTGACAAAATCCTTCCACATTTGCAGGATGAGTAGGAGACAAAAACCAGATGCAGATAAAGCTGGTTATCGGAGACCTGCAATTACCAGCGGTAGCCACAACCTAGTCAACGAAGCTCTCGCTACTTTTGCCACAGAACTCAGCCCCTCCCGATGACGACCCTGAAGTGCAGTGGAAACCCATCTCGGATTCTCTAAAAACTACCACGACAACCGTACTTGGTTTCGAAAAACCGCTTCGCAACCAACCATGATACGATAAGGACGGTCGCATTGCAAATGATGAAAAGAACGCTGCAAGTCTAGCAATGCTGTGACTGATCGGTATAGGGAAGAAAGAAATCAGGTAAACCGTCTCTTTAGGCATATAAAACGGCAGTGGAGAAAGCGCGAGGGTGATAAAATTGAGGAAGAACAAAGCCCGAAATTTCTACCAAAAAGTCAAAAACGGGACTAATGGACACGGTTCAGGGCCGCCTTCTGTGGCCTCTCGAGTACCAAAATTCCACCTATACCAGACTCTCATTCAACCTGACTTGCTTTATGGCGCTGAATCCTGGGCCTTATCGCAAGCAGACGAAACATCTGTAGGACTCTTCGAGAGAAATATACTCCGAAAAATTTATGGCCCTATAGTGCACACGGCCCTATAGTACGGCACGGCTTTCTCATCTTCAAATCTGCGGTCAGTATACCATGTATAGAACTTTTTGAAATGTCTATCATTTCAACTGGCCGCACACTGCTCCGTTTCATGGACAACAATCAGAAATCTGACTTGGTGGGATTTGCATTTTTTGGTATCGTTTTAAAGGTAACAGCGTAGCTATAAAAATCAGCAAAGATTTTTCATATAAATAGATTTTTTGTCCTCCAGAGCAATTCAAAGTAAGCGATTTGTATTCTAAATAATATGATTTTTTAGTTTCATTCGCTAGTAGTTGAAGGAAAATATTGTTCAAAAATACATTTGTGGAAGAAATTAAATTATGTTTAATTTTTTTGGATAGGCAAGAAGCGGTGCAAATTTCGTTTTTTTTTTATTCCGTGTAAATCTTAAAAAAAAATTTTAATTAATTTTTAAAAATTTACTTTTTCAAGGTCACTATTTGGAAGATTCTCATTTTTTGATGGCAAAAAGAAAAAAACAGCATAAACTTCGGTGAAATATTTTTTCATGATAAATTAACTTAAACTTTAATCTATTAGAAAAATGACGAAATCTTCTCCGCTTTGTTCCGCTTCTTTTATATTTAAGCTTTTTAAAAAGTAATTAAAATTACTTTTTTTCTTGTTAGTCAAATATGAATTATTTTGTACGAGATTATTTTTACTTGAATTAGTTAATAAATTAGTTAATAATTAGTTAATAAATATTTACAAATATCAAGCGTCCGACGAACTATTGACAACTGAAACTGAAACGTAATAAATCAGACAAAATGAGAATCATTGACTTCTGCAATTTACAGGCACATTCAGGAATATTTTTGAATCACTGACGGAGAGAATAATGCAAAAGTACTAATACACACTTTCGAGATAGACTCTCTCGTTGTCCCTCTTTATTTCTCTTGCTCTCAAGAGAGCATAACGAGTGCAACAAACTCGGCAAACAAACACAGATATATTTGGTACGCAAACACATATGGTATTACATATTAATCATTGTGTCTTAGACATGTAATATTGAATAGCAAACAAAATGTGTTTGGACACAAGTATAGTATATTTGTGGCAAGCTCCAAACACACGTTATATTTGCACCCAAACAACTAAAACGACAAATTTTGGAGATTTTTACAATTTGTATGGGAGATACCAGAATTCGTTATCCGATTTCTTTCAAATTAAGCATACAATTTTCTGCATTGAAAATCTTATACATGCCAAATTGTAGTTAAAATCTGTTCATCCGATAGTCTATACATCTGTCTTACAAATGGAAAAAAGAATGGGTCCCCATCGATCCAACAAATAACGAAATTTTTTTTTTCAAAGTCTTTTTCGTGATTTAACAAAATCTTGTTTCGAGTAGTTTCACGAAAGAATTCCAAAACTAAATTTTTATATGAATTGACTAAAGTTTCGTCGGTTTTGTTGGTTTTTGACGTAGAATACGTCTTACCTTACGGTATGAGGAGTCATGTCAGGTTTTTATTGTTGTAATCTTTATTTCATTGAATTTGAGGAAACGGCTAGATGAATTTTTTTAAAATTTTTTTTGTAGGTAAATGAAGATGTTATCTTTCGTTTGATAAACATTTCATATTGGTTGATATATTTTTAGTATTTTTACTTCTCAAATGAAAATTGTTTAAACACATACACTCAAACATATGTGTGGTGTTTGGTTGAGTGTTTTTGGTTGCTCAACGTTGCTTAGGAACATGTATCTAGTAATATGTGAAACGAACAGCAAGCTAATGTTGCTTGGCAACATGTATCTAGTAAAAAGTGAAACAAACAGTAAGCTAACGTAATAAAGCTTTTTTGCGAAAGCTTCAATAAAGCTGTTGTAACATTAATTTTGAATTGTAAAGCGTAAAGTTTTCACACAACGATCGAATGCTAATGCGAAGACTCGATAAGGTAAACCTTTTTTAATATTAGGGCGGCCCTCTCAACATTCGCAGAACTTATTTCAATAAAAATATTAATTAAAATACATAAATTAAAATAAGTTTAAAAAAATTTAACATAATATTTTTTTTTTTAAACGGACTTGAATCAAATGCCGTTGGTAAATATAAAAATTACAGCAGACAGTTGTCCTTCGGCCACGGACTGTCCCTGCAGGCTGTGTCAGAGACACGGCCATTAAGTTTAACGTAGAATACGCCATCCGATAAGACAGAAAACATATATAACAACAAATGATAAATAATATAAGCAAATGAATTTATTGTTATATATGTTTTCTGTCTTATCGGATGGCGTATTCTACGTTAAACTTAATGGTCGTGTCTCTGACACAGCCTGCAGGGACAGTCCGTGGCCGAAGGCCTCGGACAACTGCTGTAATTTTTTATACATATAATAAAAAAAAAATATTACTTTAAAAAAAATATATAAAATCATACTGTTTTACGGCTTCAAAAGCATCAATTTTTTATTTGATACGCAAAAATTATAAAGGTTTCGTGAAATAAAAAAAATAATACGAAATATGAGGTTTTTTTTACTATTTTTGTTTTTTGTTTTTTACAGTTTATACATATATCTACAAGGAAAAAATAAAAACAAGTCCCTATCTGCTGCTATTGGAGAAGTGTTTTTGAAAACACTTTTGGTTTCTGCGTAGAATAATGGTAATAGTAAATTCGGTTTTTATGGGCGGTGGGCGATGGGCGTGGTCAATGTTGATGAAATGCTATTTTTGATATAAATATATACTTCACTCAATTTTCATGAAATTTGTCGCAATAGTTAAATTTTTACAGCCATTAATAATTTCGGTTTGTATGGGCGGTGGGCGATGGGCGTGGTCAATTTTGACAATACTTTTGAAATTTTCTTAATTCTATTATATTAGGGAGTCGTACCAAATTGTATTACCCTATGACGACTCCTTCTATTTTAGTCCCATCGATGTGCTGGGTCAAAGCACTGTGGGCCGTCGGTGTTGTAATGGTAGTGTGCGTGGCTCTTGTGCATGAGAACGTGGGTTCGATCCCTGCTCTGACCACCTTAAATTCGAGTATCCTGTCGTGTATTTAGCTATGAGAAAGCTTCTCAAAATATCGTTCCGAACCGGTGTAAAACTGTACGCTTCAATCAGTGAGTTAAAACCTAGAATGCACACAGCTCACTGGTTGTGAAAACTCTCCCTAATTCCTTCATGGGATGTAACGGGAAATCATTTATTTATATATTTTAGCATTTCAGCTAGCTCACGCACCTTCAGCCAAAGATCATCCAATACCATTTAGTGGATTTTCTTATCCGTGTCTGGCGTTGGCACCACAATTGGTCGACCACTACGGTGTTTGTCTTGGCAGCTCATACGGCCTCGTTTAAACTCAGCTAACCAATATTTTACAGTCGTAAACGAAGGACTAGACTCCTCCTGAGTAGAATCTAGCTCGGCTATAATATTGCTTGGACTAAGACTTTTCAAATGGAAATATTGAGTTACATAATGGTGACCAATTTGTCCCATGCATATAAATTCGCTGAAATCGTTTACTTTTGATGGCTTAAACAAAAATAGGTAACAACGTGGCGCCTTGAAACTTAAAATACATGTTTTATAAGGTTACCACTTTTCACCGAAATATGTTTTTTTCAAACTACTGGCACCATCTATATGCCAGGTCGGCTAGTTTTGGGACCACCTCGTACAACAGCTGCGGGCACTAGTTATATCGCCATCTGGTGATTTCTTATAAATACTAAAAATAGTTCAGAGATTTCTAGACAGTTTACCAGATCAAGATAAAATTTCACACAGATATAGCTGAGGTACGGTGGCAATGAAATTCTTAATTAGGACTCTACAAGTCATACCGGAGCTGAACAGTGGGAGCCCAAATTTGATAAACTCAGCCATCAGAAAAATTGTAACCATTGTCAAACTCTGAAGTTTGTTGCCAATTTTTTGAGAAATCCTTCGCTGTGCACAGAAGTCTATATGAAGAACGATATTTAGTTCTCTAAAGTATCGCAATTTTTTTTTGCGTGTGTGATTTTTTCACTGTCTTTTCATTAACCTTTTGTTAAAAATTAAGTTTATTGAGAAACCAAGGAAATCATCGGGTCTACCCACGAAATATTCTGTATATGACTATGTGTGTGAGAAAACTCAATTCCTGTGTGAAAGAGTAAATGCTAGAAATGCACGTGAGTGAGAAGTTTCTGTTGGTATAAATATATTTATATGTGTATGAATGTGATGCTTTATAAACTTATAAAACAGTTAAATTTAAGTGGCAAATAAAAATAAATGTTATTGCCAAAAGCGCAAACAACAACAACAACATTATCATGAGCATCAACAATAACAACGATGACTTTACAAACAAAGCCAGCAACGTCAACAATATCATCAACATCATTGGTAAGAAAAACAACAGCAATAACAACTATTATGACATCAAACATACTGACACAAACACAAAAACACACGTATATCACACGCACACACTCGTCTATACACATATGACAGTTATATACGTAAAAGTTTACATCCGTATTGTAGTAGTGAGAAGTAGTGTTAACGAGAAAGCAAATATGTGGATGGAATTGTTATTACTTGTTTTTCTTTTGCGTTTAAAATCTTATGAATTCGAATTTCGCAGATTTGTATACCCTCATCGATACAGATAGGCTATTTGTCACATGATCCGCAGGGTAAATTTAAGATAACACTAGACTGACCGGCACTCAGTTCTTTCGAAGTCGGCCCCCTCGCTTAATGTCGACGCATATTAATACTTAGCGTTTTAAAGCATAACTGTTGATTTTTTATTAAAAATTTTAAGAACCAATGAATGGGATGACAAGTGAAGACACATTTTTAACCGTTTGTTGGTATAACTGTTTTTGTTAATTGATAAATAAATTCATTGGATCATAAAGCAAATTTTATATACAATCTGTGAAATCTACTAATTTGTGTTCCGTTCGTTCGCACTGTTAGCTTGTGGACACGAGGGCTCTCTAAATATACAAACGAAACTTCAATTGAACCTTATGAGTTCGAGACAAATTAAAATCACATTTTTTATAACCCGATTTGCAAGTACTCGTATTTACTTTCAATTGAGAGATTTTCACTCCATCAGTAAACCAGCAATCAAAGTGACAGCAAATTAACTTGTTTTTTTACTGACTCAAATTTCGACACTATTTTTTGCTTAAATGTTATCCCCATCGTTCTCTACTTCCATCGTCAAAATATTTGCGATTTTTTTAAAAAAACTCAAAAAGACATCCGGAACGTTTTTAGAATATTCTGAGATAAATTTGCTAATCGAAATGTTAAGCAATCATTGCACGCACATTTTCTAAAATCGTTTTACACGTAATCACCATCACCATCACCATCATCATCATCTTCATTTTCATACGAGAGAATCAAATCGTTTTCGGTTCTTTTCCTAACTTCTTGATAGTTTTTGAGATTTAGGAAATGAAATTTTATGTCAGGACATTTGAAAATTATTTTTATATTTTATTTTACACATTTTTAAAGATTATTTTCATGCAAGTTGACGACCACATATGGCAAGTGCAATATTTCTTTTAGCTTTCTATTTACAGGGAGAATCTTTTATGGACAATATGAGTCACATTTGTAGGATTACACTGTTTTGCATTGAACTTAGGTAAGATGTGTCTTCAGAACTGATATGATTTATTAAATTTATTCTTAGGCTAAAATCCTGTTAATCTATTCCCACAGAATACAACTTAAGGCACTATATTTAGATGCTGTATGTATTCAGTATTTCTATTTGTATTCAGTAGTTCCAAAATGAATTCAGTATTGACGAGAGATCTTTCGAGAGATAAATAAAAGATCTTAGCATTAGACAATGACATATTTAAAGTAACAGTACTTACATAGTGTTAGCAAGTAAACTAAATGACAATAAAATGTCGTTGAATACTTACACGGTGAAAAATAGCGGCCCCAGAAACATATGGAAGGAACCATGTATACGTTTGCAAGCATTTTTATCGTGAATTGACGATCTGCTGCTTTTTGTGTCGCTAGTGTTTATCACGTTTTTGTTTTCAGCAGTTGTCAACAAACAAATCCACATTTGGGTCGCAAATACGTATTCTATAGCCTAATAATCTTTGTGACCCAAACATATTATATTGAGTTGCAAAACACAATCTGTTTGGACGCAAGTAAACTATATTTGCAACAATCTACAAACACATTATATTTGCATCCAAACAATAACAAAAATAAAAATTTTTCCGAGTGTATGTATTGTATTGCCTACTTATATACTTATGATAATGAGTGACCAATACGAGTTTCACTTAGGGGTCTACATAAATACGCAAATCCTGAAGAAATAATGGATGACTTGAAATATCAAAACTTTGATATGCGAGATGTTTTAAGGGCGGTCCCAAAACTAGACGAGACCAGATATGAAAAATCTGTCGTTTTTTGTTGTTTGGATGGAAATACAACATGTGTTTGGAACTTGACGTAAATATAATATACTTGTGCCCAAACGCATTGTGTTGGCTATTCAATATTAAATGTTTGAGACACAATGATTAAGTTGTTATAACATATGTGTTTGCGACCCGAACATATCTATGTTTGTGATACAAATCAAGCCGTGTTTGTTGCACTGTCTATGCTCTCTCGAGAGCAAGAGAATAAAAGAGAGGCAACGTGTGTGTATAACTTGTAAATGTGTATATGTAATTTTGCATTATTCTCTCAGTGATTGATTCACAAATATTCCTGAATGTGCGTGTAAATTGCAGATGAAGTTAGTGTTTCTTATTTTTGCTGATGTACTGCGTTTTAATTTCATGTATTCAGTCGTCAATGGTACATCGGACAGAGGATATTAAAAGCGCTTAATCAGTGAAAAAAGAATAGACAAATGCTCAGATGGTTAAATGGTTTGTGATTTTGCTTTGATTTTTGTGTATGTGTTTCGTATGATACCAAAATGAGAAACGATTGTGAAGAAAGAAACTGGAGAGGGCAACAAAGTGAATCCCAGTTTTCTGCCTGAGCCTCTACTGAAAAAGCCAGAATGACGGACCATTTGTGAAATATAATAAAAAAACACAAGTAATTAATACACGCTTGTTTTGAATGAACTAGATTTGTATATAAGTATATTGTTCATGTACCAATGCATAGTGATAACCAAGTCATAGTTGAAACCTTCTGAAGACAAAATCGTGGGAGACAACAAAGAAAGGAGAAAGAACAGAGCAGCAGATTAAAAAAACAAACAAATAATGCATTTAATGCAAGTAAATGTAAAAATCATTTAAATATTTGAATTTTTTGTATTAATTATTTATATAAGTAAATGTGGATATATGTTGATAAAATTAATTAGATTAAATAATATTATGTAAAGGAGAAAATACGCATATGTTTCCACGTGTGTATATGGATGTTTGAGAGGAAGCATGTATATGTTTCCACGTGAAACATACATATTTGTCAAAAACATTTTAATATTTGCATTTAAATTCACCTGATTGTGGTACTTGTAAGCACATAAATGTTTGAAGTATGTTCCTAACATATACATGGTTCCCGCAGAATATGTTTGGGAGAATATGTAACAAAGGCCATTTTTTCAGCGTAGTAGCCGAACAGTTTAAACAAATATTTTGATGAAAAGTGGCAACCTCATAAAACATATGTTTTGAGTGTCAGGGCGACACGTTGTTTAGTATTTCTATTTGATCTCAGTGAATTTGTAAATATGGAAAAAATTGGCCACCGTTATGTATTTAAATATTTCCAGTTGAAACGTCTCAGTCCACGCAATATTAAAGCCGAGCTAGATTCTACACTGGGGTAGTCTGCTCCTTTGTTTATGACTGTAAAATATTGGGTAGCAGAGCTTAAACGAAGCTGTTCGAGCTGCCAAGTCGAAAATCGTAGTGGTCGATCTATTGAAATGTCCACGCCAGACACAGCTAAGAAAATCCACAAAATGTTATTGGATGATCATCGGCTGAAGGTGCGTGAGGTGGCTGAAATGATATGCATTTCAAAAAGTGTTATACATCGTATATTGGCCGAATGATTTGAAGATGACAAAGCTTTGAGCAAGACGGGTGCCGAGTTGGCTTTTAATAGAAGCGTCGTGAAAATGTTTCTGTAGAGTGTTTAGCGATGTTTCACAGCAATAAAGACGAATTTTTGCATCGATTTATAACCACGGATGAGATATAGGTCCACCACTTTATACCTGAGACAGTGGAACAGTCAAAGCAGTGTACTGGAATGGGAGAGTTGTATGCAGAGACAGCGAAGACGGTTTCATCTGAAGGCAAGGTCATGGCGTCTGTTGTGAGGGATTTGCATGGGATAACTTTTATTGAGTATCTTCGGAAAGGAAAAAATGCCGCATTTGTAGACAAAAGAATTTTTCATCAAGTCAATGCTCGAGTTCACACATTCACTATTGCGATGGCCAAAATTAATGAATTTAAGTTCAAATTGCTTCAACACGAACCTTATTAGCCAGATTTAGCTCCCTCGGACCATTTTCTATTTCCAAACATGAAAAATTTACTAGGTGGTAAAAGATTTGACAACAATGGAGAGGTGGAGTCTGCGGTAGATGGTTACTTTAAGGCGTTTGACAATTCTTACTATAAACAGGGTATCCCAGCTATTGAATATCGCTGGAAAAAGTGTACCGAGCTAAAAGCACATTATGTTAAAAAATAAAGAAAATTTTTACCAACTTTTTTTTTGTCTTCTTTGTTAGGTCGGCTAGTTTTGGAACCTTCCCTAAGTACCTTCCCGAATTCCAAACAGAAAAGATCTTGTTATCACCGCCACCGCAAAAATTGTAAATTATTTGAGGATTTTAATATAATACTTGATTTAGATTTTTAAAACTCAAGTTTGAAATATATTTAATAATGTTGCCTAACCGAATCGAAAATGAATTCGGTTGTTCCAACAGAATTTATAAGAAATTTGCTTACAGCAACCGAATTGACGTCAAATTCGTTCGTTCTTACCAACTCAAGTCCAAATTCGATTATTGCTACAGAACTGAGAACAAATGTAATAGTCGCAACAGAATGGATTACAAATTCGGTTGCTGCACTTTAATATTCGGTTGCTGCTACCAATTTGGTACCACTTTTTAGAAAATTTAGTTAACATAATAAATGTAATTGAAGATTCAGTTATCGTAACAAACTCAATTATGAAACGCGGTAGCTTCAAACGAATTTCGGAGTGACAACCTCAATTTGGTTGTGGCAACTTCAATTCGGTTTTGGCAATAGCCAAATTTACGGTTGATTTAACCTTATTTCAAACAATTTGTGCTCTGGGCGTATTTCAGACGAAATATTCTTTTAGAAACATAATCGAATTCTTGGTTTTGGAGAAAAAATAATCCTCCCTGTACAAAAAAGTAAAATTTGTACTAACACAGAGTTACGAAAATTTCTCTGTTTCGATCTCCTAAAACTGCTTGAAAGGCGTACAGATCTGAAGAACTTTTAACCCTATCAATGGCTACTATGGAATTTAAAATGACAGTATCAATGTAAACCCACCGTGAAGTTAATAAGGGGACCATGACGAAGCTCCACGAATGTTGCTAAGGGTGTCTCAGTAAGAATTCACGTTTTAAGGTTAGTGCCATTTTTTTGTGCAAGTGGCAGCTTTGAAATTTTTCAGCTGTCATATATATTTATTCTCATTATTAAAAATGGGCCACTTTACGAAAGAACGCGTTGTTAATGAAAACTTATTAAAACTATTTGGAAAGTTATGCTGAGACCGCTCGCAAACTTGGAAGGATTGCCAGTTGAGAAAGTGCACCTAATGTGCCATCCGTTCGAAGAGTGGTCAAAACATTTGAAGAAACTGGGTCGATTATATACAGTAAGACTTCTGTGTGTCAACGTACCGTTCGGTCTCTTGAGAATATTGTTTCTGTAAACGACAGTGTCGCCGAAAACATCAATTCTGCAATTTCAAGTAGCAGCACGCAGCACATTTTTACAAAACACCGTACAAAATGCAGATTACTCAAGCGCTCAAACCTGCCAACCATGGAAACCGCTGGCAATGCGTTCAACGGGTAAAAAAACGTAATTTTCTCCGATGAAGCGCATTTCCATCTGAATGACTTCGTGAATACAAAAAATTGTTAAATATGGGTCTCGAAAATCCTCAATCAGTGCGTGAAAGAAAATACACACACAACGAGCGATTGTCTGGTGTGGATTTTGGTCAGGCGACGTGATTGGGCAATACTTTTTTTGAAGATGAGGCCGAAATTGCAGTGACTGTGAACGGAAGTCGTTACGAGTTCGTGATAACGGAGATCTTGCAACCTCAACCGGACGGCATGGATCTGGACGACCTGTGGTTTCAGCAAGGTGGCGCCTCCTACCACACTGCGAAGGAAACAATTGATTTATTGCAGCAAAGATTTCCAGAACAATTTATCTCAAGAAATTCACTGGCCACCAAGATCTTGCGTTTTAACGTTGTACGATTTCTTTCTTTGGGGGTTTGTGAAATCTTGAGTTTATTCTAATAAACCAGAACCAATTCCAGAGCTCAATTCCGAGATCTAATGCGTCATCGGTGAGATACCGAAAAAGTCATGGAAAATTTCATGAAAAGAGAAATGGCCTATCATCAGAGCCGTGGGGTGTATTTGACGGATATTTTATTCAGTACTTAATCGGAAGATGTCTTCTTTACAATCCAGTAAAAAAATAACAACTATCTTAAAAAGTCGTGTTGTTATTTTGAACTGAAAAAGTCCATTCTTACTGAGACGCCCCTTAGTATAAATATGCTAATTTCTCTGTCGATTTGACAGTGTCTAGAATTATTTTTTTTTATTATATAGGTGATTCCTTGGAAATAACGTTTTCTTTGTCCATCACGTTTATTTCCATGTAATTAAGGGACGGCAAATAAATAATCGCGTAATTTCAATACTTTTGTGGTACACAAGATTTTCCACAAAAATATTCTCACCTGCGTCGCGCTTATTCGATAGAAACATACAGAAACTAATGAAAATATCAGAACCGTGGCGTGTCCATTTCATAAAAATCAAGGTTTATACTATATTCACTCCGTCATTTCGCAGGATGGATTGATATTTTTTTATGGCCATTGAAATTGCCTAGATAGAGGATATTTTCATGTATTTACCGAGCATAAATCTCCTATTTAGGCCCGACTAACAAGATCTAAACTTTGTCCACGCATTTTTGCCTAATATCGTACATTTACGTTTTACCGCTGTGGCGCCATGTTGGATGGGTATAAAGGCGCCCTCGCTGTGAGAACTCGACCATTGTATATCAAATGTTATGTTTACATCAATGGTTGACAGATTTATCCACATTGAATCGATTGGAGTGAAGTGTTTTCTTTCCGAAGGGTAAGTCACAAAATTAGCAGTCAATACCATGGGACCGCTTTTTTATTGCGCAATATAATACTCGCCCTCCTAGTGACGAAATTTGTTCGATATTTAGTCATCGAAATGTGATTTTCAAAGGAAATTATCTCACGTCAATTTGGCATAGAATGAAGTCAATTTAAATATGAAATGTCAATACCGTGGATGTCAGAATCGTGGCAATTCTGAAAATTATAGTATAAAATATATTGATAAATGCTTTCGGGGTTGTAGTACAATAGATGTTGGTATACACTATAGTAGTATATATAAACAAAAACTGTAAAAAAAAATCACATCCGAGGTATGTTAAAAACTAATAATTTCACCATCCGAAAAAACGTTATTTCCAAGGAATCACCCATATATCGTTGGAATACAGCTTGGTAATTGTTTGTGCATTCCATAACCAAATGAGTTCAAATCGCACTAAATCCAATGTTCATCATCCAAATGTTTAATGTTAGTTACAGATTTTACTGCACCGCATCTTCTATCAGTTTCAATTTCAATTCATACTTCTCCTCTGTTTCTATTCAAGATCATTAAAGTTAACTAAATATAATACTTAAAACACATTAACCCACACACGCACATACTTACTACTATTTATGTTGCTTAACACACACACACTGCCGCTAGTGTTTGTATCGATGTAGTTGTATAACAACAACATGTTAACATCAGCAGGATATTATTATTGTTTTTTTTTTTGCTGTAGTTGTTGATGCGAAAAGCGACGACAACATACCAACATCATAAAATGAGAGAAAAATACAAGCAAGTACAAAAATAACCCAAAACCACATTATAGTTAAGGATATGGTGTGAAATACATAATACAGTTTTTATTATGTTGATAATGTTATATTTGTATGTGGTGCAACTAATAAACTTTCCCGCACTTTCTCTCCGCACTTTGCTTACACATGTGCACATGTTAAACAACCACTACACAAACATCTGCATCATTCAATACTAAGGCCATCACCAACACCATCATGAAGAGCTCTTACTTTGGTACTCCCAGGGATAGACTGACTCCGTAACGGCTCCAGAGTAGAGTTTGTTAATGCTTTCGTTTATGAAGTACAACTGCATAACCTTAAACAAAGTACGACTACGACTACGAGTGTGAATAACTAAGTAATGGGTAGTGGTAGTGATAGTGATAGTAGGTGTTATGATGGATATTGGCATTTATACCCATCATCACATGAGGTACAGGCTAGATTGCGTGTTAAGTACTGATTTTTGTAGCACCTTGGGAATAGTAGAGCAACTGAACATATGACAAAGTTAACATATCTTTTATCTTTTTCGAAACTCATTTAAGTTGGCAACTATTTCTACGTCAAAAAACGCAGAAATTAATGGTTACTCTTTGAACCCTATTCATAAAACTTGTGAAAGCATTAGGCTACCCTTTTTACACTAAGCAAGGAATTCGTAAGTTTTCTAAGTACGGGCGGGTCAACAAGTCCGTGACTTTTTGAATGAGACACAGTTTTGTTTGCAAAAAAAAAAATATTGTTCAACATTATCTGCTTTTACCTCATTACACTTAGCCCAACATTTTTTTATTTTCGTATCCCTTCCAAAAAAAAAATTATTTTTGAGGTCCATGAAATAGGCATTTGTTTGATCAATAATTTCATCGTCGGAGCTAAATCTATTTCCACCGAGCCATTTCTTTAGGTTTGGTAATAGAAAAAAATCACTGGGGGGGTCTGAATCCATACCCCAATCCATGAAATTTGCGATTGAAACTACACACGATTGCACCCGAAAGTTAATGGTCAATTGAGAGCAAACGCGGCACCCATCTGGCAGACAGCTTTCTTAAACCCCACTGATCATTTAAAATCGAAACTACACTGCAATACGAAATGCCTATGGCATCAAAAATTCCACGCACTTTTACTCTTCGATCGGCCAACACCATATCGTGGACTTTTTCGACTTGATTGGGTGTATTGACCTCCGACCACAACAAAAGTCAGTAAACCACTTTTTACCATTGAAATCGATGGTGCAGAGTCCCCATAGTATTTATCAAGCTTTTCCTTGGTTTGAGTGACGATTTTTTTTCCCAAAAGTAATGTTTAATGAGCACTCGAAATTCACTTTTCTCCATTTTTAAAAAAATTCAGGAGGTTGTATGTTTTGAAGAGCTGTTAATCGCAAAGTAAATGACGGAACTTGCTCAAAATTTTACAGTAGTCTACTAACAGGTGGTACTTGATGGGAGCAGTGTTGCATTTCATACAACTACGACGGAAGTTCGAAAAGTCACGGACTTATTGATCCGCCTTTACAACAGTTTGCCGAATACGAAATTATTTTATATTTTTCAATCTTTCTTTAATTTTATTTTGAATAGTATTTAGCTGGATAATTTAAACGCAAAATTGAACTTTACAACATGAACAGTCTTTGATTTTCGCAAAAGTTTTAATTGAATAACTGATTGATTGAAAAGAGGTTGTAGCAACCGTAAATTCGGCTGTTGCCACCAAATTACTCCTGCCACTACCAAATTGCGGTTGGCGCAACCGAATTATTATTGCCACAACCGAATTGTGGTTTCTACAACCGAAATGCGGTTACCACAAGCGAATTGAAGTTTTCACGACTAAATTTGGTCCACACAACTAAAATTCGGCTGAAGTAAACTCTTGTTGTAATTGATTCGGTAGTGACCACTTAATTTTTAAGTGTGTCAACAACAGTGTTTATATGTTTTGTTGTAGCAAACGAATTGGGAACTAATTCGGATGCAGCAACTAAAATTGGTACCAAGTGCCGTTGCAGCAAGTAACTATTGCATGATTTCAGGTGCAACAGCCGAATTTGGCACCCATTCGGTAGCAGGTATAGAATTTGGTATCTATTCGGTGGCAATAACCGAATTGGACCTAAATTCGATTGCAACGGCCGAATTTGGCGTTAATTCGGTTGCTTGCTTAATTTATTCTACACTCAGATAAAAGGAAAGTAAGTTTGGCCATTGGTGGCGCAATGGTAGTGTGCACGCCTCTTGTACAGTAGAATGTGGGTTCGATCCATGCTCTGGCTAGCTTTATTTTTTTCGACGGCGGCCGTAATATTGAATATTGAGTAAATGGATATGAAAAGGCTTGCCAAAAATCTTCAGAAACTGAAAAAGTGTCGGTTCCAGTCAAAGAGTTTATAAGTAGAAGAGGCGCAGCTCACTCTTGGTGGGAAATCCTCCATTAGTCACATCTTCAGAAACAAACAGAAATTGTCCAGCAGCCCAAAAACTACTTTAAAATCTACTTTACAAAAAAAAAGATTTTTAACTTTTTTGGTGATTCTTATAGTATACGGTCTTTCGAATGCCATAAACTGCAGCCTTTTTAGCCGCAATAGATTTTTCATAAATTAGCTTAAAATTCCATTGTCTCAAAATTCATTCGCCGTATTGAATCAACTATTCTGAACTTTACAATTCTAAAATTTCCCAATATTACGAAAATAGTCCGTTATATTAGATCTGCCTTTGTGAGTTTTTTAAACCAAATAGCAGGTACGTGATTAGCGATCCCGGAAACCCCCGAGTAATGAGTTTCAAACCATGAAAGCCTTCAGGCGCAGCAAAATCAACTTGTTTACGTTACAGTCCTTTTCTTCAAAATTTTGTTTTCGGGCCGTAGTTCCCCTTTTAAATTTCCCTGTTGCATTTGTATTTTATTTACATTCGAAATCACATAAAATACAAGAAATCACGCTTTCTAGTAAAACAGTTTGAAGTGCAATTGCTCCAAAAGTGTATGAGATACAATTGTGTAAGCCATTTGACCACACGAGGTTGAAAAATACACCCAGAAAAATCTGTACTTTTTTGCAGTTTGGATACGAACATAACGTATTTATAGCTTATTGCAAATATAGTATACTTGTGTCCAAACACATTGTGGTTGCTACACTCTATTACATGTTGGACACACAATGATCAGTAGGTTATTATATATTGTTGAAAATTGTTGGAAGCACTAACGTGACAGACAACAAAGAAGCAAAAAACCACCAAATCTTCAGTTCATGAAAACAATGCTTGCACACATATACATGTTTCTTACAATATGTTGCTGGAGCCGTTTTTGTTCAGCGTGTAGCAAATAAAATTAAAGTAGAAAAATAAAGGAGGTAAGAATTTGTAAGACACAAAAAAAGAATTTTTTTCCGCTCATTTTGAAAATTATGAACAATAAACAAAATATATATGGCAATGTCTTTCGTGACATACGTAACATTCGCAGAGTTTTTACAACATTCAAATTATTCTATCTCGTGAACTGTTGAACATAGAGCTATAATTTTTTTTTGGAAAAATTATTTAGCTTAAGCTTAATTAAAATCAGTGATTTAATTGAAAAAAAATTACTGAATTTTGGCTGTAAAAATGGTGTAATTTGTCGTGACTGACGTAACGCATTTGTTCACCAATAATTCAGGTCACTTTTCCAAATGGCATTTCTCTAAAAGTTTCAATGTGAAGTTTATTTTTTTTGTCCGGATATCTTCTTCTATGTCTATAGTTTAGAATACAATCAGTATAAATGCGTCAAAAAATTATGCTCAAAAGATGTTGAGGTTTGAGCGAAATAAGTTCCGTGACTGACGTAACGTGACTGACGTAACATTTTTGGTATTGAACAATTCTAATACGTTAAGATACATTCTGAAGCCGGTGTACATGTAATTGTATATCATTGTGTTTGATTTTTTGTTAGTTGGTATGAGTTCCGTATTTTAGGGTATGTTTGGGCGGATGATCACCATCATCACCATCCATCATCTTCGTACGCTATTGTAAATTGTACGAAAATGAGGAATTATAAAAAGACATTGCCATATTAAAATTTTTGTTTGCTTTAATAACGAAAAATACAAAAAATACAAAATTGAATGATTTCAATATTAAGATCTATAAATAATTGGTGACTTCTTACCTATAATCCGGTTGTTACAGAACTGCAGTTTCATTTTTAGACGGTCGGAATTTGTGTTTATATACAAAATCAACTTCGTTTGTTTGCGTCTGCTTAAGGTAAAAATTACAATTTATAATACTTTTTAATGCGCCGACATTCCATGGCGCCTCCATGCGTATGAGTAATATTTAATTTAATATTCTCATCTTTCTTTAAATTTCAATAAAAATCCCCTACATTGTGTTGTGGGATATGGGGAACATCAATTAATTTAATTTTGATTATATTACCAATGTCTGTGTGGACATTCGATACTGATAGATTGACGGTGACCGTGCCACAAACAAGTCAAAATTTGAATTTTCATACAAATTAAAGAGGTGATTACGGGAGCGCCGTTAACCTTTTATATGTTGAGAATAGTCGTTGGATAGATGAAGTGCATCGCTATCCAGCAGTTACTCATAATTGCCATATCACATATTACTTTCGAGATAATCGGTGCGATATTAGAACAATTTTTCACACAAAAATATTGGGAGTGAAATTCAAATTGCGATACAACTTGGTTTATTGCAGATATATTCGATATTACAAAATGTTACGATAGACCTAGTCAAAATGTATTACAGCGCTAAATTAAACCAAAAATATTAACGTGTTTGATTTCTTCGAAAAGGAAAAGTATACAATTTAGTTAACTTTTGGCTAATTTCTAAAATATACACAGTTGAATGATTTTCAATGTTAATATCTCAAAATAAGTTGACACTCTATCTGCAACCCGAATTTTAGAGAACTGTTTTTATTTATATAAAAAAACATATTCTCTGGTTTGCGTCTGTTTAAGTTACAAATTACGATTTTTAATTCATTTTATTACTCCTATTTTCTATTGCGTGTACATTAGGGCGTACAGAAAAACATTCTGGTGGAATTTCAAATGTGGTGGGTCTCTAACGACGCGTATTAACGAGGTGATTACGGGAGCGTAATAATTAATTTTTTTCGAAAATGTGCTAGGAGTTGAAACTTCAATGGCCGGTTGGGGACTAAAATTATCCTCGTGTAAAAAAAATTAAGTTTCCGTAATCACCTCTTCTTTACGCGTCGTTTGAGACACCCCCGTTAAAATTAACATTTAATATGCACATCAGTTTTAATTTTCGATAGAAATTACTATATATTTCGGTGATGTATATCATTAATATCACTTTATTTATTTTTGACTATATCACAAATGTATGTATGGAAATTCGACAGTGACAAAAACAAGTCAAAATCTGAATTTGCATTCAAATTGCGTTTACCGCCGCTACCTGTTTATCAGTTGGGAATTGTCGTTGAATAGATGACTGATGTTCAACCTGGTTGGTATGAGATATATTCGATATTATAAAACATTAAGATAGACCTAGTCAAAATGTACTACAACGACTGCATTATACTAAAACTATTAGCATTTTGAAGTAACTTAGCCAATTTGGGTTAATTTCTAAAATGATCACAATTGCATGATTTTCAGTGTTAATATCTCACTGTAATTCTTGGCTCTTTACCTAAAATCCGGTTTTCACAGAACTCATAAATATTTACTAGATCAGAAGTTCCTCAATTTTGTCCGACAGCATTTGGTGTATCATGAGCTGCAAAATACACTCCGGTTCACTTACTTAAAGGCACTAAAAATTCTATATTCATCAACCTGTATCTTTTGCAATTTGTAACCGATTGCAGAATTTTAAAATGGTTTCTTAACTAAATAACTTTATTTGAGCAATTGATTAAAAAAGTCCAAAAATTTGCTATTTTGTTGGTTCACTTGAATAAAGTCACGTTAACTAATTTTAATTAAAAACTGTTTTTCTTGCTTTTTTAATTTATTTTACTTTATTGAAGAACTATTACTATTGGGTACAACCCCCTTTATAACTATAACTTCAATATAATAATAACTTAATATATACGGGTTTTTATTGAGAGATAAAGAGAATTTATGTCATCCAACGAAATTTGATTCCAAGCATTCTTAATGGCCTGACGTAGTGACTGCGTGTGATCAAATTGTCTACCTCCTTCATAGACCTTACGAGATAACCAACCCCAGACATTTTCGATAATGTTTAGATCTGGCGAATAGGGTGGCCAGTTAAGAATATTAACAATTTGGTTTGCAATGAACTCCTTTACTACTCTGGCGTTGTGTATAGGGGCATTATCCTGTTGCAGTATCCAAGATATTAGACCAAGTAGTACACTGAACTTGGGAAAGGCCGATTCCAATAACGTTTAGCTTTTTATAGCTTGCAACAGTCATTTTTGCACTTTGAACTTCAAGATCGATGGTGCCATAGTACGTAATAGCACCCCACACCATAACGCCGCGCTCTCGGCTGTGATGTTGGTTCAAAAAACGCATTTCTTGGCGCAGATCATGGAAATAATAGTTGTAGCCATCAGGCTCATCCAAATTAAACTTCTTCGCCTCCGTAAATACAACGGTTCTCCAGTCATTTACATGACTTCTTGGCTGCAGATCCCATACCATGTAGTCTCTTGCGAATTGAAGCCGCTTTTCCTTACTAGGAGCATTAAGTGGCGGCTTTTTTTGTAATATCAGGTATTTAAGATTCTCACAGCTCTCAATTACTCTGCGTACTGATGACTTGCTCGCTTCCACTCCAGCTTGAGCTCTTAGTTTAAGAGAATTGGCAGAATTGGAAGCAATTCTTATGATTTTTCTTTTCTCATTCGTAGACAAAGACAATGAAACCCGACGTTGAAAATTGTTTTTATACCCCTCGGGGTCCTTGGTGTAATTGTCGACAACTGTTGGGCTCCGTCAAATTGTTTTAGCTATTGTGCGGTTAGAATATCCTTCAGAACGGTAAACATCGACTTTAATTTTTCCCGATAGATTTTAAATTTTTTGTTTGCCATTTTGACTCGAAATATGATTAAATTGTAATAAATTGTAATAAACAAACGCTCCCTACAAAAAATCATCGCTTACTTTAAAAATAATAAAAAAAATATTAAAGTGTCTTTTTGCAAGTGAACCAAAAAAAAATAGCACAATTTTGGACTTTTTTTTATAAATAGCTCAAAAAAAGTTCTTTAGTTAAGAAACCACAATTGTCATGATTTTTTATATCTCAAGATGTCTAGCTTCCATTTACATTTTAAAATTCTGCAATCGGTTACAAATTGCAAAAGGTACAGGCTGCTGAATATGGAATTTTTAAAAGTGAACCGGAGTGTATATTGTGAAACGATGTTCAAAATGCGTTTCCCACACATACGTATGAGTAACAGAGAATTTAATATCAACATTAATCATACGTAAGAGTGACTGGGTATATGATGTTTCTATTTAATAGTCGATGGAAATGAGCATAAGCTGCGATGTGGGATATCAGGAACGACATTTGTCACGGAGTACGAAACTAGTCATGTCATTTTTATGATCTATTGTTCCAACGAAAAACCAAGCATTTTTCACTTAGAAAATGTATTAGGTCTTGAAAGCTTTTGGTACGAACTTCTCGTACATTAAAATTTGAAACTAACGGAAATAAAATCATTGCGAAAAAATCAAACACAACAGACTCTAGCCCGGTCATTTGAAAAACGATCCCACACACAAATTCAACTGTGAGTTATAGATAAACTAACCCCAAATTAACTGCAACCCTGCCGGAATGTAAGATGAAAAGAGGACATGGAAGAAAAAAGCCTTCTGTTATTATTGATATAATTGACGTTCAGGTGGACAACACGGTCTTTCGATTGCCATAATCTCTAGCTTCCTAGCTGCATTAGAGTTTTCATAAATTAGCTTCAAATTCCTCTCTTTCAAAATTCATTCGCCGTATTGAATCAACTATTCTGAATATTAAAATTCTTCAATTTCCCAATATTACAAAAATAGTCCATTATATTTGGTCTGCTTCTTGAGTTTTTTAAATCAAATATCAGGTTCGTGATCAGCGATCCCGAAATCCTCCGGGTAATGAGTTTCAAATAATGAAAGCGTTCAGGCGCATCAAAATCAACTTGTTTTCAAAATTTTGTTTTCGGGCGGTAGTTCTCTTTTAAATTTCCCTGTTGCATTTGTATTTTATTTACATTAGACATCATATAAAATACAACAAACCACGCTTTCTATTAAGTGCAATTGGTCCGAAAGTGTACGAGATACAATTCAAGAACTTCGCAAAAACAAAACAAATTTTTTCAATTTTTAAAACTCGAGTTAAAGTCGAATATATTGATTTATTTACCTTGGCTCCGCCCTGAACAACAACAATGCCAGTCTGGAGATAAATAGGAGAATTATACTGGAAATAGATGCTACTTTGGGCTCAGCAACGGTTTGAGAACAAATTCCTCACTCGACACACAAAAGTCCAGCCATACAAGAATCTCATTTCAACTGTCTTAGCATATGGCTCCGAGCTTGGGTCAAAGCGCAGGCGAATGAAAAACACCTGGAAGTATTCGACGAAAAAATTCTCCATAAATCAAATGGTTCCGACGTCATTGGAATCACGAAATAATTTGTATATTAAAATTCAAAACTAACGGAAATAAGGTCATAGCGAAAAAATCAAACATAACTGACTCTAGCCCGGTCATTTGAAAAACTAGCTCGCACAGAAATGCAACTGTGTGTTATAAACAAACTAACGTCAAAAATCAACTGCAACACTGCGAGAATGTTTGATGAAAAGAGAACATGGAGGAAAGAAGCCTTCTGTCATAGTTGTTGGAATAATTGACGTTCAGGTTGAGTTGGTACCGAGTGATTTTCGATCGATACCAATTCACATATGCAAATTGCACATAAAATTTATGTATATATATACGATTGATGATCCATCCAATGGTACCAATTCAAGCACAGTGAGTAGAACTGGTCACGGAGTTCGAAGCTACTCATACCAGTGAGTGTGCACTCCTGAATTATCTCTTATTCCAACAAAACACCAAGCATTTTTTACTGAAAAAATTTATCAGACCTTGAAAGCTTGAAGTAGGAACTTTTCGTACATTAAAATTCAAAACATTTAATTTAGTTTTGGTTATATCATCAATGCATGTGGGGAAAGTCAAACCTTATAATTTGACCCTGCCAAATGTAGGTAACAATTCATATTTGCATTAGAAGGAACTTGATCGATGCTAGACTTGGTGGAATGGCGTCAAACAGTTTATGAGTCGTTGGATCAGGGTAGTACAACCCTATACAACAGCGTATAGGCTGATCAATATAGTAGTGTTTTTGTTTCAAAATAAAAAAACTCAAATGAAGTGTGGATTCTTTATTTTTCATTCGAAAGGACAGTTTATGCCATTTATTTTTTGAAAATAATTTCCTTCAAATGTTGGCCGCATGTAAGTTTTGAGATAGTGGGTGTGAGATTGGGGTAATTTTTCATACTAATATTGTGACTGAAATTCAAATTGAAGTATAATGTGTTTCGTATCTAATTATTATTAATGAAAATAAGAGTTTCTAAATTTCTCCATTTCTCTAATGGCTATCGAGTTGGAAGGTGTAACAAATTTAAGTGTAATACAAAATATGTCAGTGAGACCTCAATTCTGTATTAGCCCGCTTAGAATGCATACAGAGTTTTCAAATGACACTACATACTTAATGATTCTTTGGGGATTTATGTCATTTTACACATATGTAGATATATCGCACTTTACTTCAAATGACACCAAATTCTTAATTATTTGTTGTGGAGTTATGTCATTTTACAAATAGATATATCGCATCCCAACTATAAAAGTGTCAATAACTCAAAAGTTTCAGATTTTACTTCTATGCTTAAATAATACCCATGGATGTACCCATACTGTAAAAATATGTCGTCATTTTCTCTTCCCTTTCGTTAAGAAAATGCTGTAGGATTTGAGGATTTTCGCAAATTGTTTAAATTAAAAACCGGTAAATTTTGAGATACGGCTCATTTGTAGTTGGGCGCGATTTTTAAATATATTTGTTACTATTAGTTGTGACACAGTCATACATAAAATAAAAACAATTCCCGATGTCTCACAAAAAAACAAATACCATTTTTCCACGAAATTTAAAATAAAAAAAAACCTAAAGAATACCCTAAGGCTTTAGATGTTATGTCTGGCAATTGGACGCTATTTTCTGCTCGTTTTAAATTCTAACACATATACAGTTTTCCCACCATATAGAGGCATCACCGTAACATTTTCATATGTGTATACATACATATGTGTATTTAGACGTGTAAACAACAGCAGAGACAGCAACAACAATAGCAAAAACTTAACTTTTCTAACTTGTGCTCACATTGCATTTGTTGTATGTATTATGTTATGTTTGTTACTTTGTTAGTTTATATTGTCTTCGCATTGTTTTCCCAACTACACAGACACTTGGGGTTATAAACAAAGGTTGCTTTGTTGTGTACACAATCATACATTCGTATAAACTAATAAAATTGTACAATACCGCTTGTAAATACATAAGATTTTATGTATGACTGCATATATGCATTTAGTTCACATGATGTCGTACTGTTGCTTGCGTTGCTGTATGGTTAATCTTTCCCCTTATTTTGTTGTTAAATATTAATTTAATTAAAGCAACGGTGGTGGAATGGTTAGTGTGCGTTACTCTTGTGCATGAGAATGTATGTTCGATCCCTTCTCTGACCACCATACATATCTTTTGGCAACGGTCAACTCCCTTAGTGACAGCGACACTGTCGAGTACTTACCCCTGAGAAAGCTTCGCAAACTAGTGTTCAGGATCGGTGTAAAGTTGTGGGTCCCCATTAAAGAGTGTACAACTAGAAAGTCCAGAGCTCACTTATTCCGAGCAGCTCTCACCTGTCCCCTCATGGTATGTAAAGACAATATATAGACATGTAATGGTAGGGCCATGTAAAATTAGGAATTTGAACCCCCGCTATTTCGAAGCAGATGACAGATTTGACGAAGTTTTGTCAACCTGATCACTGCAGCGGAGTTTTATCCTTCCTATTCCTCGTATTCGTTCGAGTTCGGTTTCGAGTACCCTGGTACGTCATCGTCCAATCTAGTGACATGGCCTAGCAGCGCAATCGCATTAGTTTGATCCGCTTAACCCTGCTGTTAGATTAGGACCATTTGGTCCAAATTTTTTCTGTTTTCCCTTGTAACTTTGGAACGGTGATATATACTGACTAAATTTTTCTGCTAATGGGGTCTTTTAATAAAACAATGTTATGTGCGAAAATTAAATTTTCTAACTTTATTCAGGACTGAGAAAAATACAAAATGACGAATCTTAGATTAGAGGACCATTTGGTCAATAGTACATTTTTTCATTACCAAGCGAATGTAAATTCATGTCAAATATTTAGAAGATGTTTTTGATATGTCAAATACTTGCTTTAGAAATTATTGAACCAAAATAGTTACAAAGGATAAGATAAAATTATTATTTTGGATGAAAATTCCAGTATGGACCAAATGGTCCCTCAATCTAAGATTCGTAAGTTTTTTCATTACCAAGCGAATGTAAATTCATGTCAAATATTTAGAAGATGTTTTTGATATGTTAGCGGATGTTTTTGATATGTCAAATACTTGCTTTAGAAATTTTTGAACCAAAATAGTTACAAAGAATAAGATAAAATTATTATTTTGGATGAAAATTGCAGTATGGACCAAATGGTCCCTCAATCTAAGATTCGTAAGTTTTTTCTAATCTAACAGCAGGGTTAACAGTGTCAATGTCTTAAATTCATCCACCACCTCGAAATAATAACGGTTATCAACGTTCACGCTTTGCCTTAATCGCTTGGAGGCCCTGTTCATTAAAACCATAAATTTTGTCTTGTCCTCATTTACGGTTAGACCCACTTTTGCTGATTCGTTCTCAATTCTCGAAAAAATCGCAGTAACTTCTCTATGATATCTATGATATCCAATGATATCTATATCATCAGCATACGCGAGCAGCATGTGACTTTTGCTGCTGATGGTTTTATTCACGTTTCCTGCAGGTTTTCTGATAACGATCTCCGTTGTATTTTTAAAGAAATCCCACGATAGTGTGTCGCCTTTCCTGAGGCCTCGCTTAGTCTCAAAAGGTTCGGAAGATCCTTACCAACTTTCACTGCGGATGTGTTGTTCATCATCATTGGTCATCATGCAAAGGCGTATGAGTTTTGCAGGAATATCAAACTCAAACACTGCTTCGTAGAGTTTCTCCCGTATCGGGCTATCGAAGGCAGCCTTATAATCGACAAATAGGTGATACGTGTCGATTTGTTTTTTGTGGGTCTTTTCCAGAATTTGGCGTAGCGTGAAAATCTGGTTGTCAATTTTCCAGACCTAAAGCCACACAGGTATAGTTCAATCAGGTCAGCGATAATTGGTTTTAGTCTTTCGCACTTTGTACGTGGTAGTACCTTATATGCTATAGATAAAAGGCTAACTCCACGGTAGTTAGCACAGAGAATCCCTTCGATTTTTTGTGTCTGTGGGGCAGAGTGTACTGAGACACCAATCATGAGCAAGCATGCCTTTATCTAACCAAATTTTGTTAATGTGCTGATGCATGCACCATATCAGCTCATAGCCTGTAGCATTAAGCAGCTCCATCGGTAATCTATCGGCTCATGCGGCTTTGCTGTTCTTAATCCGAGCAATAGCTGTTATCACCTAGTCTTGGTTAGGATGGGGGCTATCGATGTCATCGTTCAAATTGTTATCGGTTATCTCATCGTCATTGGATACCTCAGGTAGCAGTAGCGCTGCAAAATGATCGCTCCATATTCCCAATATGCTCTCCGCATTTTCCCTGCAGCTTTCGTGAGTAGTGTGGCTTTGTCCGCATTTCATAATTCATTCTAATATGCCTTAAAGAGAAAAGATGTCAATACTCTATGAAATGACGAAACGTCTAGTTTACGGTAGAGAAATTATGATTACTCTTGTCGAAGAAATTGTAGCCTATAAATTTTTTGACAATTTTGCAAAATACACTAGTCAACAAAAATAACATTTCGATACCGAGAGGGGGTGTAGGACGTCAACATTTCATATTTTAAATTTTTGCAAATTGTAGCAAATTTTAATCGCAGTGTCTTCATCTCTCTTTTCAGGTGAGTCTTCAAATTGGACATTATTAATTATAAGTAAGTAAATTTATTTAAAACAAAATTATTCCCGAATACATAGCGGACATTTCTGGCAAAAAATAAATAACCTCAAGTACAAATTGTTGCAAAATATTTTTTCCCCGACACCCACATATCAATTAACGCTACGTTGTCCTTATTTTTATAGGTAAACCATTGACATTGGTTTTGTGGATATTGCTTTTTCTTATAATTGTTTCCTGTATACAAAACGTAGACGTGAGCCGTCAAGTGCCATGCCCATTTTTCGTAATTAATTTTTATCTGTATTTAACAAATTCTTGCTCGACTATTTTGATATTTCATAAAAATATAAGCATGACAGTTACTGACCTACGTCATTGACATTTGCCAAAGTTTAGGGTTAGCCCCGATCTGCTAACCACCATTATACATATTTGTTACGAAAGCACATTTTTGGGTGTGGACGTTTCCTGCGCCAAATGGTCACACTTAGTGAGTATAGTCAAACCCCAAAAATTTAGACCGCTGTGTAGCTACACTTTTTTCTATGGGCGTGACAAGTTTTAATTTTTTTATCCGATGCTGTTCGAGATAAATTTAAAAATCGAGTATAAATATTGAATTGAGCGATTTCATGTGATTATGTACATGTTTTTCGAGATTTAAAATTAAAAAAAAATTACTAAAAGCACATATAAAATTTCAAGACGAACGATTCTCGTCTGCGGAATCCTCTAGTAAAATCTAATCCAAAATAAATTGGCAAAACATTTGGATATTTTTCCGGTTATTTTGGTGCAGTTTTCTTGACCCTGTTTCAAAAAAGGACAAAAAGGACGTCTGGAAATAAAGATAGGGAATTTTTGTCTTTGACGACCCATAATAAAATTTAATGAGGAATAAATGCGTGGAATCCGTAGCTGGTCATTTTAGTGTAAATTGTTGGTACTTTTGAACAAAGGACGAAAATTACCCTTAGACTTTGAAACAGAGCATTTAAATATTCTATGAAAATAATCCCTGTCATGTACAAATTTCACTGAAGACATGTTATCACATGATTTCGCCCAATTCAATATTTATACTCGATTTTTAAATTTATCTCGGACAGTATCGGCCACGCCCATTCAAAAAGTGTTGCTACACAGAGGTCTAAGTTTTTGGGGTTTGATTATACTCACCTAATTTGATGATTTGGAGCAGGAATCGTCCACCCCCAAAGCAAAACACAAAATTTTTTTGCATAGTGTTATTTATCAAAGCTAAAAAGATTAAAAATTTTTCTAGCTTTACCCACAGACAAATTCGGGTACGTCAAGCGTGTTAGCTATAACCGAAATGAGATGTTGTCATAAAACCAACTAGGGGTCCATACCAAATAAAGAGTTGACATTGCCAAATTATAAACAGTCTCAACCGAAGTGGAGGTTGTTGCAACCCAACAAAAGGTTGTCACAAGTGACTTTAGAGTCTACGACAGCCGAATTTAAAGATTGCCACAACCATGACCAAACTTTTTTTTAAGTTTGGGTACCGGATTATTCCGTTTCGTCGGTTATTTCATTTCATTTGAATCGAATCGTTTAATATTTTAAAACAGGTAGATGTAATTATGTTGTGGTAACTGTTTCGGTTAGACCAATAGATTTTAACAAAATGAGTTTGCTACATACGGTTATTACAATTGAGGTAACGCCGGATTTGGTTGTTGAACCGGTTTAAAGACAAATTTGGATATTGCATCTCTGATAGTTGATATCTAGTGCGATTGATGTAACGTAACTGATGCTAACGTTGGTTGTTTCAATCTCATTATTATTAGAGGACAACATTGGCATCTGGAAATACGACGATATGATACCTCAAGGACTCTTCTGAGCAGTGGACAGTCTGTAGTGATAATTCAATCAATCTGCTTATGGAGACCCATTTCCGTGGCAACTCGCTGAATGAGGAGGTGACTGCGGGTGAACATACTCCTCATAAATCAGAAGATGCCATTGAAACTGTTACTAAAACCAGGCTTAATTTGGCGAAAGCTTTTAATACTTTAAATCTCCCGGGACCGACAAGCGGAACTTAAGGCTATGGCCAATATATAGATCACCTGGCTAATAACGTTATACAACTTCAGGTTCATTCTGAGACGATGGAGAGATACAAAAGTGATTTTTATTCCCAAAGCGGCAAAGGCCTCTTGCACTGCTCCTAAAGACTTTAGGCCTGTAAGCCTGTCACAGTTCCTACTGAAGAATTTGGAACAGCTAATAAACATAGACTTACCACATAGGCAAGTCTACAGTGATAGCACTGCATGAACTGATAGGATACATTGAACAATCGTTTGCTGCTAAGAAATATACGTTGGTAATCTTTCTTGGCTTTGATGGTGCGTTCAATAATATCACTCCTAATGCAATAGAATTTGCGCTATCGGTCGTTAAGATGAGCCGAGACGCGACACAGCCGAATTGGGCACCTCGGCCTGTAGGAGGGTTGTTAATAGAGGCACAACCCAAAGAAGGGCCCTGTTTGCGCTTCTATGGAACCTTGTGCTGAATGGAATTCTGGTTACTCTCTAAACTGCGGCTGCAAAAATTCTTGCTTAAGCCGACGTTATGGCAATATCTATTAGGACAAGTATCGCACTACCCAAAGTAGCATTTGATGGAAGATGGGTGGGTAAAAATGGACTAGGTGTAGATCCGGCCGAGACCGTCCTGATCCGATTTACCCGAAGGTATAATATACATATCAACCGTGGAACCTATCACTTTGCATAGTCCTGAAATGAAGCTGACAGAGTGTGCCACCTGTATGTTTTTTTTTTTGACAGCAGGCTTAGGGTGGTATTCTATAAGTCGTGAATCAGTCACTTCGCGTTACATTTGTCGTTTTGATAGTTTATAAAACGTTACAGCTATTCGGTGAATACCTGCGTTGAGTTACATTATTTTATGGGTAGTTTATAAAACGCAGCTCAACGTTTTTGATTACTTCAGCTTTCAAATTGAACACGCCACAATTCTTCGCGTTAGTTGAAGAATTTACACATTTAAAAAAGAATGTCGATCAAGAATAGGCAGATGGAAGTATTTTGCATTTCATTGCTTATAAGTAGTTGCCAATTTTGGTTGAAATGCATTCGACGAATAGAGCTCAAACTTTTTTTTAAAATTAATTCAAAATTATATTGTTTAGAAGGGGAAAGTTCAAATAAATAATGCGTTGCAAAATTATTATAATTATATTTAAGAATTATAGACATCAGTTTATGTTGACAATAATAAACAAAAGAACGAATACGTTACAATCTGTACATACCGCCAAATGGCACGTGTTTTTGAAAATACAACTAATTTAATATAGATGGGGAAATTTATTGGACATTGAACCCCAAAATAATATAGGGTTTTTACACATTTTATGTGAATATTGTTGGTATTTGTAGTATTATAAATTATAGAAATCTTAAAATCTGATCTACTGAAACAGAGCTAAATTTTTTAATCGTTTTCATTCTGAGCATTTTACTCAATATAACTTTTTCTGATCTATAATTGTTTATTTTAGTTTAAAAATAAAATAAATGGTTTCCCATTACATCCCATGAAGAGACCGGCCAGAACTTCTCACAATCACTGAGCTGTGCGCTTTCCAGTTTTCACTCACTGATTGGGACCTACAGTTTTACACCGATTCCGAACGGTATTTTGAGAAGCTTTTTCATGGCTATATACTCGATAGTGTCGCCGTCACTAAGCGAGGGGACCGTCGTCGAAAGAAATTTTTAAGGTGGTTGGAGCAGGGATCGAACCCAGGATCTCCTGTACAAGAGGCGCGCCCACTACCCATTGCATCACCGACGGTCATGTTTATTTAAGTTTGGCAACTCTATAAACTGCATATGTCAGTAATAAACTACCATTTTTTGACTTTGGCGACTCTATAAACTGCATATGTCAGTAATAAACTACCATTTTTTGACTTTGGCGTCGCGTTGGTTTCTGCGTTTAAGTTCACTTTCGGGTCTTTTAGAATACTACCCTTAGTTTCCGACCCAACGTAGTGGAATGGGCGAAAAACGTGACGATAGCCCTACATAATCGTTCACTGGATTTGTACATAGATGGTGATATGCATGATCTTTGGGGTTATCGTGTAGTGGTAGGTGCTTGAAAACTTCATCTATTGTGTACTACTGGCTAGGATTCAGGGAATGGCGATGTTGTGCATCACAGGTGCTCTATGCGCCACTCCCACTACTACACTTGTTGCTGCCAGTGGACATTATAGGCCGTTGGTGGTGCAGTGGCTATTGTGCTCGACTCTTGTGCTTGAGAACGTGGATTCGATCCCTGCTCTGACCACCTTACATTTTCATCGACAATGTCCACTTCGCTTAATGCTGGCGATACTATCGAGTATTTAGCCATGAAAAAGCTTCTTAAAATTCCGCTCGGCACCGGTGTAAAACTATAAGTCCCAATCAGTGAGTGAACAATTATAAATCGCACATGTCACTGGTTGTGAGAAGCCCTCCCCAATCCCTTCATGGGATGTAATGGGAAACGTTTTTTTTTTTGACATTATAGGCAGACTGCTTCCACGTATGTCATGAGGTTAAGGTAACTCTCACAATATCGGAGTCGGTCATGGAAGAGTGCTGGAAGGAACTTCCAACATTCCTCCATTTGTCGACTACTCGCATGCGGAACCACTATTCACCCGGAAATACCACACTCGCTTACAGGAATGAAATTTCTGAATCAAAGGAGGTCCTGGCAAAGGGGTAAATATCAATTTCTACATGAATTGTTCGAAAATGAATGATCACGTAGACTACTGAGTCTACTCTAGGAAATTAGGATTGTCCGTTTTCCTGAGAATACCTGATTATTGTAGCTTGTATCAGGCTGAAATTTTGGCTATTAGAGAAGTGACTGACGGGCTGAGGGGTAAAAGTCCAATATTCTTTGGGGTCAATGCCTTCTCCAATAATCAGTCGGTCATCAAGTACTGGAATCAGTATTCCTGTATTCAACATCTGTCCAGGTCTACCGCAGATCTCTTAGCGAGATGGCCCAACAGTACGTTATTCACTTCTTGTGGGTGCCAGGGCACAGGGACATTCCGAGAAACAGCACAGTGGTTGAGCTGGTCATACTAGGGACTACCTCACAAGTTCCACAGGAATTGCAGCTTGTTGGTATGCCCCTAGCGACTTGTACGCATATCCTGCAAGAACGATCCTACATGATATTGCAGGAGAGATGGACAAGAAGCACAGATTGTGTCCGCTGAAGATAAGTCTGGGTGATAGTGGATAGTAGGAAATCAGTAAAGCTTCTGTCGTAAGCCAGGCCCAAGGTATCAATGCCTATTTCAGTTTTGATGGGACACGGTTTGACTGGTAGACATGCACCGAGATTAAAGTTCACGGCAAATGACTTCTGTAGAAGCTGTAACGATGAGGAAGAGACAGAATCCACGAAACATCTTCTTTGCAAATGTCCTGACAGGCGGGAGAATGCCTACTATGGGGTCCTACCTATTTAGGGACCTGGGAGAAATATCTCAGATAGACGTAGATAATATCTTGTGATTCTTGGAGCAAACTAAACGGTTCTCAGGTGAGGCTAATGCTTAATCTCTGTTCTAATAAGTCCAAGGAGGGGTTATTGTAACCGGATTATATGCAAATTAAAAAGTTACTGGTATGCCACAACATTGATGATTTCTGTAAATTAGTCTTAAGTTTCGAAGACTCCCTCATTGCAGTTAATTTAATCGCAGCATATTATAGCATGTCCAAAAGACGGGAATTTTTAAAACCCGGGTTTCGGTTTATTCGAAAAATCAGTCTTTCAATAGCGGTTTTAAATTTTGGCAAAAACCCGTGGAACTGGTTTTAACTTTTTTTTTGGTTTGATTTAAATTAGACATGTAGCAGTTCCAACACATTTGACTAGCGAACTGAAATGTTATCTGACATGCAAAACAACGTAACTACAATTACAATTTGTGTACAGGAGCAGAAAAGGAACGATTAAAAAATGGTAATGATTGTGCTTTTGACAGCCACCCTTTCGGTTTTTACCTTAAGAAAGGTCTTACCTGGGGCAAAAATCGAAAATACAGTATTCTTTGCCATTTTATACTGTTTTTCAATTCTTCTGTAAAAAATGGAAACTGCAGTTACGTTGTTTTGCATTTCAGCTGACGATGCACTTCTTATTCGAGTTTAAAACAATAGATAAATAAAAAACTATAGGTGGGGAAAAATTTTAAAATAAGGGCGCTGGGGTGGTGGATATGGGCAAATTTCCCTGGCAATACAAACTATTGAAAAAACTATATAACCATGCTTTTTTGCCTTTTGTTTTATCAACAAATATCAAAAGCGATATACTTTTCTATTATTTATATTCTATTTTCAAATTTAAATAAAATAATCGAAATAAAAATGGTGTTTGAGTGCTTTTTCGTCGCAATCGAGTGAATCATCTATGGGCTCTATTTTTATAACTGAAAATTTAACAACTCTCTTTGAAATTGACTATCACGTTTTAATTTTAAATTTAACTTTGAATCCTATATAAGACATATTCTATGAGCTCCCAGTGGAAACGTATGACCGCTGCCCTTTCCATGACACTAAGATTGTACTAGAAGATTTTAATGCCCAAGAAGGAAGGGAGAATGAGTTTAATCCAACTACTGGCAATTTCCGTCTACATGCTGACAGTTCCGACAACGGTATGAGACTGATTGACTTTGCCGCTGCAAAAACGTGGTCATTAGTGGTACGAGATTCCAGCATAAAGAAATCCACAAGGCTACTTTGGTATCCCCTGATCAAAGAACGAAGAACAAAATTGATCACGTTGTAATTGATGGAAGGCACTCATCCAGTGTAATGGACGTACGTGTGATCAGAGGAGCTAACATCGTTTCTGATCACTACCTGGTAGCAGCTAAGGTTCGCACAAGATTAAGTAGAGCGAAAATCGTACGAAACGAGACGCAGAGGAAGCTGGACATCGGAAAGCTGCAATTACTAGAGGTAGCCACAGCCTACTCAAGGCAGCTCTCGCAACTTTTGGCACAGAACCCACCCCCACTCTATAACGATCCTGAAGCGCAGTGGAAACCCATTTCCGACTCTATAAAAACAGCCGCAACAACCGTACTTGGTTTTGAAAAACCGCTTCGCAGCAAACCATGGTACGATGAAGACTGTCGCATTGCAAATAATCAAAAAACGCTGCACGCATGGGAATGCTTCAGTCAATTGCAACGCGAGCTGCGACTAAGCGGTATAGGGAGAAAAGAAAAGAGGTAAACCGTCTCTTTAGGCATAAGCAACGGCAGTGGAGAAAGCGCGAGAGTGCGAAAATTGAGTCATACAGAAGGAACAACGAAGCCCGAAAATTCTACCAAAAAGTCAAAAGTGGAACTAGTTCAATGCGCCCCTTCTGTAAAGAAAACGACGGAAATCTCATCGCAGATGTGCAGAGTGTGTTGGGAATATGGAGAAATCATTTCTATGCGCTATTAGTACCTGAGATATCCAATGACGAGACAATCGATCTAAATTTGGAAGACAACGTCGATTGCCCTCCGCCTAACCAAGACGAGGTTAAAACAGCTATTGCCCGGCTTAAGAACAATAAAGCCGCAGGAGCCGATGGATTACCGGCGGAGCTGTTTAAAGCTGGCGGCGATGAGCTGATAAGGTGCATGCATCAGCTCATTAGCAAAATTTGGTTAGACGAATGCATGCCCAGCAGTCTCAGTGCACTATGTCCCATATTTAAAAAGGTAACCCGAGTGACTGTGCCAACTACCGTGGAATAAGCCTTTTACCCATAGAATATACGTTTCTTTCAAGCCAAATGTGCGAAAGACTAAAACCGATTATCGCTGACCTGATTGGACCATACTAGTGAGGGATTGGGCCTGGAAAATCGACAACCGACCAGATTTTCACGCTACGCCGAATCCTGGAGAAGACCCACGAAAAACAAATCGACACGTATCATCAATTTGTCGATTACAACGCGGCCTTCGGTGGCCCGATATGGGAGAAACTCTACGAAGCACTGTCTGTCTTTCAAAACTAAGCGAGGCCTCAGCCAAGGTGACACCCTATCGTGCGATCTCTTTAACATCTTAATGGAGATCATTATGAGAAAAGCTGCTGTCAATATGAATAAAACCATCAGCAGCAAAAGACGCATGCTGCTCGCGTATGCTGATGATATAGATATCATTGAACGCACAGTTAGAGAAGTTACTGCCGTGTTTTAGAGAATTGAGAAGGAGTCAGCAAAAGTGGGACAAGACAAAATTAATGGTTTCAACGAGCAGGGCCTCCACGCGATTAGACCAAAGCGTGAACGTTGATAACCTTTATAATTTCGAGGTGGTGCACGAATTTACATACCTTGGATCTGCTGTAAACAAAAACAACAACGTCAGCCTTGGGGCCTAGCGTAGAATTATGCTTGCGGATAGATGTTATTTTGGGGTAGTTAAGCACTTTAGAAATAAAACCATTTCTCGAATGACGAAAATCCAGCTATACCAGACTCCCATAAAAAAAAGGAAGACCAAGACTCCGCTGGAAGGATCAGGTTGACGAATCCCTGCGTACACTTGGTATTGCCAACTGAAGAGATAAGGCAAAATATCGAACTGGTCGGCGAGATATGTTATCTTCGTTTTTGTAAGGTCCATGACCCCTCGGGGTTGTTCGTGATCGGATAAGTAAGTAAGCTCATATTTCTTAATAAGGAAACAATTTTTAATGTTCTCTAGTCTCCTTGTTTAACATTTTCGCATTTAAAAGCCCTGCTTCTTTAACAAATTCTGAATTTCAAAAGCATATATATTGCTATACTGTGCCAAATAATGAGATATTAGTATATTGTCGTTGATTAATGTCCTAAAGGAGATACCTAATTTAATATCCGGTTTATTAAATTCAATTACTTTCTTTCACAATTCTACAAATTCAATGTTTTGGAAATAATAACAAACATTAATTATAGAACAATTCAGCCCACTCACCGTACCGATTTTCAGTACGAAATATTTTTAAAATGTCATTTCGTATTTGGTAGTTTGGAACACGTACATTTTGCATTTAATCATAAGTCATCATCAAATGTTCTTTATTTCAAATGGCATTAAATCATTCCAACACCGCATCTTTTAGCTGCGATACAAAAAACTGATGATGACAATGATGATGATGATGGTGTTATTTTGGTGATTCCCATAAACGCCAAAGGGAAAAATAAAATTGAAAAACTTGTTTTCAATTTACCTTCAGCTTCTAGTTGTTACTGAGGTAAAGAACGATACGAGCATACACATTTTGATGGATGTTTTTAATAAATGGTTTAAATCCAAACATTTTAGCTTAGATACACATGCCTTGTCATTGCGTTAACGGCTGTATTGTAGACCAAGCACTTAAGAAGCCAACAGAGGAAGTCAGGTCACATAATTTAAATACACTAAAGCTCGTTTTTTTTTTAAATTTAAAAAGCTCGCTAGAATGCCAACTGAATTGTAAAGGTTAACATTCGCAAATACATAATTCCCCCAATTTGCAATGGCTTTCTCATTCCACGCACAAGTGAAGTCCTTGCCTATGAAGAAATGTGCTACGCAGGCATCCACAAATGTTTTCCGGCTTTTCATATGAGCATCCGTGCAAATACGTAGAGGATGAACCATCGGCTGGGCTGTTGTTAAAAGATTTAGTAATTAATAGTACGCGCCAGTACACAACTTAAAAATTGGTTTCTGACAATTGAAGAAAACCATAAATGGGTTAAACTAATTATATCAAAATTATAATTTGTAGTTTAATTTGAATTACCATCGCAAATGCAAATTAAAAAAACAAAACATTTCAATGCCATTGGCAATTATACTTATTTTCAAAGCATTCCCTTCATATCTGACACTTTTGGTTTTCAAATATTTTCGGTTAATGAATTTGAAAATACTACGAGGCAATACTTATCGAAGCCACAAACCTCTACATATAAGATACATTCCAAACAGCATTGCCAGCAATCAAACAAATTCAAATCAATTAACAGGATTCCAATATCTCATTACAATTGGCATCCGATTCCACAACCTGCATTTGCATTGCCTGAGCAAATGCAAACTCAAAATTGTTAAATTGTCATTGCGAACACTGGTAATTCTTTTGCATTTGCAGTAGACAAAGTAATGCAGATTAAAATCCAATGCAAAGTAAAAAAAACACATAAGGTGTCAGGGGACATGCGGTTGGAACGAAGTTCCTTTCGCTATATATTATGAAATAGTTAGTTCCAACACGCCTACGGCGCCCGTTGAAAAAAACGATAATTTAAATGGATCTTTAAGAAATATAACTTTTTTGTAAAATTTGAACTTCTTAAGAGTTAATTTTTTTTTTGGTCCTTTTTGTAAGAATATGTATTATATTTTCCCGAAAAGGTCTTTTTTTAAAAAAAAGGCTATTCTTTTATTAAAAGATAATGTTTTTTTAAGAAACGGTACAAGTTTTAAGACGATGTACTTTCTGTAAGAAAAAGCCTTCAGAGTATGCATTTTTTTTACAAGGAAGTATTTTTTTTAAAACATATACTTTTTAAAGAAGTGGTACTCTTTTTAGGAAACGGTTAGTTTTTTAAGAAAATTTACTTATTTTCAGAAAGGCTAGGTATTAGGTATTATTTTATTTTTAAGAAAAGGAAATTTTGTAAGAAAATGTATTTTTTAAGAGAAAGTATTTTTTTGGAGAAATTTTTTTTAGAAATGGGAACGTTTCTAGAATTGATCCATTTTTCAAGAATAGGTAAATTTTTAAGGGTAGGTACTTTGTTTCACAAAAAAGGTACTCTTTAAAGGAAAGGGTAGATTTTTAAGGAACTGAAATTTGTTGTAAGGATATGTAGTTTTTTAAGAAAAGGTACTTGTTTAAAAAAATCCTTTTTCGTATGAAAATATACTTTTTTTAAGCAAAGGTACTTCTTTAAGAAAAGGTATTTCTTTAGCAAAAACGTACTTTGTTAAAGAATATGAATATGTTTTTTTTTTTTGAGAAAATTAACTTTTTATAAGTAATGACACTTATTTAAGAAAAAATTTTTTTTTCTAAATACACTAGGTTTTTAAGAAAAGTAGTTTTTTCAAATAAAAGGTAGTAAAAGGAGTTGTAATAAAATGCAATATTTTTTTTGCCAATCTTCCACTTTGGCTTTTCTAAACTTACTACATATTGGGTTCAAAACTACAATATATACTAAATGTTGGTTACAGACTCCACCTCGGAAACTTTCCATTAAACAAGAAATTTCCCAACATATTTTAATCTAGACACAAACCAAAGCAAAAGTACCCAATATAGTTGATAATACTGGGTTGCAGCATAATAGTGATAAAAAAAAGTTGCCGAATTTTTTCATTTGGCCCCCATCGCGCAACGTGCGATAAGGACCTTCGTTCCAAAAACCCATGTATGAAGAAAAAACGGAAAATGTATATAAGTGAATGAAATATAATTTATTGAACTTTATACAGGTGCATGAAATATATCAATGCCTGCCATATACTGTTTTGTTTTTGCTTTATTAACTTGTAAATTGAAACCTAGAGGCCAATCAAAGATTTAGGATTAAATATTAGTAGACGATTACTTAGATTATTAAATATTATTTCATGCAAATATTGCCCACGTCTGCGCTTCACATGTCCATTCTGAAAGTTTAATTTTCTCACCCAGTTTCCCATATTTCGGCCGGTATCTTGCGAATGAAACGTGGAATATTGTCTCTCAAGGTAGCAATTGTGCCCCCATAAAAAATAGTCTAGTGGGTTTAAATCGCATAAACGAGGCTGTCAATTGCCAGCGCCACAAGGTGAGATTAATTTCTCGCCAAACTTGTCTCACAATTGGTTCATAGTATCACGTGCAGTGTGACATGTGGCACCGTCTGTTGAAACTACATGTCAACCCAGTCCAATTCTTCCATTTTGCCCAACAAAAAGTACATGATCATCGACGGGTGCCTTGCTTTATTGATCGCGGTCATCGTCTTTGACGAAATACGGTCTAATGATGCCGCTCCTCCATAAAACGCAACAAGCCGTGCATTTTTCAGTATGCATTAGCAGTTCTTGAACAGCCTCTGTCTGTTCTTCGGAACAAGCTCAGCAAATCTGATTATTGACGTACCCATTTAGCTAATAAGGAGCCTTGCCGCTGAAGACCACAAAATTCACATTAGCTGCGAAACACATTTTCCACAGAGCACGAATTTTGATAATAAAACTCAACGATTTCAAACCGCTGTTCGTTTGTAAGTCTATTCATGACAAAATCATGGCAGGGAAAATTGGACATTTTTGATTTTGACACATGTCACGAATCACCCGTCAACAGGTAAAACCTTCACATTGAAAACCTAAACAGCAAAATAAATCACTTGCAGGAGGACAGCCTTTATTCGGTCCGTAGTTCGATCTTCTTAGCCTCTGGTAAGATTTTCGGGATTCATAATTTGTACTTCACATTTCTGAGTATTCACGCTCACGCTACTGTTCAATATACCTGTTGGATTTCTTCGAATTATATACCAGTTTCAGACTGGTCTCGATAGTTTTCGGGTAAGTTCGCTAACTTTGAGGGCAGCACGATATTATCCCTAGAAACTTAGACACCAATTAACACTTTTCTTTCTTTATTTCTTACTAAACTGCAATTGCTTTAAGTTTGAAGCGTAACTTAAAGAAGTCGAGATTTTTCCCTAAAATACTTAAATTCCCGAAATTCTTGAAAATATCTATAAGTCGGGAAAAATCCAGACGAATCTGGAGTATCTGGTAACCCTACAGAGCATGGAATACTCCAATAATAGTTGATGCGTCGTTAGATGAAGACGTGTAATAAAGCAACTATTTACAATTAATGATTACCAAGGATGATGACACCGCTACGGATATAAATAGTCGGATAAATTAGGCTTCTATTGAATTTCTAAATCTGTGTAAAATCTGGAGTAATAAGAAGTTCCCATACAACGAGAAATTGTGCGCATTCAAATGCAGCGTGACGAAAATTATTATAAATAAGATCCAAGCGTTCATCAACCGATGTCTTAGGCCATTTTTCAACCTAAATATTAAGCTGGCCCCCCTACCCCCGAAGTAAAATTCTGCTTACGGCTTAAGCAAATAGCAGCAGATGTCCTGCCCTTTACATATATTGTGGTTGCTATCTTTTTATTTAATTTTAAATAATGATCAATAAAAAACAAGTGTCGAGTCCCAAGAAAATGGTATCTTAAAAGGACCAAAAACTTCTTTATAGCTCTTTGCTTAAAGACCTGGTAGGTTATCTTTATTTTCAGCCAGGCAGAAAGAAGAAAAATTGCAACAGCTTAGAATCACCTCTTAAACGGCATAATGAACAAATGCCATGATTGAGCAGGTGGTTTATTTGAAAATGGAAGCATTTTAATGCGGAAGTTTATGTGAGGGCAGAATAGCTTTCCTTTTGAAGGAAAGCTATTCTGGGTTTGGTTCAGGTTTTGGTTTTGTGTTTTGTTATTGTGTCATGAGTTAGTTACCTTGTAATGGGTATCACGTTTCTTACGAAAAACCAAATCCATTTCAATTTATCCAAGAAAAGGAAAAAAGTATAATTTTATATAAACCTAATCAACGGAGACAGAATGGTAGAATGACGAGGATTGAGAATGTATTATTTTCCATGGAACTTTGGTTAATTACGAGTAAGAATACGCTAATTGAAATGTTATAGAACTGTAAATGGTGAATGGGAATGAATTACATCAAACAACATTGGAGAATGGCAAAAGAGAATATTTATTATTGGTTTTCTCGTTTTGTCTTGTACTATACAATGAGTAGATTTAATAACATTAAACGACTCCTGACCATGATTAACGTAACAAATGGAAATACGCAAATATTTAAAACTTAATGATTTTTTTAAGTTGTATTTCCTTTCAAACAGTGGAAAACATTTGCAACTATGTTAAAGTTTGATTTCCTAATTATAAATTAAAGTACTTTACTTTTTCTTCCACTTCCACTCACCTTTTAAGCAATTCTTTGAAAATAAACGATATTTCCCCCCCTTACAAAAAGGTACAATGTCGCTTTGTGCCTTCCACTCTAATACCCACTAGTGGTATCAGCCTTAATGAAAGTCATTAATCATTTAAGAGATCAAAACTTTTTTTCTTTCAATACATTGTACGTAATCACCACAACAGAACCTAAATTATTCTCACTTGTGATTTAAGTTTTTGTCCAAAAATAAAAATACTTTTGTATAAATAAATACAATTCAAGGTTAGACGGTGACAGCACATTTTACTTTAGCGATGAATCAGTGTTGAAGGTAAACGCTTTAAACAGGTTGAACGATGGCAACAGTGGATAAAACCACTAGCAGTATTTTAATTGAATTGAACCAAATAAAAAATATTAAATACTTTTTAATACAACTGTAGTTATGAACGGATTCGAGGAATTGCTGTTCAATCATCATTTATTAATTTAACTAATTTTGGGAATATATTGTACAAAATATAAATTTGAAAATATATTCTCTATTTGTCAGAAGACTTTCTGTAAATGAGTTCTATCTGGATAGGCTGGCCATGATAATGTTCATAATATGTTAACTGTTTAATTACACACTACAATACATGAAATGCAAATTCCTTCTCGGTTGAAATTTGTCGAAGTACTTATCGAAACAAACAAACCCATATTTGGGATTTGCTAGTTTAGCTGCTGTTCGGATTTTATGGCCTCATGTATATTTTTGGGCTAAAACTTAAAATTTTTCCGAAGAATATGCAATTTTTCTAACGGTTATATCTCGGAAACGAATTGAAATCTTGTTTTCCTGTCTTTGGCACTATTGTAGCCATAGACTAGGAGAAAAGAAGTGTAGAATAAGCTAACTCCAAAAATCTGCAGCTAGTGGCTCAAAATTGCATAAATGTCGAAAAATTCTTTTTTCACCATTTCTGACCCATATTTTCGGGAAGAACATCGATTTTGGTATGGGTTGCATAATAATTATTAACTAAAGTTTTTATTTGAATTCAATAAATTTTCAAATATTTCCTCACATGTTATGTACCAAATATCAGATTGAAAATGTAGTACATAGTAACACATGTGCATTTTACCTAAAAGAAAAACTGTTAAGGGAATGCAAAGAGTGGAGAGTGTGAGTGTAAACAGTCATGGGGGAGGGTATATAAGCTTCGGCCCGTTCGAACTTAACACCGTTTCTACTTGTTTTTGTATACACCGGGCAATGGTGAACATCAAATGACTCGCTTTGTTTGGCCATAGCAACAACAACGAAACAACCAAACACACAACATCACACATACTTTGTCCGAAGTAGCTGCCGTATACGTGTGTCACATAACCACATGTTTGCCATATCAACAGCAACGAAACAGCCAAACACACAACATCACACATACTTTGTACGAAGTAGCTGACGTATTAGTGTGTCACCATAACGTCGACTGCGCAAGCAAATGAAATTACAAATGAAATTTTGCGTGGCTATGCTTTATATCTCCGTTCAACAACAGCAACAGCACATGTACATACATACAATATTATGTTAATACATACGCTATAGACACAATTTCGTTTGCCTCACCCCTGCCACACCACTCTTTCATTGCTCTCTTGCTCGCTCATTTTTGTTTAACACGTCATTATTCTCTTTCGCAGTCGCAGAAAATCTGGTTTTAGCAGCAGCATTAAATCTGGTTTTAGCAGTAGCATAAAATCTTGACTTTGATAGATTTAGTCCCTATATGCAGCTATAGATGTTAACACATCAAAAAGAGCATCAATTTCGCAGGCTTAATTAATCTACTTTTTTTTGCCCTTAGTTACAACTCTCGAATTTTCTCATGAAACTCATGATAATAAAAATTTTAATTTTTAAATTAATTTTGGAACGAAGTTCCTTATCGCATGTTGGGGGATGGGGGTTAAATGAAAAAAAAAAATTAAACAACTTGGTTTTAATACAATTATGCTACAATCCAGTATTATCTACTATGTTGGGTACTTTTGCTTTCGTTTGTGTCTAGACTGACATATGTTGGGAAATTTGTTGTTTAATTTTTATTTTAAATAAGTACCTTTTCTTAAAAAAGTAAATTTTCTTACATCAAGTTGCCTTTTCTTAAAAAATAAATTTTCTTTTGTAAAACACAATAACTCGTCTTGAGATAAGTACGTACTCTTAAAAATTTACCTATTCTTGGACCAATTCTAAAAAAATTTCCATTTGTTAAAAAAACCGTTTCTTCAAAAAATACCATCTGATAATAAAATACCATTTCTTACAAAAAATTCTTTTCTTGAATAATACCTCTTCTTGTATTTTCTTGAGATACGTAGCCTTTCTTCAAATAAGTACATTTTCTTAAAAAAATAACCTTACCCTAAAAAGAGTACCACTACTATAAAATGTACCCGTTTTTACAAGAAAGTACTTCTTTGTAAAAAAAATTCATACTCTTATTGCTTTTTCTTACAGAAAGTAATTTTTCTTAAAAATAGTACATTTCTTTAAAAAGGCATAAGCTTTTAATAAAAAAAGTACCCCTCTTTCAAAAAGGACCTTTTCGGGGAAATATAATACATATTCGTACAAAAAGGACCAAAAATTACACTTTATTAAAAAAAAAATACATTCTATAAAAGAATTTTCTTAAAAAAGTTCATCATTTTACAAAAAGTATATTTTCTTAAAGATGACATTAAATTATCGTGTTTTTCAACGGGCGCCTTAGGCGTGTTGGAACTAACTAGTACATAATATATAGCGGAAGAACTTCGTTCCAACAGGGTGTCCCCTGGCACCTCATGTAAATTTTTTTTATTTGGATGGAAATACCATTAAAATAAAATACCATTTATGCTGCATTATAATGGGTGGCTCATGTACAAGACTTGCTATTTATATTTCGGGGCCAGCAGTATAAAACCAATCTTCATCATTGGCAATGGTTTTATTCTTTTGCAAAATATTCATACTTGCGCTCCAACCAATTTTCGAAGCACTTTTTCCACTCCGATTGAGACACCTCCAAAACATGGTTTTTGAATGCTTCACCAGTTGCTTCGGAAGTCGAAAAAAGTTGACCACACAGAAAAAAGGAATCATTGTGCCAAATCAAGGCTATGCGCCGGATGACCCATCAATTCCACATGTTGATTGCTCAAATAGCCTATTGTTTCAGCTGATGTGTGAGGGCTCGTATTGTCCTGATTCAAAATGATCCGTCTTTTCTGGTTGTTCTCCTTATTTCTTCGAACACTATTGGCAAACAGATGATGGTATACCATTCAGTATTGACCGTTCTACGTTCCACTGAAGGCACTGTGGCCACATGACCGATTATACTGAAAAAAAAGCGGCCATTTGTTTCTATCTGCTTCTACCACCAACAACTTTTTTTGGGTTAAGCTCGCATTGAATGACCCATACGGTCGGTTGCTGTTTTGTTTTGGACTCATATTCATAGATCCATGATTGAGTCTATTGCGTTACCGCGGTTGTATTGTGTCAAAATTTTTTTGCATTCGTCAAATAATGTGGGATCCAACGATAAGAAAATCTTTTTTCCGGCATAATAGACATGCAGTATCTTATTAATGCTTGTCATACTAATGCCCAAGGATGCCCCAATCTCACGGTATGTCACGTGACGGTCTTGCTTTATCAGTTCACGCACAGCATCGATGGTTTCCGGCAAAACGGCCGAAGTTGGAGCACCTTCACGACATTCATCGTGCAGCGAACGGCGTCCGAGACTGAACTCTTGGTACCAGCGTTTTACAGTGGGTTTTGATACTGCTTCTCAATAATCGACGCCGAAAATTATTCCATTTTTTGACGGAGAAGAATACCTCAATCCACTGAAACGTTCTATGTATGTTTATGCTAAAAAATTTCAACATTTCCAATGGAAGTTCCAGTTTGGAACTGGCAACACTAGCATTGCTAGGACCCAAAATATAAATATCAACCTCGTAAAATTAGGAATTCAATTTCGTTTTAACAAAAATGGAAAGAGGCAAAATTACGAATTGATTAGTAAAGCCCATAATCTAAAATTATAACGAAACACAACATCCTCCAAATGGCTTCCTCGACGTGCTTTCCCGTACCTCATTCAATATACCAAATGTTTCACTATATTTTCTATAGTTTGGGCCTCTATTTCGTGAGAAATAGCGTCGATTTCATGATTTAAGGTCTCAGTGACCCGGCATTGTTTGTGCAACACTCCTCTTTCACGGCGCCCAAGAGATAGTAGTCGAACAGAGTCAAATCGCAGCTGTGAGGCGGCCACTGGACTTCTGAGTTTCGGCTGATTATGTGGCTTTCGAACACAGTGCGCAAAATGTCTGTGGTAACATTTGCTGTGTGACATGTAGCGCTATTCTGTTAATATCATATGTCGTCCATGCCATCCTCTTCAACTTTTGGAAACAAAAATCGATGAGCAGGGCACGGTAATGCACGCCATTGAAGTTAACGGTTGCTCCTTGTTCAATTTCAAGAAAAATGGACCTATGATGCCGGCATGCCAAAATCCACTGAACGCACTGAACGAGCAAGTCACGAGTTCTTTTATCCAATAAGGACCCGGATTGACGAACTCAATTCACAAATTGATCTATAAACTGCGTTAGTGGCAGTCTATTACTGTCGACTATACAGATTTCTTACATTTTGAGTTGAAGAATCAGAATTTTTCATAGAAAGTTTTTAATATTTCCAAAATTTCTTTGAGTGAAATGCTACTCGATTCGTAAATTTCTAATGTTTCACTATTTGCTGAAATATAACAGCCTTTGTAACATATTCTCTCAAATGCATTCTGCAGGAACCATGTAATTTTAAACTTACCTATATTCAAATCTAATGTTTCCATTTAAATATAAGTGATTTTAGAACTTCCAAATATATGAATGTTTGGAATGAATGTTTACTTGCAAAAATGAATACATTTAAATGGAGCCATATGCATTTTTCATACCAAACATCCATACAGTTACGTCGAAATATTCGTGTGTTTCCATCCACCCACAGATTGACGAAAGAATGCATGAAACTAAAGCACAACAGATTAGCCAACAATTAAATTACACACGCATTCAGGAATATGTATGAATCGATAACTGAATGATTAATCCAAAAATTCAGTTGCAAACTTTCTATAACATTAACTTAGGCATAGCTACATAACTGAAGTAAACAGTGCACCAACCACAGCAATTGTATCACAAACAAAGATGTATTTGGATAACCAACACATATATTATAATACATTAATCAGTGTGTGTTAAACATGTAATATTGAATAGGAAACACAATGTGTTTGGACACAAGTATACTATATTTGCGACAATTACCATACACACGTTTTATTTGAATCCAAACAAGAAAATATAGATTTTTCATCGTGTAGTAATCTTTCACTTCATAAATATTAAATTAGAAATCTGGTTCGAAATAATGTAATGTTCAAATTCCAAATAATGAATGGCCAACCCTATATTTCATTGTTGCGAATCGTTTACACGAACCTAAACTAAAGGAATTTGAAAAGAGAATTTAACAAGAAATGAAAAATATTTGCAATACCTATTTTTCGATTACTGCAAAAGAGTTATGGTAACTCCCAACTAAAAAAAACTTTTACAAGAAACGAAAATTGGTTGCCCAAATCTGAGCATTCATATTAATATATGAGATGGTCATACTAAGGGGTATTTTTTTAGCTGGATGGGTACTATCGATATCGATAACTATGGTTTCACAGCTGAGAATGTGAAATTGTTTTGACATTTCTGTTCAGTAAGGTTTGTCAAATCATCGTGAATCGTTTAACGCTGTAACAACGCTTCCAAACTGTGGAAATTCACTTTGAAAAAAATACGGTCAGTATAAACGGCTTAGTGAGCAAGCAATTCCTTCAGTTTTTGATAGTTTTCGCACTAGTTCTACTCTTCTCTCCATTTAACCCTGCTGTTAGATTAGAAAAAACTTACGAATCTTAGATTGAGGGACCATTTGGTCCATACTGCAATTTTCATCCAAAATAATAATTTTATCTTATTCTTTGTAACTATTTTGGTTCAAAAATTTCTAAAGCAAGTATTTGACATATCAAAAACATCCGCTAACATATCAAAAACATCTTCTAAATATTTGACATGAATTTACATTCGCTTGGTAATGAAAAAATTTACGAATCTTAGGTTGAGGGACCATTTGGTCCATACTGGAATTTTCATCCAAAATAATAATTTTATCTTATCCTTTGTAACTATTTTGGTTCAATAATTTCTAAAGCAAGTATTTGACATATCAAAAACATCTTCTAAATATTTGACATGAATTTACATTCGCTTGGTAATGAAAAAATGTACTATTGACCAAATGGTCCTCTAACCTAAGATTCGTCATTTTGTATTTTTCTCAGTCCTGAATAAAGTTAGAAAATTTAATTTTCGCACATAACATTGTTTTATTAAAAGACCCCATTAGCAGAAAAATTTAGTCAGTATATATCACCGTTCCAAAGTTACAAGGGAAAACAGAAAAAATTTGGACCAAATGGTCCTAATCTAACAGCAGGGTTAAAACCATTAACAAGACCCAGAAATCTGCGTACGGAAGAGAATATTGCTGCTGTAACGCGAAGTATTGAAGAGGCGCGAAATGTCGATTGCGTGGAATGGCGAGTGATATCGAACCATGCTAACTGAATTTTTGTCGGCTAAATCGGCTAAAGATCAACGACATTTGGTTCCAACAAGACGGCGCAACTTGCCACACAGCGCGCTTAACAATCAATTTATTGCAAACTCAATTTGGTGGCAATTTCATTTCCGGAATTGTTTCTGTTTACTGGACCTCTCGTTGGTGCGATTTAATGCCTGTGAATTAGTCTTTATGGGGCTATGTTAAAGCATAGGTTTATGCCAACAAACAAGGTACTCTTGAAGCTTTGGAAGCCAATATTCAAGCCATCATTGACGCCATACGCCCAGATTTATTGGAAAAATTTGTAAAAAATTGGACTGATCGAGTGGACCATGTATCTCGTAGTCAAGGCGGACATATGCCGGAAATCATATTTAAAAAATAAATGTTTTGAAATTATGTACCAGATTATAATAAAAAAAATTTCATTCCAACAATATTTCTGTCTTGTATTATCATTTTAATTTCTCATGCAGCTAAAAAAAAAACACCGGTTACAAGTAGTCAGGGTCAGAAATATTTCTGAGCTGGAAAATGACCGGTTTTGTTGGAGCAGTATACATTTCTGGAAACCGTATTCACTAATGTCCGTGAAAATATTTGTCAAACGAGTTATTTTTTGCCAAATTGAATTAATTGGGAAAAATTGGAAATTGGAATTTCATGGGAAAAATATGGAGAAAGTACGAACGAATTGCGAATGAACAGTTTTTAGAGACCACCAACACCAAAAGATAAAACAAGTCCGGAGAACATATATAAGTCCATAACGTATGCTCCGGGACTCTCTGAGGGAATGAAATATACAAATATGTATGACAGGGAGAAATAGAAATATGTTCCGGGACCCTCTGAGAGAACCAAATATTCAAATATTTATAACAGGGAAAAATGTCATTTACCACAAAAGCGTAACTTTACTTTAGTAGGACTAAATCAAGAACCGATACAAAAAACAAGCCAAATATGGTATACGAAATCAAATCTTGACCTACTGCGTCGATTCATTCGAAGAAACGGAATATTGCACTTCAAATCCCTCGTTTAAACTTCTACAACAACAAAATTCTGCCTCCTTTCAAATCACAATACTTTCAATTACGCACAATTAAAGAACATATAATAAAAAACATTAAATTAAATTGTTAAATTGAACTCAATTGAAATTTCTTTCATTTCCTTAATTGCTTTTAAATTTTAAATTACTTCTTGTCATTAGAAAGCGCCACTGATTAAGCAGTCTTATTATTTTTTTGTGAAACTCATAATTATGATAAACGTTTCAATGGAAACGAGATAATAACTTAAGGCACAGTTTAACAACAATTAGAAGACAAAATCGCTGTGAGGACAAAATATTTACACATGGTCTAATGGTGGATATTTGCGTTTTGGTTAAAGTCCTGGTAATGTTGTGTTTACGTTAGGTCTATAATTGTTTTTGGTTTTGTGAAGTTTACACATATGACAAGAAGAGAATAACCAGTGGTGAGACACTTAAGATTTAAAATTTATAAAAAAAAATTATGACAAACTTAAGCACTACATTTTTATAAAAAAATTTCCTTTATTTTTAGCAAATTACTTCATATAGGGATTAAGGATACTTTGAAATACGTCTTATTGCAATTCTCATTCAACTGCACTGACACTTTTCGGTTCACTTATTTAAAGGCACTAAAAATTCCATATTCAGCAGCCTGTATCTTTTGCAATTTGTAACCGATTCCAGAATTTTAAAATGGAAATGGAAGCTAGACATCTTGAGATATAAAAAAATCATGACAATAGTGGTTTCTTAACTAAAGAACTTTTTTTGGGCAATTTATAAAAAAAGTCCAAAAATGTGATATTTTATTTTTGGTTCACTTGAATTAAGGCACCTTATAATTTTTTTATTATTTTTAAAGTAAGCGATGATGTTTTGTAGGGGGCGTTTGTTTATTACAATTTATTACATCTTAATCATTTTACGTGTAAAAATGGCAAAATAAAAAATTTTAAATCTATCGGAAAGAACTAAAATCGATAGCTAAAAAAAGCGCAATAGCTAAAAAAATTTAACGGAGCCCCACAGTTGTCGACAATTACATAAAGAACTTCGAGGGGTATGGAAAAAATTTTAAAGGAAGGGTTTCATTGTCTTTATCTACGTATGAGAAAAGAAAAATCAGCAGAATTGCTTCTAATTCTGCCTTATCCTTGTCAAAAATAAGAGCTCAAGCTGGAATGGTAGCGAGCAAGTCATCAGTACGCAGAGTAACTAAGAGCTGTGAGAATCCTAAAGACCTGAAATTACAAAAAAAGCCGCCACTTAATGCTCCTCTTAAGGAAAAGCGGCTTCAATTCGCAAGAGTCTACATGTTATGGGACGTGCAGCTAAGAGGTCATGTAAATAACTGGAGAACCGTTGTATTTACGGAAGAGAAGAAGTTTAATTTGGATGGGTCTGATGGCTACAACTATTATTTCCGATCTGCGCAAAGAAAATCGTTTTTTGAACCGACATCACAGCCGAGAGGGCGGTATTATGGTGTGGGGTGCTATTACGTATTATGACACCACCGATCTTAAATTTCGAAAAGAAAAAATGACTGGTACAAGCTATAAAACCTTATTGGAATCGGCTTTTCCGAAGTTGAGAGAACTATATGGTCCCGTATCTTGGATATTGCAACAGGATAATGCCCCTATACACAACGCCAGAGTAGTAAAGGAGTTCATTGCAAGCCAAAATGTTAATATTCTTGACTGGCCACCCTATTCGCCAGATCTAAACTTTATCGAAAATGTCTGGGGTTGGTTATATCGTAAGGTCTATAAAGGAGGTAGACAATTTGGTAACAAGCAGTCACTAATTCAGACCATTAAGGATGCTTGGAATCAAATTTCGTTGGATTACATAAACTCTCTTTCTCTCTCAATGAAAACCCGTATATTTGAAGTTACTAAAAACAAAGAGGGGTGGTACTCATTACTAACAGTTCTATAATTAAGTAATATAAATTTGAGAAAAAAAACCAAAAACTGTTTCTCATTAAAATTAGTTAAAGTGCCTTTATTCAAGTGAAGCAAAAAAAAATAGCACATTTTTGAACTTTTTTTATAAATTGCTCAAAAAAAGTTCTTTAGTTAAGAAGCCACTATTGTCATAATTTTTTGTATATCTCACGATGTCTAGGTTGCAGTTCCATTTTGCAGTTCCAAAAAAAATCGGTTACAAATTGCAAAAGATACAGGCTGCTGAATATGGAATTATTAGTGCGCCAGAAGTATAAAAAAAAATGGTTTCCCATTGCATCCCATGAAGGGACAGGGGAGAGCTTCTTACAATCACTGTGCTGTGCGCTTTCCAGTTTTTCACTCACTTATTGGGACCTACAGTTTTACACACCGATTCCAACGGTATTTTGAGAAGCTTTTTCATGGCTAAATACTCGATAGTGTCGCCGTCACTATGCGAGGTGACCGCAGCCGAAAGGAATTTTAAGGTGGTCTGGGCTGGGATCCGGCCATCGGTGTTGCAATGGTAGTATGAGATCCTGGGCCAGAAGTATAGTGTAGATATAAGTGAAGGGAAATGTCCAGCCCTCTCTTGCCTACGACGTTCTATGTTAATCTGAAATGACGATTGCGTTTGTAGGTTGGGCCTACTTACTGCGTTTATAGGCTTGGAAGCCATCTCTTTTTGCTGCTGGGCGATTGGCTTTAAATTTTCAAGCACAAAGCGTGTTTTTTGTTGTTTTTGTTGCAGCTACACAATTTTGACAACAAAGCATAAATAGGTTATAGAGAAGGGGTACGTGTTGATATAGCGTAACAAAAATATCCTTAAGTGCTCTAATAAACCATGGAAATACTGTGGATGTCGACATTGACTCCTTAAAATATAGATGCACCTGTTTATTTGAAAAAAATACCGATTCGTGTACGGGTTAAATTTTGCAGTTAACTTTTTGTGTGGGTGAAAAGTCTGTTAATTAAGGTTAATTAAGATTTCCATCTATCAAACTTTTCCCTAAATTTGTGTTTTTTGTAGAAAAATTTGTTTATCTCTCCTCTTTCAGTTCCCTCTTCACGCAGATCGTAGGGTGTCCTTGTTTGCTAACTCAGAAATTTGACGCTTTGTTGTGTGAAAAATGTTTTTAAAACCATTTTCGTGTTTTTCTTTTTGTAGGCTTACGGTTGTGCTGTACTTGCCACCTTCCAGTTAAATGTCTGCCAACGTGAAAAAAGAAGAAAACAAAATAGACTTAAAAAACTCACATGTAGTATGACGGGTCTTTTCACTGATGTTGCCTCGTCTTTTGCATTCCATCCATTCTTCTTTGTGTGTTGGCACACATTTTTCACACTTCAAAAGACACATGCTGGCAAGAGTGAAAGAAGACAAGGTTATGGGTGTAAAAAAAAAACAGAAATGATGAAATTTTGAACCATGGCTTAGGTTCAGTTGTTATCCCTTTCACGCTCTACTGCTCTCGACATTTCTCTCCTTTTTGGCTTGGTTAACTTAGTCAAGGATTTTAAAATTTTTTCCTTTTTTGGTGAAATCATTCTTTGGCGTTTTAGTCGTGGTGGTTGTGAGCACGACCGCGCTTGTGTAAGTGGGGATAATAAGAGTTTTCTTCTTGTTCAAGGCGCGTATGGCTGCAAGAATTTGATCCCTGGCATGAGTATGTGAAAGTCTTGCTGTGTTTTTTTTTTATGAATAATGCCGCAAAGTAAATGTTTTGTTAAGTGTTTGTCTAACATTCGCCATTTGCAGCATTTGTAATCACTTTTTTCGTGCCTCACATAAGTATTACAGTTTTTATGTTTGCGACAAATTAAATTTAGCTGGCTGCCTTTTTGCAAGGAATTCCAAATATCGTACCCGGACGAACTCTGACTTTTTTTTTTGAAAAGTCATCTGGCATATCAAATTTTTAATCTTCAAAAGAGATTTATGTTCAACCTCTTTCTGCCATTACAGGCAGAGATTTAATGTTATAATAAAAGCATCTTTTAATGCTAAAGGCAGTAGCAAATATACATACATGTATGAATCATGGCACCTTTATGTTTTTACTTTAAAATATATAAGGCAATTTCCTGGGAAAATATTCTGTTGTTAATGTATATAATACAGCATAACGATGATCTGATATCTCAAGTTTACCGCTAGCACAATCAGAATAAAAATAAAAATCACGGTGCTAGAGACGATGAAGTGAAGTGTTTACAAATCTAGATGATGTCACTGTCACTGCACCATTTGGAATCGGTGTGGAACATTATAGTCCAAACAGAGTTACTGAATATGGAAAGAGCTTCGATTTGAATGAATTTGAAGCCGAATATTTTCTAACTTACTCACTTTTTTTTTGATTTAATTGTAATCTACAGAAATGTAATATCTTCGGCTTTCAAAATGTAGTATATATTTCATTAAAATTTTATTTCGGACCGCTAATCTTTACTCTCTGAAACCGCGCTACCGATTTCTCTCAGTGGCTTACAACAGTTTTAACGCCACTAGGCCACTAATAGCAGCAATATTTATATTACACATTTTGCAATTAAATATATTTACAGACGGAGTTTTTAACAAGATCATTTAGTCCTAATATTTTAACCCTTTTAGGATCGCGGATACAAATTATATACATACGACATATGTAAGTAAACCGGGTGCTCCTGTACATACACTCACAAAAATATTTGTTTGAAAAGAGGTTTTCGCAAACGCAAATTCGGCTGATGCCACCGAATCACAGTTGTCACAACCGAATTGCGATTATAATGAATGGATTTAGTGCCCACAACTGAAATTCGAATGAAACAGTTCTGACTAGTGTATTAAAAAAACCGGATTTTTCAAAAATGTTCCTTTACACTGTGCAACACCAATTTCAAGGATGGACGATTCCTGTCCCAAATGATCACACTAGGTGAGTATAGTCAAACCCCCAAAAATTTACACCGCTGTGTGTGTAGCTACACTTTTTTTAATGGGCGTTGCAAGTTTGAATTTTTTTATCCGATACTGTCCAAACTATATTTACAAATCGAGTATAAATATTGAATTCAGCGTATTCTTGTGATAACATGTCTTCAGTGAAATTTAGCAGGAATTATTTTCGTAGAAAATTTGAATGCTTTATTTCAAAGTTTAAAGGATCCTGTTCGTCCTTTGTACAAAAAGTACCAAAAATATACACTAAACTGAGCAGCTGCGAATTCGGAGTGTTTAGCGAATTTATTCCTCATTAAATTCCGTTATAGGTCAGCAAAGACCAAAATTCTCTATCTTTATTTCCAGACGTCCTGTTTCTCCTTTTTTGTAACAAGACCAAGAAAACTGCACCCATATAACCGGAAAAATATCCATATGTTCTACCAGTTTATAGTGGAATAGATTTAACTAGAGGATATCACAGACGAGAATCGTTCATCTTGAATTTGTAAATGTTCTTTAAGTGATTTTTTTTTAAATTCAAATCCTGAAATCTTAAAATTGAAATCTGAAAAGGTCTATTTTAAACACAATATGATCTACAAATATATTGTCACACAAACATATATATACTTATATTGCTCAAAAAATTTCGCTGTATTGTTTATACGGTCTTTAGTCCCTTTTCGAAAATGTCACAAACTTCCACCAAAAGTAAAAAAGACAAAAGCCATAAAACCCTTGTGAAAATATGGAAGAAGTGATGCATTTATGAAATAAATTGGATTGAAAAATTGAATTGGACAGTATCGGATAAGATGCAACGCCCATAAAAAAAATTATATGAGGTGTCAGGGTACACGCGGTTGAAACGAAGTTCCTTTCGCTAAATATTATGTACTAGTTAGTTCCAACACGCCTAAGGGGCCTGTTGAAAAATACTGTAATTTAAATGGATCTTTAAGAAAATAGACTTTTTGTAAAATGATAAACTTTGTTTAAGAAATTTGTTCTTTATTGAATGTATTTTTTTTAAAAAAATGTATATTTTTAGGTAAGAATATGTATTATATTTTCCCGAAAAGGTACTTTCCTTGATGAGAGGTACTTCTTTTATTAAAAGCTAATATTTTTATGTAAGAATTTTATGTAAGAAAAATTTTTTTACAAAGAAACACTTGTTTTTAGAATAGGTACTTTTTAAAGAAGTGGTACTCTATTCAGGATAATGTTATTTTTTTTAAAAATTAAATTGTCCGAGCGTCGTGTTTATTAATTAATTATATTTTTTCGATATTTCGCTTTGGAAGACGTCAGGAAGACGATGCTGTCCAAAGGATAGCGAAATATCGAAAAAATATAATTAATTAATAAACACGACCAAACGCTCGGACAATTTAATTTTTGAATACAATACGAAAAGTCGGATAAATCATCACTTATACAAGAAAATTTATTTATTTTCAGGAAGCCCACTTATCTCAAGAAAAGAAAATGTATTATTTTATTAAAGGGATACCCTTTAAAGAAAAAGCAGTGTTTTAAGGAAATGCAATTTGTTGTAAGATAATATACTTTTTTAAGAAAATGTACTTATATAAAAATTTGCTTTTTTTAAGAAAAGGTACTTTTCGTAAGAAAATTTACTTTTTTAAGCAAAGGTACTTTTTTAAGATAAGATATTTTGTTAAGTAAAGGTACTTTGATTAAGAATACGAATAGGTATTTTGTTTGAGAAAATTTCCTTTTTTGAAGAAAACGCACTTATTTAAGAAAATGTTATTTTTTAAACTTCGTGCACTTTGGCTTTTCTAAATTTACCATTTATTCGATTCAAAACTGCAACATGTAATAAACAGGCTCCACCTAGAAAATTTCCCATTAAATGAGAAATATACCCCCATATGTTAGTCTAGACACAAACCAAACCAAAAGTACGAGTGTAAGAGTAAGTATGCTGCCAAATGTAATTCCATGCTCAGGGTTGTATTTCATGGATTTGCCAGTCTTGCACTTTGGCTTTTCTAAATTTACTTTTTATTGGGTTCAAAACTACAATATGTAATAAACAGGCTCCATCTAGAAAACTTCCCATAAACCAAACCAAAAGCACCCAATATAGTTGATAATAATGGGTTGTAATAAAGTAATTAAAAAGAAGTTGTTTAACATTTTTTCATTTAGCCCCCATCCTGCAACGTGCGATAGGGAACTTCATTCAAAAAAAAAAACAATTTAAACCCCCTTTTTAACAGATATTTTTTAAAGAAACTACGATAGCTCGATAACTAAGAAAGTTATCGAAAACAATTATTTAATTAGTTCATCTTACTTTGAGGTGGTTTACAAAAAAACATACACTCGTCAGTTTTCCTAAGTCATTTTCGGGACCCGTTTTTTGAACCAGAGAGGCCCTATAGAACCGAACGGAGAAAATTTTTTGATTTTTGAAGTTCCCATATTTCGACTGAATTTCGTTTTTTTGAGCCAGCCTCGAAGAACCGCGGTTTTGCTAAATACTGCACCAAAATGACCGGCAAAATTTTGAATTGAAATCTATTTTACCCTGCAGTTCTGGAGATGTCGATTAGCCACGCTTGAACTACCTACCCCACTACTCCCTACATGAGTACTTACTTGATTGACCCTATGGTAAGCTAACCCCGCACCACCGATTAAAAAAAATGTATTCGCGTGAAAGCGACAGAACGCATAAACAAAACGTAATGGTACCCTTTTCATGGCGACCTTTTCATGGGGTTCGTATTTGCTGACATTTCATACAAAAAACGAAATGATGAAATGCATTGCTTAGGGTTGCTAACGTAAGTACAGGTGGTTCCCTAGTTGATTTCATCAGCTACAAACTAGTGCCCAGTACTAAATAGTACTCATGCTTTCCCTGAAATGGAGTTGATCCCAGACACCCTCACTGCAAGTCCGAGCGTCTTTCCACTGAGTCATCACATATATTGCATGAAGACAAGCAAAATCGAAGTGTGCCATATGATTCCGTTTCGAATTCGGGACAGACTGACTCTTAGTACATTTTGATCGAATGGAAGTCAGTTAAGGATACATATCGAATTCTTTTGAGTATGAAATTGCTTTCGAAATAGCTAATCGTTTATTCCACATTTTCTCATCCGACTCGAACTCGCAACGGACTTCTTATTCGGATCTTTTCGGGATTGTTTTTGTCTAAATAATGTGGATTCGAGACGTATCCACTGTTATATCCGTTTTTCCCGGATTCGAAACAGATTTGTACTAAATTCGTATTCCACTCGAAAACGCGAATAGGGGTTTCTGTTTTTTCGGGACTGTCACAAATTCGCAACGGTTATGTACCAAATTGACACAATTAGACAAATTACGTCTAAATATGTTGCGAGTTTTAGTAATTTTATCAAAGGTTTTTGTGGTGTAGCAATTTATATATCATTTACCCCATGACCGAAATACGAGTTCGGTTTCCTCACGAGATGTTTCCAATTTAAAACTTACTTCCCCAAATTCGCATATTTCTTTTTATGTTTTTACGGGCTCTGGCTCTCTTTTAGTGTGTCTCGCTTTTAATCTTTTTACGGACTCGTAACTGGTTAGAAACGGAACCGCCAAATCGGAATTTCACTGAGTCGCTTTAGGGACACATAATAAATTCACATTATTTAGGACACACATAAATTCCTCTCGAAAAGGCGCATAGTTTTTTCTACTTTTCGGATTCGTCATGAACTTGCAACCGACTTCATATTTGAATCCGTTTCGGGTTCTTTTTTTTGTAACTAAAATGGATTCGAGAGGGATCCACTTGTGTGTGGAGATCGGGCACCACTCGATCGAACTATAAGTTTGAATCCTTCACGAGATGTTTGCAATTTCAAATTTGCTTCCGCAAACTTTGTGTTTTTACGGGCTCGTAACTGGTTCGATAACTGGTTCGAACGGATCCGATAAATCGCATTTTTTATGACTCGCTTTTTTATATTTTTACGGACTCGTAATGAGTTCGAGACCCCACATTTCTTTCTTTTATGATTTTTCGGACCCATAACGGCGCTTTTGTACACATTGGGAGTGATCATCTTTGATCGAGTGCGTGTTATAATAAACGGGTTTGTGACTCTTCTCGCCATCGCCTTAGCGCTCTATGTTCTATAAACAACGTCTGCCACTTTAAGCTTGCAGAAAATTGGGAAATATTAAAAACTTTCTCTAGGTCTTTAATTGAAATACAGTACCATCAACGCAGTTTGTGGATCAATTTGTAAAGTGAGTTCGTCAATCCTGGTCATTGTTGGACGAACGTACTCATGTACGTGGTCGTTCAGTGCGTTTAGTGGGAAATATTACCACTTTAGCTGAAAGTGTGCTCGAACAGCAATCAACATCAACTCTCCGCCGTTCGCAGCAACTGAACATTTCTCTCACTCGTATGGGTCTTTCAAGACGAGCTTAATCCAACAAAAGTTGTTGGTGGAAGAAGGACATCGAAGCATATGATCGCCTTTATTTCGGTATATCCGGTCATGGGGCCACAGTGCCTTTGTGATTCATAAATGTTCCTGCATGTGCATGTTAATTGCAGATGAAGACGGTGTTTCTTATTTTCGCTGATGTATTCCGTTGTAATTTCATGTATTCAGTCATCAAAGGTTCATCGGACAGAGGATGTCAAAAGCGCTTTATCAGTGAAAAATAATAAACAAACGCTCGGGCGGTTAAATGATTTGTGATGTTACTTTGGTTTTTGTGTAGGTGACCGGTCATAACGCCCAGCGGTCACAACGCTCAAATTTTTTTTGGGCCTTATGACCGGTCTGATGTCGGTCATAACCCCCAATTTGGTTTTAGGCTTTATGACAGCCCTCAGAGCGGTCATAAGGCCCAAAAAAAAATTTTGGGCGTTACGGCCATTTTTTGTTTCTTTTTAAAATATAAGGAGTAGAAATTCAATATAAGCAATGGTTAGTAATTCAATATTTATTACTGATATTTTGAAAATATGGTACAAGACCTATAAGCATCCTGCTTACATATGTCAAACCTGTTAATTATTTTGTCCGCCGGAAGGATTAGTAAATCTAATATCATTTTAAATATTCGCCATGCGTCCGCGGTTGATTTTACGGCTCACGCTAGTTCACTCGTCTTTGCCAATTTCAGTCTCAGTGCCTGGCAGTAATGAAACCAGCATCCCTTTAGATGCAGTTTTGGAAAAACTTTTAAAATAGCATTTCGAAGCGCTGTTTCGAAGTCGCTAATAAAAGTCGTAGGCTTAAGTTTGCAAAATGTTGACATTAATAAAGTGCAGAATGTATTCATATGGCTTTTGAGATTTATTGGACATCAAGATAAATGCGAAAGGGAGACCCTAAATACACAAAAATTGTCATTACTATTCCAATGTGAATGGGGAATGCAATTTGGAAATGGAAGAAATTACGGAGCTGGTGATGATTAGAATTTCCAAAGTGAATGGGGAATCCAAGGAAGAAATTATGAAGCTGGTGAGGAGAATTTGCCAGCTCCTCACCAGCTCCATAATTTCTTCCTTTTCCAAATTGGATTCCCCTTTCAATTTGGAAATTCTAATCATCACCAGCTCCATAATTTCTTCCATTTCCAAATTGCATTCCCCATTCACTTTTTTAAAGTTAGTATTAAGTAAATAAAATAAATGGTTTCCCATTACATCCCATGAAGGGACTGGGGAGAACTTCTCACAATCACTGAGCTGTGCGCTTTCCAGTTTTCACTCACTGATTGGGACCTACAGTTTTACACCGATTCCGAACGGTAATTTGAGAAGTATTAAGTAGTACAACAATAAGTGAACTGATGGAAGGAATCGCAAAATAGAGCGTGTGATTCTTCTTAGAATTTCACACACTCTAATGATCTGCAGTTTGCTAATAATTTTTATAGATGCCTTACAATTATTTTGGTAACCAATGTATCTCTGAATACAATCTTTTTCTATATTTATATATTTAGATTTCACTTTACAAAGTTGTTTGTTGTTTGGAGTATACACCAATGCACAATTTCTACGAGCACCTCCAACAAATTGAAATTCAACATAGTCACCCATTCTTCTCACTGGTCCATAAACAACTGAATGAATGTTATAATTACATCTATCATCAAACAATTCTACTTTTCAGCCTTAAGAAACTATTGTACAGTTTCTTTTCGCACAGTAACAACACTTTTTTCCAAAAACATTTAAATTTGCTCATAAGTGGAGAACAAATATCAAAATAATGTTTGGGCATTATGACCGCGCTAGAGTAGGTCATAACGCTCAACAATTTTGGGCTTTGTGTCCTTCCATCTGTTGGCTCTGAGGGCGGTCATAAGGCCTAAAACCAAATTGGGCATTATAGTACTGGGCAAATTGGGCAGTTGGTAAGGATCTTAGCGATCTTTGCTGGACAAATACACGCAAACTTCTCATATTTTCTTAAAGAACTTATATATCGTCTGAAAGGCTTAAGTTTATTCTTTGTAAATCCGGTGAGAAAGTGAAAATCGGTGGATAATCAACTAACTTACAGGCTAATAAGTGCGTAAACGTACGCAAAACCGTGTTTTTATCCGGTTTTTAAGATTTTGGGGTTGTTTGGGAAATTTCCAAGCAGATTCTCGTTTCACTCGACAATACCTACAAGAAAAGTACTAGTACTTCCTAGGTATTTCTATTTTTTGTAGCACTGTGTAATTCGTAGTCACTATTTGAAAAACCGAAACTAAGAGAGCAAAACTCGTGCAGTCTTTACCAAACCTTAGGTATCTATTGATCCCATGGAGATCCCATTATGAAATTTGGCCCTGATGTAGAGAAAAAGATGGGCTTTGTTTTTGGTGGGGGAAATCAAAAATTAAAGATACGTTATGCCAGGATATTCAAGGATAAAGGATACTTTGGAGGTTTCAATACCATGGGAACACGACGATATGACTGTTGTATCGACTATTATTAAAGCGACTATTGCAAGCTTTAAAATGATATCTAACATTTTTAAATCCATTTACGCATCCCAAAGTTATATAATTTTTAAGTCAGGTCCTTTTTTCAGAAAGTGCCATATAATACCTAATTCAACTCATTATAAAACAAAAACTACTTTGAATTTTGACTCAATTCTGGTGTCATAGAATTCGTATGGACGAGGAGAAACTACTACCCAAATTTCATACCAATCAAAAGTGGACGAGTTCGAAAATGCTGATTTTTGTGTCGATATTTTTTTGGAATTACCCATTGTAACTTAATTAAAATAAAACTTAAAGCCGCCAACATTTTACTTTGGGCTTCGGTGTTTTACTTTAGTTTGATTTTATTACATTTCATAGAAAAGCGAAACGCGTGAATTCGTGTCTTGTTTTATATATTATTTTTGTGTCATAGTTTTTATTAATTTGTGGTTTTCTGTTTATTGTAATTTCTATTGGCATTACTTACCTTTATTAATTAGCTTAAAAAAATCAATGAGTATTCGAACTCACGGATGATGTGTTAACACCTTTTTGCTACACGGTACCTGTTCGATTTCTATGAACACATTAGTAAATGTTACATTGGAAAATAAAAAATAATAGTTTTTTTGTATACACCGGGCAATGCTGAACATCAAATGACTCGCTTTGTTTTGGCCATAGCAACAACGACGAAAAAGCCAAACACACAACATCACACATACGTTGTACGAAGTAGCTGACTTATTAGTATGTCACCATAACGTCGACTGCGCAAGCCTTGCAAATGAAACTTTGCGTGGCTATGCTTTATATCTCCGTTCAACAACAGCAACAGACACATGTACATACATACATTATTATGTTAATACATACGCTATAGACACAATTTCGTTTGCCTCACCCCTGCCACACCACTCTTCATTGCTCTCTTGCTCGCTCATTTTTGTTTAACACGTCATTATTCTCTTTCGCAGTCGCAGAAAATCTGGTTTTAGCAGCAGCATAAAATCTGGTTTTCGCAGCAGCATAAAATCTGACTTTGATAGATTTAGTCCCTATACGCCGCTATAGATGTTACCACATTAAAAATTGCCGAAACATATATTGGACAATGACCATGACCATCACCGCGCTTCAAAATTAAAATTTACCAAAGCCTACATTTGGTATTCAAGCACAGCGCGAGCAAACTACATTCTTGGGCGTTGATCCTTAAAAAAAACTGGCCACAAAATTCAATTCGTTGGAATCCCAAGCGCAGGTATCATAAGTAAGTTCGGCGGCGGCTCCTTTGTGCCCAGGTTTTTAATATTTAGTCTTGTGAACAATCCATCAGAAGGCACTTACGCTAAAGACAGCCTAGTAAGTGATTGCGAAGATGAAATATTTTCTTGTTATCCTTCAAGTTAACATGCAAAATAAGATATCTGAAAGAATCCTGAAAACTTCTGCGACTTGGAACAGACAAATGTCTTACTCTTTTGTACTCTATATAAATTAAATAATGCCTGGTAATGGTTCTCAATACAATTCGAATACCAACAATGCGGTTTACTTAACCACTTTAAGAAAAATGCCAGTGAAAATGCCCAGTTGATTTATATACAATATCATACAATATTTTCGTTGAGGAGACTTCTATACGAAATAATTTCCTCATTTGCATTTCGTTAATGTTTAAACATTTATATTTTCTCGACACGGAAAACACATTTCCACCCATACACACATATATACATACGTAATTTTGTATTCAAGTATAAGACATGAATACATAAACAAGAATTTTTCCTCGAAAATAAAAACGCAGACGGCAAGTGTAGTACTGGAAAAACTCTATGCAGAAATCGACACGTATGACCATTTTTACTTTTCGCATTTCGCATTAAGGCGGTGCGGGTTAATGAACGAAATTGCGGCCATTCTTAGCGAAAGATGTGTAACAAAAAATAATAAATGGCAAAAAATATATCAAATAATATGAAATGTTTGCGTGAATCAGTCATTTGCTCATTTGGAACTCACAACATCACATCATCGCCAGAAACGTGTAGTGGTGCTCAGTTGCAAATGTGTGTTATAGTTGAGTGGTTTGAGATGAATGCCCCGGCAATGGGTGGAGCGTGAGTGGGATGAAGCCAGTGTTATATAGGAATAAAACGATGAAAAAAAACACAAAAAATGTAAATTCAATTCATATGCAAACAGTGAAACTGATCCTTACATTTCGGTTGTTAGGCATGGAATGCTTTATTTGACTATATAATATTTACATTCAAGTTTGGGGAAATAAACTGTGTTGTTTTTAAAATATACGGTTTACTATTCAACATCTGCATCAAGTGCACATATGTTGTGTTTATTAGGTCAGCCAGCTCATTTTGCAAGAAAAAAAATCAAAACAAAAATTTAAAAAAGTTGAATTTGTTAAGCCCTCTTATGGTATCAATTTCGTTGACAATATTTGGAATATTTGTTTAGTTTTTCATAGTTTAAAGCAAAAAAACATGATTTCAACTTGATTTGTACAATTTACAATCAAAAATTACAACAAAAGCGAAAAATACCCTAAACCAGGAAAAGAAATACGTGTGCCAAAACGGCAAATCTACACGCTGAAAATAAAGGCCCCATCAATATATTGCAGGAACCATGTACATTAGGGTAGGTCAATTTTTTTTGCCGGCCAAGAGTATAACTGAAGCGTAATCTACTGCAAATTTTATAAAAATATTCCCAAGAACACATGGTTCTAAAAACAAAATCGAGACCGCGATTTTTCACTTCAAAATTAGCGAAAAAAGTCGACCAAAAGCCATTCTTTTGAAACTTGATACTGTTCGATTTCGATGATTTCATTTATTTTAGGTCGAAACAACCCACGGTTCATGTTTTATAGCTGTGTAAAATTAGTCATCTGCAGCATTTTTGTGAAAAGATACCTCTGTTAATGTAAGAATAGCTTTTGAATGCGATATTCCATTTGCCATTTGTATTTTTATTCCTAAAGAGAAGATGAAAACCTATCAGGCGTTACCTTGATCGTTACAATTTGATATCGCATTCAAAAGTTATTCTAACATTACACAAAAATGCTGCAGATGACCAAATTTACACAGCTAAAAAACATGAACCGTGGAGAGTTTCGACCTAAAATAAAAGTCATTGTAACGGCAGCAACGAGTAGAATACATGTGTGAAATTTCATTGAAATCGAACAGTATAAAGGTTTATAAGGTTGGCTTTTGGTTCGATTCGTTACGCCAATATACAATTTTCAAGTGAAAAATCGCAGCCTCGATTTTGATTTTAGAACCATGGTTTCTTAGGTTTTTCTTTTTCAAGTTGTTTGCTCCCAAACAAATTGACCAACCCTATAATGTACATGCATTGTTTCCGTGAATTGAAGATCTGCTGCCTTTTTTTTATTGTCTGTCATGTTTTTGTTTTCAACAGTTTTCCACTCACAAAAAAAACCAATTTGGGTCACAAATACATATATTTTAACCTATTAATCATTGTGTCCCAAACATGTTATATTGAATACCAAACACAATGTATTTGGGTTCAAGTATAATACATTTGCGACAAGCTACAAACACGTTATATTTGCACCCACACAACAAAAAAAGAAAAGGAAAATATTTCAGCGACTCTGTTTGTTATTTAACAAGTGAGTTACTATTATGCTGAATCAAAACTAAAAACAATTTGTTACTTTGTCAGTATTTTTTTGTATTGGCACACTAATTGCCACAATTTATCAGATCTTTCTGATAATTTACTGCACGCTGAAAAATCCGTCTTTTTTTGTTGTTTGGATGCAAACGAAACGTGTTTGTAGCTGGTCGCAAATATACTATACTTGTGCCCAAACATAATGTTCAATGCTGCTCAATATAACATGTTTGAGGTACAATGATTAATGGGCTTTAATATATATTTTTGAGAACCAAATGTGAATTTTTTGTTGAAAACCGCTAAAAACAAATACGAGAAGTATAACAAAGAAGCAATAAGTGGGCAAATCTTCAATTCACGACATCAGTGCTGGCAAATATGGACATGTTGACTGTAATATGTTTCTGGGGCCGATATTTTTCAGCGTGTGATAACAGCAAACATTTTTGATTGAGTATAATTTTTAATGGTTTTTTTGTAACATGTTCTGCAATGCTGTACAATATTGGAGATATGTTGCTACCTCGAGGATAGTATAACTTTAAAAACGCATTGGTTCAGTAGTTAGAGAGCTGCATCTTTCGCAACGGCAACAATCACCTGCCCTATACTCCTGCTAAAATTAACCAGCGATGTACAAATGTTGTTGTAAGAGTACTAGATGTACGAGTGCTTATACTGATTCATAGCTTATATATCAATTCCTTGACAATGTCCAATATCTTTCACACAACGAAAGTTGTGTAGCTTTTAAACATAGCTCCTCTTTCCAATTATATCTGCTAAATTTCAAAGCTGCGCTAACTTACCGGTGACCGCACAAGTTGTAACGTGGTTCTGTCAAAGGCTGAAGTAACCTCAGTCATGTTTTTGCCACCCCAACAACTTTTGGCAAAAAGCAATTTTTTTTTGCCCAATTACATAGGTGTCCAAACCCCAACCAACGGCAAAGCACTACATTCGTTCTTGGAATACCCTAAATTAGAATTGCAAAAAGGCGGATTTCAGTACACCCTATTGTATAACCCACATCTTAAGAGGCATACCCAATTTGTCTCGCTTAGGCAATGTCACAACTTTGAAATTCATGATGCGAAGTAAATGGATATTTACTACGGCTAGCATATAACATCCAGTGACGGAGTATCATAAAGGATTCAGAAGTCGCAGTGAATTGAATGCAACTAGTTGAGATGGTTAGATAAATTATTTAAACAAAACGAGGTATAAGAAAAACTCTACACTGAACTGAAAAGCATCGTCACTGGGATGAAAATGTTAATCACCCCAACAACTTTTGTCATTGAAAGTGAGCTAACGTACAGCTTCATTCCCGCTACGGAAATGTGTTCATCAAAATCAAATTGTTCGCCACTGCGACGAAAGTATGATTATTGCTGCAAAGGATTTGTCTCATTATTCCAACGAATTTGTTTCGTTTCTGCAATGAATTTGTTTCGTTGCTGCAATGAACTTGATTCATTGTTGCAATTTAAAAAGTTTAGCCAAAGTTAAGAAAATATGTCCATCACTCAAATGAAAACAACATCTGATATAATATGTATCTATGTATGCATTGGAAGACATAAACATCAACACAACTCTGAAGGATCAAAATGTTAGTGTATTCGTATGAATGCAGGTGTATGAATACAATTTAAATATCAAAAAATTTGGCAATTTGCACAGTTTTCGTTTTATCTTTTATCCTTTAATTATTATTATTTCTCAATTCAAATTTATTGAACATAATCCAAATTCAGATAATTTAGTTTATAGTCATATCCCGGCATTACCTTAAATGGTGTTAAAGTTAAGCCACTTATTGCAAGAGATTACTATTGATTGGAATTAAAAGGACTGCAAGAAGTAAATAAATTCAAATATTTTGAACAACTTTAATGTTATAATACTTAAACAACATTTGAAAATATAAAGAAATCAAAGATGTTCATATTACTGTGTTAAATAGGAAACTTTTTGTGAACTAAAAATTCCATTATAATTCATCTAATCGAAATATAATTGTTTTAGTGCGAAGATTTCATCTGATCCATTACAGTTGATTCTGGCTTCTTTATGTAAGTCCTTGCAGTAGCCTGTTTTAAATATTACTTTTACTGACTATTTTACAACCTCATGAGGTCAGATGTCGTACACATATTAATTCGACAAACATTTAACAAAATTAAACTAATTTTAACAAATTTCTGCAACTGTCTCTATCCTTCGCCTTTTCACGCCAGTTGGTAACACCAAGGATACGGAGGGATTCTTCGGCCTGGTCTTTCTATCGTAGTCTTGGTCGTCCTCTTTTCCTGCTTCCATCGGGTACGTTATTGAAAAACTCTCGCGTTGGCTCATCTTCATCCACACTGATAACATGGTCATGCCACTACAACTGACCTAATTTGATACGCGTCGTGATGTCCACGTCAGAATATAAATGATATAGCCCTTGGTTCCAACAACGTCGGTCCTCGCCGTTTTCAGTAACAGGACCATATGTTTTACGGAGAATTTTTCTCTCGAAGATGTCCAGGTGGTTTTCATCCGCTTGTGATATGACCCACGTTTCGGAGCATTACGCCAGAACTGGTAAAATGAGAGTATGGTATAGTTGGAGCTTTGTCGGCCGAGAGAGGACTTTGTTCTGCTTGCTGAGCCCAAAATAGCATGTATTTGCAAGCACAATTCTCCCATCTTTCTCCAGGCTGACGTTGTTGTCCTTCTTCACGGCGGATCCAAGGTAGAACAATTCATCTATCACTTCAAAATTAAATCGGTTGTCAATTTTCGAATGCGGACCAAGTGAAGAGGGTTGTCTAGTCGTTAACATCATCAATTGTTTCTTGCCCTTACTAACAGCAAGACCCACCTTATTATTATTTTAAGATTCTGGGAAATTCTGCAGTAATCTCTTGCAAATTTTGACCGATTATGTATATGTCATCAGCATAGGCCAGAAACATATGGCTTTTCGATTTGATAGTCTTGGTCGTGTTTACTGCAGCTTTTCTCATTAGTATCTCCATTAAGTTGTTGAAGAGATTGCACGAAAGTGTGTCGCCTTGTCTCTGTTCTCGCTTGGTACAGAATAGTTCGATGAGGTTCACGTCTTTCCTCACCTTCACTTCTGATTTGGTGTTGGTCAGCGTCATTCAACAGAGGCGGTTCAGTTTTGCCGTAATGGCAAGTTCAGTCATAGCTTCGTACAATTTTCCCCATATAGGGATAGTGAAACCAGCTCTGTAATCGACAAAAAAGTGGCATTTATCGAGTTGCTTTTCGTGGGTCTTTTCCAGGATTTGGCGTAGCGTGAATATTTGGTCAGTCGTGGAATTGCCTGGTCTAAAACCACATTGATAAGGTCCAATCAGGTTTTCAACAATTGGATTTAGTGTTACGCATAATACCGAGCGTTTATGGGCGATGGATGAAGGACTGATAGCGCCATAGTTGGAACAGATACACGAATCGCAATTTTTGAATACGGGATATAATACACTGAGACTCCAAGCGTCAGGCATAGATTACTCTAGCCATATACCGCATACAACTCGATGCATGTGGGCTAGTCGTCCTACGCCACCTGCCTTAAAAAGTTCAGCGGGTAGCCCAGCCGCACCAGAGGCTTTATTATTCGTAAGCCGGGAGATTGCCGTTCTAATCTCACCTTGTTTGTTGAGGAGGGGGGTACAAACTACACTACACTGTCTTTCACAATCAGTACCTCCTGATCTTCAGTGGAAGAATCTGAGTAGTGTAGTGCTGAAAAGTGGTTTTGAGCACACACTGATTATCCGTCACCAGATTCCCATTCTTGTCCTTGCAGGAGGGTTGCCCATTATTCGGGCCGTTATTTGATCTTCTTACCCTCTAGAAAAATTTTGCGTATATAACGATGGCGGGAGGCTAACCCCAAAACATTTTGAAACTCAGCAAAAACAAAATTGTATTATTATCTAATGGATATTGGAACTTAAACATAAGTAATGTTAACAATAATTTTACTAATAGAGATTCATATGAAACTCTCAAGAACTAGAGTACATCCACTAAACATAATGTCATCTTAGGGGATTGCATCTCGCCAATCAAGTTCTCAATTTCGAGTCGCAGAGTAAGTGTTTGCTGATTTTTGATATATTCAAAAGCTGATGCATCTCGCCAATACATTGTTTTATTTCCAAAATCCTGCTTTCACAACGTGCGCTTTAAATTATCTTACTAAAACAATTATTAATTTCAAACTGTGTGACCAGTACAATTTTAATGAATTTCATATATAATTATAATATTATTTCCAATTTACTCCAACTAAGTGGATTACCATGGATTTTTCACCTGCAGTGATTACAAAATGCAACATTTTCCTACATTCGCCACACACAGTATATGGTATATTTTGCTGCATACACCGCAAAGTATATTATATACCGCACAATATATCCTGCTGTTTTAATTTAATAATTTCATTAACAAGTCCAGGAATATTTTCTGCGTTTGCTTTTAGATATAGAAACTAATACGAAAATTATGCAGCACCCTCTCAACGCCAGCAAACAGCTAAAATCGAATGGTTTGTTAGAAATTAATCTGAAAATGAATGGGCTTAAATGTGCGTATTTAATTATGTACATAGAAATGTATACAATATACAATACTAACACATAAATTGTATATGTGATGTACTTGTGGGCGATAACCAGCGGTTTTGCCGACTTTCCCATAACATAGGATTGTAAGCAAATCTGGTTCACCATCATCGAGGAAATAATTTAACGATAATAAATATGAAAATTAAGGCGAGAACATCTAAATACTACACCGCATATCGCATATTTATCTTGGATTTATATGAGCTCCTAAGAGGTTAATTGATCTAACTAAACAAAAGAAATAATGGCGAAAATTGGAAACGAAATAAGAGATTTCTGTGTATGCTCATACAAAGCAAGTCCAGGCCAAAAAATACTTCATAATAATTATCCCCCATTCTGGTGATTATTGACAAGGTGTTTTAAATATGGCAGGAGAAAGATGATTTAGTTTCATAATATTGAAATCTTAAAATTAGGAGGTAGATCAAATCGGCAACGAATAGGGTGCCACTGAAATGAATGGAGCAATTATTTTTTCTCGAATGTTAACAAATATCAAGTGGATTCTTATGTCATTTGATTTAAAACTAACGTAGTGAAAATTTGAGCCCAATGGGATAACTCTAAGCCTGCCCGACATGTGGCCAAAGTTTTCGAGGTTTGCCATTTTGGGTGTAATTTTTTTTCATATCTCATTTCTCAGTTCGTCTGAAGAGCAAATTGCACATTGATTTAGTTTGACCTGAATATAAAGTGGTAAAAATGTGAGTAAAATCCCAGCACTCTAGCACTCGGTTTCAATAACCAAAAACGGTTGTCATATCTGTTTATACAATTCAAATCGATTTGAAGAATGTTTTTTGAAACAGGTTTCTACAACTGCGTTCCTCAATCCCGGGTTTCTGAGCCGGTTTGACCCCATAACTAATATTTTCAATTCATCTCTTGCAATTGTTTGATTCCACGGTTGTTAAATATGGTTCCTAATACTGGAGTAAAGAGTAATAACACTGAGACAAAATTTAATTTTTTAAAAATGATGGGGTTCTGTCAACGGATTCTGGTAAATAAAATAAATGGTTTCCCATTACATCTCATGAAGGGACTGGGGAGAACTTCTCACAATCACTGAGCTGTGCGCTTTCCAGTTTTCACTCACTGATGGGGACCTACAGTTTTACACCGATTCCGAACGGTAATTTGAGAAGATTTTTCATGGCTAGATACTCGATAGTGTCGCCGTCACTATGCGAGGTGACCGCCGCCGAAAGAATTTTTTTTTGAAGGTGGTCAGAGCCGGGTTCGAACCCAGGATCTCATGTACAAGAGCCGCGCACACTAACCATTGCACCACCGACGGATTCTGGTAGAAAGGTTTAACAAAAATATACGTGTATCGGCGTTTTGCCAGATCTGATCAGAATTTTTTTAAGGGGTGGGTCAATGTTTCCGCCCCTTGGACTTTCCTGCAACATATCGGCATGCACAATTGTGTGTTCCTTACTTCCGAGGTACACAATATGTTCAGAAGTTTTATAAAAAACATTTTAGTGGATCAAATTAACCCTATGCCTCTAACGCATAAACATAATTTTTACTTTCTTTTTGAAAACTCGCTAAAAACTGCTCAAAATGTTTAGAAAAATTATCGCCATAAAATTTCACTATATGTGTCCGAACACTCCAAAACACAAACTAAGCCCAAGTGAATCCGTTTAAAGAACCCTATCATTTGTTTTTGGTGTCGCTCAGTGTAATCAGATCTGGATTTATTAACAGTTTTATACAAACTGAGTTTTAATTGCAAGTGTTAAACCCGGGTTTAACCCCGTTTCTAGTACCGGTTATTGTAACCAATTATCATATCCGACTCTATGGAATCGATATGAGCACATAACTTATGTTTTTAGTTCATAGTTTGCTATTACGATTTGACGCTCTTATAAGGCTATCTTGGCGCTTTTACCCCGAGATGGCCTATTTTGCCGCACCATATCATCCTGAAAGCTTTAAATGACTATATCGTAATATACTTTATAGTAAGCGTCTGGACTAGAAGGCATTGGTATTCGAGTTGAATATTTTTTCAGTTAGATACAACTTTTGGGAAAAAAACCGAAATCCCAGAATTTAAATTTTTTCTAAAAATTTTAAATGTTTTTAAATTAAGAGTTTGAACCCCTAGAGTAGTGGGATTGTAATCAAATTTTTACCACTTTATATTCAGGTGAAAGTAAATCAATGTACAATTTGTTATTCAAATGAACTGAGAAATTAAAATTTTCTAGTGTATACAAATTTACACCCAAAATGCCAAAACTGGAAAACTTTGACCACAGTTCAGGCCGGCTTAGAGTTATACGATTGGACTCAAATTTTCAACATGTTAGTTTTATACCAAATGGCATAAAAATCCGCTAGGTATTTACCAAAAATCCCAAGTTTAATTTTCATTGCCACCCTAATGTGCATATATTTATGTGAGTTCGTATATGTGTGAGTGCCTGTGTGTGTGTGTCTTATAATAATAACTACACCTAATATCAATATACAGGGTGACAGCAACAATTAATCTTCTACAGTTTTGCTGTCCCTGGCATCCAATATTATATTACTCTCTTTGGAGCTACTATATGTTCAGTTTAAGGAATATCGGACAATTTTTGACTATGCCGCATTTAGGTCGAATGTCAAGCCAGACTTCTGATATCACTTATATAAATCACTTGCACTAACACCCTAACAAAGGTAGTTTCGAATAATATAATTACATTAAGCATTATACCATTAACAAATATATCATTTAAACAACATATTTGTAGTTTTATACAAATGTGCAATTAACATTTTGACTTAATACTCTTATATATACTATGTACATTAGAGCGACTCACCTTGTATGGTGGGGGATAAACAGATTTTGGTCCAACCCTCAAAATGTACCTGGGTTTGTTTTCTGATGATTTCCAAAATATTTCGTGTCTAACACTAAGATCCCGTGAACTGGACAGTTTTTAAAAAATGTATTTTATGGTAGTTTTTCAAAGAAATTTTTACTTTAGCTAAAGATAATGTATTCAATATTAGTAGCACATGAAAGTGTGTTTTATGGTATATAAAACATTACAAAACATGTCCTGACACATCGTGGTTTCAGGGATATACTTCGAAAAAACTTAATTTTTATGTTTTTAGTACGGAGATTTTTCTGATTTAAATATCAGATTGAAGTTATTCTAAATATTCTAAATCTGGTTCAGATCACCTCGTAAAGTGTATTACAAAATATGAATGTTGATTTTTTTTTATTTCGGGAGTAACGATAATTTTTAAATGAAAATGGCTTTATTGTTTTTCAAAATACCCCCTTGATGATCACTACACTCTTGCATTCGTTCAAACCACTTGACATAGCACTTTTTCCATTCCTCTTGAGACACCACCAAAAAATGGTTTTTGAACGCTTCTTCTGCTTCTTCGGTGCTTGCAAATCGTTGACCACGGAGTTTAACTTTGATAATCGGGAACAAGAAAAATTAATTGGTTGCCAAATTAGGACTGTATTGAGGATGTGTCATCAATTCGATGTTTCGACTGCTCAAAAATTCCCCTGTTTGACGAGATATATGAGAGCTGCATTGTCATGATAGAGAATGATTCGTCTTTGGCGGTTGGATTTGCGATTGTCTTCGAAGACTTCCGATAAGAAAAATGGTCACGAACCACTTAGAATTGACCGTCCTATGTGGCTCATGCGGAACAGTGGTTACATGACCCATTTGTCCGAAGAAACCGGCGACCATTTGCTTCGTTGTGCTTCTTCCATGAAAAACTTTTGTAGGATTTAGCTCGTCTTGAAATACCCACACTGTCGATTGCTATTTTGTTTCCGGCTCGCACACATATACCCACGAATCGTAACCTGTAACAATTTTATACACGTCTTTCGAAGCACCACGGTCGACCTCTTTAATCATGCCGTTACACCAATTGATACGAGTCTTTTTGTGAGCGATTTTCAAATTATGTGGGATCCAACGCGAACAAATCTTGTTTACAGTCAAATGTTTATGCAAAATCGAATGTATTGATGCAAGGATGCCTCTATCTCACGCTATGTCACCTGACTATCTTGCATAATCAGTTCACGCACTGCATCGATGTTTTGGACGAACTTCACGAATTTCGTCCTGGAGCGTACGGCGGCCGAGACTGAACTCTTGGTACCAGCGATTTACAGTGGTTTTTGATGGGGCTTCATCACCGAAAGCCGAAACAAGTTGACTGATACACTCTTGTCTTGATAATCCACGTCGAAAATCATAGACAAACATCGAGCCAAAAATTTTCACGGGCTAATTCCATTTGTTGACCGATACACTGTAAATACAACAAATAGAACTCGTAAGTGAAAACGTTCCAGTTTGCATCTGGGAACACTAGTATTGCCAGTTCCCGAAATATAAATAGCAACCCTCGTACAACCAGTATATCTGTACAACAATGATCTCCTTGTCCAAAGAATATATTTGATACCCACTTTGCCCTGTGTTTAGAACGGAATATTCCTACCGTATTGAATTTTTGGTAAAACGCGAACTAGTGCGAATTTCAAAAAAAGCTGAAACACGTATTTACTTAAATTGACTAAAGATTAAAATATATCAGTCTGACATTTAAATAAGAAAATTTTCCGTATTAAAAACATAGTAATTATTTTTTTTTTTGCAGAATATCCCTGAAATTGGGATTTGGTAGGACGTACTTTGACGACGTTTAAAAAACCGGACGTGCTTTGACTAAAAAACCCTTTCACATGATACTAATATTGTACACATTGTCTATAGTTAAAGTACAAAATTCTTTGAAAAACTGGTCTAGCTCACTGAATCTTAAGGCTAGATACGAAATATTTTGGGAATAATCATAACACAAACCAAAGTAAATTTTTGTGGGGGGACAAAAGGAACTTTTTTTATGAGTCGGTCTATTGTAAAGTACACACATAAATGCTAAAAATGCAAGTCAATAAATACTATACTTAAATAAATTATATACTGTGTGTCAAAGAATTAAAGTGATTTGTTAAATGGTCATAAATTATTTAATGTCACAGTGATTTAGATAAATTAGCCGCCTTAAAGTATGCCACATTTATGTGTATTACGATTAATCTTTAGTGTATGCAATGGTTGTATGCAAAAGTTTAACAACAAAGAGATGAAAATATTATTGCAATTTCATTGCAAATAATGAATATTAATATACATATTTTTTTTTCAATATAAAGTGGTAATACACATGTAGCATGTTTCGTAAATTTAACGGAATAGACTTGCAGCAGTTATAAGTCTATTTAAAGAAGCAAATACGAAAAGGTGCGCCACTCACATAAGAATAGGGGGCTCTATCAAAATGTGATCTTACTTACTTACTTATCCGGTCTCGAACAACCCCGGAGAGTCAGAGACCTTACAAAACAAAGATAACATATTTCGCCAACCACCTCGCTTTATCTGGTGGTTGGTTAATATTTTGCGATTTCATTGAATTTTTATTTCAATTAAAAAAATTTTATTGTTCCTTACACATATGTACATTTATCGATTTATTATAAATTTTCAGAAATTTTAACATTAATCATAATCATAATAATGTCAACATTTTTGTCATTTTATAATAAATCGCATTAAATTTGCAATCCAATATAGTATTATTTGTTATTATTCTGTTATCAATTTAAAAACACCACATAATTTATGTCATTGTTATAGTAATTTATGTTTATGGTCCCGCAGGTGTATCCATTTGCATTCTTTGAATTCAGTGTTTATTTTATGAAGCAAATAACTTGTATTTTAATTTGGAATGCATTATGGGAATGTTCCCCAATACTAAAATTCATGAAATCACAAATATACTCAAAAAAAAAATATGCAACTAAATAGAACATTTTCTCTTGCAATTGGATTATTAGGTCGGAAGTTTAGTATACATTATAAACCACACAACTGGATTTTCCTGTGTCCTGTGTCCATAATCTTTCAACTGTATATTTAACCAACTAAAATCAGATTTAATTTTCAAATTTTGGAATAAATAATTACTGAATTCAAAATCATAAAAACAGTATTGGAACCGACAGTTTTATACCAACTTCGATTGGATTTTTGAGAAGCTTTTTCATGACAAGTGACTCGATAATGTCGCCACGAAGCGTGGTCACTAACCGAGGGAAACGTCGTCGAAAAAAACGTAAGGTTATCAGAGCAGGGATGGATCTCGCGTTCTCATGTACAAGAGTAGAGCACACTATCCATTGCAACACCACGCACCATGATTTCTATCGGCCAAACTTTAATATATTCTAATCTAGTTCACATTTGTAAGTTCAATAAAATGATAATTGTCGGCCTGGAGCCAGGAATAATTTTTATGTATTAAGATTAAAAAGCTGATTATTACAAATATGACTATTTTTTTGGGGTTTTAAAGAAAAACAAAATGTTATTTTGCTCCTTTATATGTTTTTAACCATATTTTGATGTAATTGTTTAAAATAAATAAACCAATCTAATTTTATTCTAATTACTGATATTCCCTTTGTCATGTTTGGAAAATCGGAAAAATTTTATTTCTTTTTTTCGAATTTATTGAACTCAGTTTTCCATTTTTAGAATGTGTGGTTTCTTGGCTTTCATATGAGGGGTAAGTATACGGGATATACTTTGGCCGTCAATTAACATAACACAGTGCAACACGAAAAAAAACCATATACGGACACTACTACGTGATAAACGACAAAAAAAAAGACCAGTGTCTCCCAGGTTTGCCCAAAGTCATTCACGTTTTTTTATGGGCCCCCAAAGATTTGGGGCCTCGGTGTAATTTTTGCAAAAAAGTGATCATTTTGTCCGGCTCATGTCTTGCAAATCGTTTGAAACTTTGATTCACTCCCGATTAAACCGATTCCGAACGCCATTTTGAGAAGATTTTTCAAGACTAAATACTCGATAGTGTCGCCGTCACTTGGCGAGCTGACCGCCGCCGAAAGAAATTTAAGGTGGTCAAAGCATATACAAGAGGCGCGCACACTATCCATTGCACCACCGACGTCCACTCACTCACACACTCTGAAACATTGGCCGTAGCAATATATTGCGGAACCACGTATATGTTTGCAAGCATTGTTTTCTTGAATTGAAGATTTGCTGCTTTTTTGGTTCTTTGTTGTCTATCGCGATTTGAATTTCATCAGTTTTCGAGAAATGGCTCCATATTTGGGTCACAAAACATATCTTATAACATATTACTCATTGTGTCTCTAACATGTAATATTGAATACCAAACACACTGTGTTTGGTCACAAGTATACTATATTTGCGACAAGCTACAAACACATCATATTTACAACTAAACAACAAAAAACTATAATTTTTTCAGCGTCCACAAACCTTCACATGAATACACAAACTCTACATCATATCTTGGATCAGGTGTCAGTTGGTAACCCGAAGACTGCACATTTCAAATCTGTAGGATGACGTTGTATACATAACGACCAAACGGACGTCGACTCATTCACGTTATCTATACAGGGTGCTCCAAATACAAGTGCATTGACAACAATTAAATAAAATGTTCTAAACTTAAATTCCTTTGGTTTATTATGACCTTATTAGAAATGACCATACATGGGTTTTCTTAATTTGCATTGGATGTTAATGCTGTGTGTTTATCGAACCAAATAACTTGGAGTGACTAAAATTTTGACATTAGCGTGGTGAGTATTTATTGTCAAAATTTTGATTAGCCTCAGGGCTACACAAACTTTTGACAAGTAGTCTAAATTTTGACGTTTGTCTTTTAGGCAGCATTTGATCGGAAGCATGGTACAATAATATCTACGTGGTAGTAGCAACAGGCGTAGTTCTAGTTTAGGCAGCAACAACAGGCATTTTGTTTTTGTTGCATTCGCTTCAGTTGTGAAACTCTCCACAAATACATACCAACAACATAAGAATGCAAAAGAGTACAAAAACAAAATTTTGTCAACTAAGGCGAATAATGGCATGAAAACATTGAAATCAGCCGTTAAAACGACATTAGCATGTAATAATATTGCAGAATGCTTGGAGGTTTGTACGCGAAATAGTAAACAATTCAAAATGTCAGGAAATAAAAAGAAAACCTATACAACGCGTAAGTATAAAATTGGTTGTAAGTAATATTTAATTGAACTTAATATGTTATTTTAAAATTCAGGGAACAATTGTGTCAGGGAGGTACTTGTGGAAAAACGCATCGTACTAGACCAATTACACGGTGCTACACTGAAAAAAAACTGGGAAAACGACCTAGCGTGGGTTATAGGTCTTGTTGAGTACATTACAAATTGTGTCAACAAATTTCAGAAACACCCTTAAATTCAGAAGTTATTCTAAAAAAACCGTTTTCAGTGATGTTCGTCAACTTATCGACCTGTAACTCAGAAAGTTTTTGTCCGATTTTAATTTTTTTAACGGGTTTGGAAAGAAAACTAATTACGCTTTAAAGTAACATGCATTCTTGGATACATTTATAAGTTATAAGTATTGTTTTTGTTAAGAATATCAAGAAAATCTACGAAAGTTATAACTTTTTTTTATTTTAGTAGCTTTTCATTGCTTATTTTAATATGAAAGCTTGTAAAAATTTGTACCAACGTATGAAGAAAATTTAGTTCTTAACAAAACTTGGTTTTCATTTTTCAAATCGAATGAAAGTTGTAAAAGTTATTGAACTTTTCATTAACACCTGTTTTTAGTATTTTCTCCCCTAGCGCAAAACATGTGAATAAATTAACATTAACGTCATTAACATTTAATTTGTACTTGTATTTAATCGAACTTAAAGCACTGTAAGCCAGTATTACCATATTCGAATTGTTAACTTCTTATTTCTCTCTTTAATGTACTCAAATACATAGCAAAATACCGTTTAAGAATTAACACAAAATAAAATAAAGAATAAAGAATAAAAAAATTTCAGATGAGAGTAAAAAAAGTGCAATTGGTTTAAAATTTGTGACAAGTGAAGTGCTATTAATATTTAGTTTTATTAGAATAAGTAAGTTTGTAATTTTTGTAATCCTTTAACAACATTTATATTAAGTTTAAATTTTTCTGCAGTGTGTTTTAAGCGTAATAATTTTTGTTATGTTTGCGGTTTATTCGCTGACAAAAAACATCGCTTGGATCTGAAGACAAATAAAGCCTTGGTAAGTGCTTTCAAACTGTATTGACTGTTCATATAGTTCTAGCAAATGGTATGAACCCGAAAGTATTTGTACAAGCTGTTCCAGTATGCTTAAGAAAACTAAGTCCGAAAAGTTTATAAGCCAGCCATTACCATTATCTGTCCCAATGATTTGGCATCATCAAATATTCCATAAACTACAGGACTGTTATTTTTGCCAAACAAACATCACTGGTTATCAATACAAAAATGTGTTAACTGTTACTAAGCCAGTATTAAGTGCAATTAAATGTAACGAAACTTCACATCAACAAAGTGATGATGAATCTGAAAACGAGGATTGTGATATGGAATATTTACCAAAATCGGCTGAGCCACATTTTGTGACAAATGGAGATTTTTGCGATCTTGTGCGAGATTTGAAACTTTCGTGGAGACAAACAGAGGTTTTAGGGTCAAGACTAAAACAATGGAATATCACACAGAGTGACTTTAAAGTTACATTACCAAGAGGTAATCCCCAATCGTGTTTTGAGGAAGTTTTTAAGGCCAGTGTTGGCAGTGATGACCTTGTGTATTGTTCAAACATAGAAGAGCTGTTTTTTTACCTTAATCACCAACATGAAGCGAATGATTGGAGGTTGTTTTTGGACGGATCGTGCAAAAGTAGGTATTAATGATTCTTTTTTAATTTACAATCAACTAACATATTTGAAGGCCTTAAGGCAGTGTTATTGCACAATACAAATGAATTGCCATCAGTGCCGATAGCTTACGCTACAAAAATGAAAGAGTCATATGCTACAATGGAAAAAATACTGTATTTAATCAATTATAGAAAATATCAGTGGCAAATTATTGCAGATTTAAAAGTTTTGACAATATTGTTTGGAATGCAAGGAGGTAATACTAAGTACCCTTGCCATCTCTGCGAGTGGGACAGTCGTAGCGATGACCAATACAGGCGTAAAAACTGGCCCGAAAGGACATCTTTTAAAATAGGCCAGCAAAACGTTAAGAATATTCCTCTTGTGCAATCAGATAAAATCATTTTACCGCCACTGCACCTTAAGCTGGGCTATATGAAACAGTTTGTAAAGCGGCTGGATGTAGAATGCGATGCTTTTTTGTATTTTAAATGTGTTTTCCCACAAATAAGTGAAGGCAAAATAAAAGAAGGTACTTAACACTTTTTTCTTAGAAACTCTTATATTAACTTGATGTTATTGTTATTTTTTAGGTATTTTTATTGGACCGCAAATTCGAAAAATTATGCTTGATGAAAATTTTTCTAAGAAGCTTAATGAGATAGAAAACAGAGCATGGAATAGTTTTATTTCCTTATGTCAAAACTTTTTGGGAAACAAAAAAAGTTCTTACTACGTTGAAGTGGTAAATGAATTTCTTGAGTCTTATGCTGAAATGGGATGTCGAATGTCCATAAAAATTCATTTTCTGCATGGACATTTAGATTTTTTCCCCGAAAACCTTGGTCAATTCAGTGACGAGCAGGGAGAACGATTTCACCAAGAAATTTTACAAATGGAAAAGCGTTTCGAAGGAAAGAGCCACATAAGAATGATGGCAAATTATTGCTGGTCTCTCAAACGAGAAACAGATGGTTTGTTGAACAAACGTAAGAGGGCTAGTAATCATTTTTAACTATACATGTTAACTTAGGTTGAGCTATTTGTACAGTTTTTAATTTACGCTTGTAAGTCAAGTGGTTTACCAAAAGAAAAGTCTGCAATCGCAAAATTTGAACTTTAGAAAAAGTTTAGTAACTTTTGCAAATATAAACCGATTTTAACAAATAATATCTCTTTTTTTTCTATATAAAATTGTCTTAAAAATACAGTGCAAAAAACAATTGGTTTTTATAATAAAAAAATAAAATAACTCCTGTTGAATTTGAAAAATTAGAAAAAAAACATAAAAATTGAGAAACTTTTGATAAACACTTACCTAATTTGTTAGGATATATATTTTCTGAATACATTTCATGAAAGCTTAATTCTTTGCCTTGCCAAAACTGTTTAAATTTTTGAAATCGGACGGTTTGAAAATAACTCAAAATTTTGAGGGTGTTTCAAAATTTTAGAAAACGGTTTTTGTATGTCCTCACCTAGGCCTACAACCCCCACTAGGTCGGTTTTCAAGTTGTGACAAAAAGTGTTTTTTTGGAGCAGTGTGTTATTTACAGGAAAGATAGTAGCTTTAAATATGTGTGTGAAGTCCCCAGTATTTCATCGATATTTAATGTGGTTCGTACATATGTGGAATGTAAATAGATTTTGGAAACATTCAAATCTACCAAATATACCAGTATGAGGAGGAACTTGAGTTTCAAATTCCACATTGATGTCATTTCGGTATTGTGCTAAGGTTTCTTTTGTGATCGCCTTTAATCTGTGTCCCCACATTGGTTCCTAGCGAAGTTTTTGATTTGTTATACTCACATGAAGGTGTGAGCTACATGAGTACATAAATAAAATCTGTAAAATTAAATATTTATTCTCAATATAGTCATACAAAATATAAAGCAATAAGAGCATACCTCATGTCTTCTTCCAGGAGGTTTCTATGGCACAGCTGATCGGAAAGCCACTAGGGAAATGATGCAGAATTAGTGACCAAATAAGACATACAGATTACAGACCATACAGCAAACCAAGTTTAAAAGTGTTTGATTGATACTAATGAATTGCCTTTCCATTCCCTTTAATTTTTGTCCGTATTTTGCCAACCAAAGAGTAAATTACCAAAGCACCTGGATGAAATGGCCTACTACCTCGTCCTCATGAAGAGGCATCGAGGAGAGTAGCGGAGGCTCTTAAATATTGCTCTGGGCTTCTTCTCTCCATTTGATACATCACATACATCCTTTGGCGTACTCGCAATTTATTAATTTTGTTTATAATTTAAAATAAAAATTGTATTCATTTCAAAAAAGTGCAAGCACACGACACAAAAATAAATTCAACACAATTTACCACGACCGACATATATTTTCAATGAACATTAAACAATGAACATTTTCAATGAACATGACAATTAAACAAATTTTAATTTGCATTTGCTCAAGGAACGTAAATGCAGGTTGTGGAATTGGATGTTCATTGTAATGAAATATGGAAATGTTTTAATTGTTTTGAATTTGTTTAACTGGTGGCAATTCTGTTTTTAAGTATTTTATATGTAGAGGTTTTTGTTTTCGATAGGTATTGCTTCGTGTACTTTCAAATTTATAAACCTGTAGTGTATAAAATATTTGAAATCAAAAACTTCCAGTTATGAAGGAAATGCTTTGAAAATAAATGAAATAGTATAGAAATAACGGGTTTTTCAATAAGAGCGCTATAAAATTTTTTTCAAATAAAACAAAACCGGTTTCAAATACCAATGAAATTTTTTATTGCTGTTAAAGTACGTTCGATGCCATTATGTATGGAACTCGATTTCTTTTGCATGGCCACCACGGGCACGCTTGAAGAAGTCCAGACGCTGAACCCAATTTTTGACGGTTTTCAAGCATAAATCGGCCGATACTGCTGCAATTTCATGCTCGATTTTCGTACGAAGTTCATCAATCGTCGCTGGCTTGTTGTCATATACCATAGACTTGACGTAGCCCCACAGGAAATAATCTAACGGCGACAAATCGCACGACCGAGGCGGCCAATCGACTGGGCCATTTCGTGAGATAACACGTTCACCAAACTTGGTTTCCAATAAATTGATTGTGGCATTCGCTGTGTGGCGCCGTCCTGTTGGAATCACATTTCCTCCAAGGCCATATTATCCAATTGGGGCCAAAAATATTCGGTTATCATTGAACGGTAACGATTCGCATTCACAGTAATGTGCCGGTCTTGATCATCACGGAAGAAGTACGGCCCAATGACGCTGCCGGCCCATAAACCGCACCAAACCGTAATTTTTTCGGGATGCAATAATGACTCATGGATTACGTGTGGATTGCTGTCGGACCAATAACCAGAAATGAGCCTCATCACTGAAGATGATTTTCGGATGAAAATCCGAATCGTAGCGCTCTTAAAGTTGAGGCCACTGGCTCCAAATTTCGGTAGTAAATTTTAATAATTTCGACTCGTTGTTGGCTCGTATATCTTTCCATGATGAAATGGCAAACCTTACTGACGAGAAATGCCAAAAGAGCGGGAAAAAATATGGCGTGGGTTGCTGTCCCTATCGATTTACTTTTGTAGCGTTTCTGTTGAAAAACCCTTTAGTATTATATATTTCAATAGTATTGCATTTTTTTTCGATTTGCATTTGGACAGGTTGTTCAAATTACACTATAAATTATAATTTTCATATAATTAATTTGCCCCATGTATGGAAAAAACAAACATTCCCCTTATAAAGGGTCCGCCAAATAACTTTTTTTTGAAAATGCTATAAGACAAAAACTACTGAATATTTTCTCAAATTTCTTTTTTTATTTGAATGTACAATTCTTCCGGTTAATAATTGAAAATAATTTCATTCAAATGGCTGCCTGGGCTGGCCATGCAGTAGCCTACACGATCGGTCCAATTTTTAAGCACATTATCGATTGTGTGCAGCTGTATTTCACCAATGGCTTCACGAATATTGTCCTTTAAAACGTCAATTGTCTCTGGCTTGTCGGCGTAACACTTATCTTTGAGGGCACCCAATCAAAACGCCAAACGACATCAGCTCTGCGGCTGATATTGCGATCTGCAAAAACAGGGTGCCAAACACCGAGTGTAGCTTCGGCTGTGTGTCACGTGGCGCCGTCCTGGTGAAACCAAATGTTGCCAATATCCTCCTCTTCAATTTTTGTGAACAAAAATTCGTTCAACATGGCCCGATAACGATCGCCATTGACTGTAACGGCCACTCCTTGCTCATTTTCGAAGAAAAATGGCCCAATTAGGCCTCTGGACCAAAATCCGCACCAAACAGTGACTCGTTTTTGGTGCATCGGCTTTTCAATGTATGCGTGCGGGTTTCTGTGCCCCAAATGCGACAATTTTGCTTGTTTACAGACCCGCCAAGATCAAATTGAGGTTCATCTGAAAAGATGATTTTTTTTGGCAAAATCGGCATCTTCTGTAAGTCTATCGTAGGCCCATATTTCCCAGCATTGTTCAAGCGTATACACAACCATATTCGTTCAGCGGAAGGATACAACTAATTATCTGTCAAATCAGACATGAGCTAAGTGTTACCATTCACGAAATAAACACTAGTAGAAAAAACAAAACGTTAGATGGCGGACCCGTTATATGAAACACGATTTCTGTCATGTGGCTGCTTCAGTAGCTCATCCTGGCGGTTTCTGGTTCTATGTCGCGAACGGCTCGGACGATATTAGCCTTAAGGGTGTGGATCGTTTCAGGATTATTTACGTGGCATCGGGTTTTAACAACTTCCCGCAAGAAAAAGTCTAAAAGAGTCAAATCGCAGCTCCGGTGCGGCCAGTTGACATCGACAAGACGGTTGATGACATGATTAGTTTTATGGTTTGAGTTATGTGACATAGTTTGACATATGTTACATAGTGCACCCCTCTGCTTAAAACAAATGTTATTCAAGTTCATATCTTCCATTTTAGTCAAAAACAAATCTGTAATTATAGCTCTGTAGCGCTCATCGTTGATTGAAATGGCGTTTCCAGAAGCATTTTGTATGTGTCATTAATTCACATCGAATTGAATTATGGCACTTCATGTGACGTTATATAAAATTGAGTGATCGAAATACAATTATGTTTTTCAATGCCAGGTATGTTTATGTGATTCAAGAGTTTGAAAATTAAGTAAAAGTTATGTCATGGGTCTATTGTAGTAATACCCGTAAGTAGTATGACAAACTTGCTTGTTGCTTCATTTCAATACACATCTGATGGGGTTTTTTCATTTATTTGTGCATAGTCGCAAAAAAAGTACTAATTGCATTTAGTAGACGGAACTAGAGTGTCCAAACCGAAACCGAAAAACCGGGGAAACCGGTTAACCTTTTTTTTTGGCTATTAACCGTGTGCCGGTTTTAAAAAACGTAATTTTCGAAACGGCAATTTGACGTCGGGTAACCGGTTGTTCTGATTTTACTTAATTTGTGTTAATATCCGTAAAAAATTAATAATAAATGATATGATTTTCGAATTTTAGTGAAATTTTGGAATAAAGAAACATGATTTTCATTTTGAAATATGGTCTAAATGACATATCCAAACAATTTATTTTAAAACGATTTAATGATATGAATTGGAATTAGTTAAGCTTTTCAAACATTATTTTTTATCAAATTTCAAAACTAAATATATATATAACAGCTAATGGTCAGTTTCACAGTTGAAAATTCTTCATTTAAATGTAGTTTAAATGCCCGATGCCTGTCATTTAAATGTCAATTAATATGAACATTTTCAGTAAGCTTTTAAATTGAGCTTTTAAATGACGAGTGTGAAATTCGCCCTAAATGTTTTTCAAATTTGACTAATTTAATGCGAATTAGAATAAAACTTTTAGATTGAATATTAAACACGCATTCCAAATTGGAATAATATATTTATTTTTTAAAATGTGATGCTTTATTCAACCTTTCGTATTACATATATTTAAAATTAAAATGTTCGAGCGTTAGGTCTATTTTAAATAATTTTATTCCTCAATATTTCGCTACCCATTGGGTAGCATTGTCAGGAAAATATGCACAATTATTAATTAAAAATTGCATTTTAATTTTAAATGTCATTATTTATTTCTTTCACTTAATTTTTAATTAATAATTCGGGTTATCTTCCCGACGATGCTACCCAATGATTAGCGGAATATTGAGAAACAAAATAATGTAGAATAGGCCTAACGCTCGAACCATTTAATTTTTAATATATAGTATTTATTTAAAATTAAAACGTAATTACTTAAATACAGTTGTGAAATTTTGAGTTTCCTACACGAATAAGTATATGAAATGGTCTAAACAAATGTATTGTAAGTTCTATAAATAAATAAATAATTGGTTTCCCATTACATCCCATGAAGGGACCGGGGAGAACTTCTCACAATCACTGAGCTGTGCGCTTTCCAGTTTTCACTCACTGATTGGGACCTACAGTTTTACACCGATCCGAACGGTAATTTGAGAAGCTTTTTCATGGCTATATACTCGATAGTGTTGCCGTCACTATGCGAGGTGACCGCCGCCGAAAGAATTTTTTTTTTTTTTTGAATGTGGTCAGAGCAGGGTTCGAACCCAGGATTGTAAGTTCTATATGTGTAATCTTATTTAAAGCAACTAAAACTGGTGCTATCGGTTTTTACTATAATTAGAAACCGAAACCGGTTTTCACGAAAAACCGAGAACGGGTTTCTTGAAACCTTGATTTTTCGAACAAACCAAAAACCGGTTTCTACAAAATTCCGATTTTTTGGACACTCTGGACCGAGCACAGCGTTGCATACGCCCACCACCGTTTAAATAAAATTAATTACGTCGCATGAATGACTGCTTCAGTGCACAAGCGACGCATTCGAAGTTTTCTAGAATATACCAAATATCATTCTCTGATAATGCAAAGGTAAAACGGTTTCACCGTTTCCTCAATTACAACTACACAAATCGATGTATCTGTCACCGAATTAATTGTTAGGTGATAACTGTGTGTCAAAACCCCATGTCCCCATATTCAGTAGTCACACACACTATCCATTTTACCGATTATTGCTATGATATAATTTTTTAAACAGACAATAAGGTCTCAAATGCATCTTTCTCTGTTTAATTTTTTTCCACTAACCAATATCGGCCTCTTTGGCACAGGACTACATCCCTGACGGTACACACATACATGTGTATGTATAAATGCAAATTTGAATGTATTGATTATTTTATTATAAAAATAACAAGATTTATACACATCTATTTAATTTAATATATTAGCAAAAATGTGTTATCGTTATATATCATATTATGAAATTGATTAGTGATAACAATTTAATAATAAACTATTTAAAAACTAATTTGCCAATCGAAATTTCCCTCATTGGGATGAGAAACAACTAAAGGTAACTCCTAAAAGGATGACAGATCAAAATTTCATTGATGTAAAATTAAAAGCAGTCGTTAGTAAGATCGAATCACTAAAAGGGCGTTTGACGCAGTCGAGACTTAATATTTAACTAACTGCAACTCTCTAAGTGATCAAGCATCAATCTGCTTCAATGTTGCCACACAATATTTTGCTTATTCCAAAATAATACGATTACTCTAGTGAATTTTTGAAATATAATTTTTTTGAGATATTGGTCTCAAATGTGCGAAGGAAGATTATAGCTACGAGAAATGTTTAAACGAATGGTGACGAATAAATTTAATCCACCGATTACTGACTTACTTAATTGTCCTCAAACAACCCTTTGGGTTAGGGGCCTTAAAAAAACGAATATAATATATTTCTCCAACCGGATCAATCTTTTGGATTTTGTCGCCAACTAGAATCACCAAGCCTTTGCAGGAATTCGTCAACCAGATGCTTTTAGCCGGCTAGGCATCCTATTTTCAGGCCTCCTTCACATATGTTTTCGAACACCCTTCGCGCTGGTTAATCTTTTTTTAATAAAGCGGCAGGTTTCGTACGACTTTGGCTCTGCTTATCTTTGTGGGAACCTTAGGTATTGAACCGAATCGATGTTAACATCCATCTGGTTTTGCGTTTGTTGACAAGAAAATTGACAATAGATCCTCAGGAATCGATATTAGATCTTCGAAGCACGTGTACGTCCATTACACTAGTAGAGTGCCTTCCATCAGTTACCAGGTGAACCATCTGATTTGGCGTTTGTTGAAGTAGCCTTGTAGATGTCTTTATGTTGGAATCTCGTACCACTGATAACCACGTCTTTCCCCGTGATGACGTTATTTTGCATCGCTTCACTACGTCGATGTCGGGATACAGATTATACATCTCGTGGTTCATCCGTCGTCGATTCTCGCCCTTTTCTATAATAGGACCATGTATTTTTCGGAGCATTTTCTCTCGAAGACTACCAGTGATGTTCCATCAGCATGCGATATGACCCAGGATTCTACGCAATAAGCCAGACGGGTTGTATGAGTGTATGACATAGTTGGATCTTCGTTTCTCGGTAGAGGGCCTTATCTCTGAAATGCTTTCTTAGCCCGAAATAATACATGTTTGCAAGCACAATTTTCGTTTGGTTTCTAGGCCGACGTTATTGCTTCTGTTCACGGCACATCCGAGGTAAATATATTCGTACACTACCTCGAAATTATAAAGGTTGTTAACATTCACCCTTTCATCTAATGGGGTGGATGTTCTGCTCATCGAAACCATTAATTTTGTGTTATCCTCGTTAACCAAACCCGCCTTTGCTGATTCATTCTAAATTCTCGAAAATACTGCAGTAACTTCTCGCAGATTTAGCCCACTGATGCCTAAATAATCAGCATACGGGAGCAGTCTGCGACTTTCGCTGGTGATAGTATTATTCCAATTGACTGCAGCTTTTCACACGATGACCTCAATGAATAAGTTGAAGAGATCGCACGAATCTCAAAAATACTGCAGTACCTTCTCGCTGATTTAGCCCAATTATGTCTAAATCATCAGCATATGCGAGCAGCCTATGACTTTCGCTGCTAATAGATTATTCGTGTCTACTTCAGCTTTTCTCACGCTGAAAAAAGAAAAACAAATGGTGTCCCATAACATCCCATGAATGTATTTGGGAGACCTTCACCCAATCAGTGATATGTGCGCTTTCTAGTCTTATACTCACTGATTGAGTTTTGCACCGGTTCCTAACGGTATTTTGAGAAGCATTTTCATGGCTAAGTACTCGATAGTGTTGCCATCACTAAGCGAGATGACCGTCGTCGAAAGAAATGTAAGTTGCTCTGAGCAGGGATCGAACCCACGATCTCATGGAAAAGAGCCGCGCACACTAGCCATTGCACCAGCAACGGCCACTCACGATGATCACAATTAATATGTAGAAGAGATCGCATGATAGGCTGTCGTCCAGCCAGAGGCCTCGCCTCGTACTAAACTGTTCAGTGACATCATTACCAATCTTTACTAAGAATTACATGTCAGTCAGTGTCATTCGGCAAAGGCGTGTCAGATTAGCAGGAATACCAAACTACGACATAGCTTTCAGCAGTTTTCCCCATATCGGGAAATCGAAGGCAGACTGCTAATCTACAAAGAGGTGGTCGTTTCTGATTTATTTTTCGTGGGTTTTCTCCACGATTTGTCGTAACGTGAATATTTGGTCGATACTCGACTTTAAAGCCACACTGATAAGGTCGTATCAAGTCTACCACAAATGGCTTTAGTCTTTCGCATATTACGTTCGAAAGGACCTTGTATGCGATGGATAAAGAGCTTATTCCACGACAGGTCATGCACATACTTTTGTCATCTTTTTTGAAAACAGGAAACAGTATGTTAAGACTCTAATCGTCGGGCGAATACATGTCTAGCCAGATTTTGCATATGAGCTGATGAATGCACCTTTCCAACTCATGGCCGTCAGACTCAAACAATTCAGCCAGTAGTTTATCAGCCGAACGGCCGAGAAATTGCCGTTCTAACTTCGCTTTGGCGAGGAGAGCAGTAGTTGCCTTTATCGTCATAAATGTGTTCAACACCTTCATATTTATTGAAATATCCTTTGACAATTAAAGCAGAGAAGTGATCTCTCCATATTCTGAACATACTCGGAACATCTGTGGCAAAATTTCCATTCCCATGTCAACAAAAGAGGGGCCCTGCTAAATTTCCGTTGGTTTGGCTTTGTACTTTTCCGTAGAATTTACGTGCTTCATTCTTCCTTCTGTAAAATTAAATTTTCTGACCCACTCGCTTTATTCACAACCGTTTATTCTTCTTAAAAGCGGGTTGCCTGTTCTCCCTATACCGTTCTGTCGCGGCTAGCATTTCAATTGGTTTCAGCGTTGCCATACGTGCAGCGTTTTATTCATCACTTGCCAGGAGACAGTCTTTATCGTAGCGTTAAACGGATTTTCAGAACCAAGTATGGTCTCTGCAACAGTCTTCAGGTGCTCCTAGGACATCTTTGGAGCTTCTCGATCGTGTCCAGTGGAGAGCGACGGTATTAAAAGGGGATAGTTGGGTATCCAACTTTATTGCCTCCTTTGAGCATCGTCGAGCATGTCGCTGTTCTATCGATACTTTCACGATATATGTTCCTCGGACCTCCGTCACCTTATGCCAGACGTGAGGATATTTAGCCGTAATTCGCTGCTTTCCAGGAACTCTCATCCGTTTTTTTTATCGAGTAGCCGATTGACCGCACTACACACTATAGAGGAAATTCGTTATTCATCCGTACAGTCCGTTTGTGGAATAAACTTCCGGCTAGTGTATTTCCCACCAATTGTGATATAGAAAGATTCAAGGCAAATGTCAACAGACACTACTCCCTCTTTCCGCCCTTCACTTCCACAATTTCCCTTCGCCAACACAATGCGCTGCATTTATGGGGGCATCCCCTGAGATTTGGTTTGATATAAAAAAATGAGGCGGGGATGCGTTCTGCCCCAGTATCTGAGTGAGGTTTTCCGCATAGGTCGTGACCATCTCCGATAATTGCAGATTTCTGATGTCCAGGTTTCTATATGCCTGCGTTCATACGACTTTCGCTCTGCTTATCTTTGTGCGAACCTTTGCTGCAACCAGGTAGAGATCCGACTCGATATTAGCCTCTCGAATCACACGTACGTCCATTATACTAGTAGAGCGCCTTCGATCAGTTACCAGGTGATCCATCTGGTTTTGCGTTTGTTGATAAGGAAATCGACATTAGATCCTCAGAAATCGATATTAAGTCTTCGAATGACATGTACGCCCATTACACTAGTAGAGTGCCTTCCACTAATTTCCTAGTGATATATCTGGTTTTGTTTTTGTTGACAAGGAAATCGACATAAGATCGTCAGGAATCGATATTAGATCTTCGAATTATATGTACGTCCACTACACTAATAGAGTGCCTTCCATCAGTTACCAGGTGATCCATCTGGTTTGTCGTTTGTTGATCAGGAAATATATCAATAGCCTTGTAGATGTCTTTATGTTGGAATCTCGTAACACTAACAACCACGTTTTTCCTCGCAAGCAAAATCTAACAGTCTCGCGTACCGGGGCGTTTTACGTTTCTTCAAAGACACTTTCCCTGACGAGTTTAGCATTAAAATCAACTAGAACAATCTTAATGTCATGGCCAGGGCAGCGGTCGTATGTCTTCTCTTGGGACTGATATAACATGTCCTTGGTGTCCTCGTCATTTTCTTCCGCCGGGGTATGTACACAATTTAGCACTACACTAAAGTATTTCACTTTTATGCGGTTGCTGGCTATAAGTTCACTCACAGGGTTGAACCTGACGATCAAATGTCGTAGTTTTTTGCCAACTACAAATCCGCAACCAAATTCATGTTGTTTCTCATGGGGGGTGTTGTGGATGTCACATTTCATCTTCCTTGTGCAGCCATGACCTGTCCATCGCATCTCCTGTATAGCATTAATGTCAGCCTTATAATTCCCAAGATCATCTGCCAGTTGGATATTGGCACCGGATCTCTATAGTGTTCTAACTGTCCAAGTGCATTTTCCTAAGTCGTCGTCCTTATAAAGTTCGCGAGGGTCGTTAATAAATAGGGGGGTTTTACGTTTCTCAATGTCATTTCGTATTTTCATTGTCAGTGGGGGAAGGCAAGCCCAGGCGACAGTGGGTTTGCATATTTTCTACTGCCAGGATGATTAGTTCTCACCCGCCCAGTATGGTTGAGGCGCTGATCCGAATGCAGTATGTCGAAACTGGATTTTTGGTTCTTTACTTTTGATCTGCCGTGGGCCAGTAGGGTTGGGGCATTTGCCTTCAGAGGACAAGTGCGAAGAGCTTCTGTGCGTTATCTATTTAACCGAAAACGCATCAGTGATCGCATATCCAATCAGCCTGCACATTCATTACGCCTTCTCACTCTAGTCAGTTAACGAAAGGTTGAGGATGAAGACATTGTCTGATATATACTTATTGTAGGAAGTATTGAGTGGCTTGGGCTGCCCTATAAAGGAGTCAATTCTGTGGAGTTCCAGGGAGTCAATTATTTCCAAGTGAGTGGTTATCACAAACTTTCCACCTCCATGGTCAATTCCACGTTTATGCTTAAAGATGCTAACTTCCAACTGGGGAATCAAATTAGTTTAAAATGTATAGTCAAATCTGAATTTTTCCGCGTGTTTGTACACAGAATATTGTAGCTTTCACGCAATTAAGTTTTCACGCAATTTCGATTTAATAGACTTGTTGTTGTCGAACTTCATCGCTGCAGCCAATGGATTTAAAAATGTATGTATCCCATTTTAATGTGAATGGGACTCTTGTTAAAAATTTTCTATTTTCTCAGTAGTAGGCAGTTACCTAAAAACAAATGAATTCTGAAGTTCTTTTTTAAATAAAAAAAAATATAAATTTTGGTAACCACTTTAAATCAATTTGTTTCGGGTTCAAAGGCAGGTGAACTACGACTTTCATGATTTACAAAAAAACTATTGTCACATTTTAAATACATTTTCCAACAGATATCACACGAAGGGCCTTTCAAACAATGCCGCATTTCCAATACACACTAAAAAATATACACATAAAACACACACGCTCACCCACACACACACACTCACATATTACAAACCCTAATTAAATAATGAAATATGAACTGAATGTGGCAGAGACACAGCCTTATCTTCAAAATAAAACTATCACATCAACAGCAGAAGAACCTTCGTACCACCAATCACAAAGTAATGTGTATGTGTATGCATGTGTGTAGTAGTATTAGTGTCACACAACATAAAGGATACTCTAGTATCCAAAAGCCTAAGTAACAGTTTAGATGTGCGCTCATGTGAGATTTTTGCATAATACTTATAAACGACTGTATCACTGGTATACATTTGTTTAAAAAGCCAACTAGGCAGGAACATGAACATTAGTTATCTTTAAACTAACATAAGAATGGAACTGAATAGAATAGCTGCAACAACAAGAAAACCGACGTTGACGATGAGGACGACAACGACAACGAAAACGAAAACATCACTGCCGATGACAACAACAGTAGCTGAAAGTATACCAGCCAAAACGACAATATGGAGTAACGCTTCCAAAGCTCCAACTATAGATAGAAACTCATCGCATCAACTTAATAATTTGCACTAAGACTTAATTCAGCACAAACAACGATACACTCCACACTCGCACACAAATTGGAGGGCTTAAAAATGGGTGGAATTACAGGTGACAGTCTATGAATGCGGTAGTGATAGGTAAATAGATGAAATAATACATACACAAAACTTCGGACAACATGCTGGGTCGTAATTCTCGGAATGGAGCGATATCGAATGCATGATCCTTTTGCCGCCCGTTATTTTCTATGTATGCAGGTATTTCAAATGGGCCTATAATTCGATATTGCTTTTTACATAATTTGCCCATGCTGCCGACTTTATACGACAGTCGAACAGATAAACAGTGCAACAATGCCCACATTTATATGCATACTACCATTCAAAACAAATCCAAACATCAACAAACTACGAGTTTCCTATTTATATGTTGGGTCCCGGCAACACCAGTGTTGTCAGATGCAAACTGGAACTTTCGTTGGAAAGTTTGATATTTTTAGCTTAAACATACATAGAACGTTTTCACGTACAAGCACTATTTGTTGTGTTTACGATTTTCGGCGTGGATTACCAAGACAAGCAAAATACCGTTCGGGACCGGGGCAAAATTGTAGGTCCCAATCAATCAGGATGTAATGGAAAACCAATTATTTTTCTATTTATTACCGAGACAAGAGTGTCTTAATTAACTTGTTTCATCTTCTGGTGATGAATCACTATCAAAAACCACTGTAAATCGCTTGTACCAAGAGTTCCGTTCCGGCTGCCATTTGCTCCAGGATGAATTTCGTGAGGGTCGTCCAACTTTGGACGTTTTGTAGGAAACCATCGATGCTGTGCATGAACTGATAAAGCAAGGCCGACATGTGGTACTCTACCGTGAGATTCTGCTATCCTCAGGCATTAGTATGACAAGCATCAATAAAATATTGCATGTTCATTTGGAAATGAAAAAGATTTGTTCTCGTTGGATCCCACATAATTTGACGACTGCTCAAAAAAAAGTCTCGTGTTGATTTGAGCAAAGAACTGTTGACAAAATACAACCGCGGTAACTCAAATGCAGTGCCTAACATCGTCACAGGCGACGAATCATGGATCTATGCATATGAGATCGAAACAAAACAGCAATCGACCTTATGAGTCTTTCAAGGCGAGCTAAATCCAATAATCGCGATTTTTTCGGTATAACCGGTCGTGAGGCCAATACGGTAAATTCTGAGTGGTATGCCATCATCTGTTTGCCAATAGTGTTCGAAGAACTGACGAAAAACATCGAAAGTAGATGGAACATTTTGCATCAGGACAAAGCGAGCTCTGACACTTCAGCTGAAACAATGGGCTATTTGAGCACTCAACATGTCGAATTGACGGGTCATCCGCCGTACATCACCCACTGGCTATTTCTTGCTGCGTGGTCAACATTTTGTGACGACCGAAGCAGCTGTTGTTCGAAACTAAGCGAGGCCTCAGACAAGGTGACACCCTATCATGCGATATCTTTAACATCTTAAATAAATAAATGGTTTCCCATTACATCCCCTGAAGGGACCGGGGAGAACTTCTCACAATCACTGAGCTGTGCGCTTTCCAGTTTTCACTCACTGATTGGGACCTACAGTTTTTCACCGATTCCGAACCGTATTTTTGAGAAGCTTTTTCATGGCTATATACTCGATAGTGTCGCCGTCACTATGCGAGGTGACTGCCGCCGAAAGAAATTTTTTTTGAAGGTGGACAGACCAGGGTTCGAACCCAGGATCTCATGTACAAGAGCCGCCCACACTAACCATTGCACCACCGACGTCTTAATAGAGATTATTCTGAGAAAAGCTACTGTCAACATGAATAAAATCATAAGCAGCAAAAGTCGCTTATGCTGATGATATAGATATCATCGCACGCACAGTTAGAGAAGTTACTGCGGTGTTTTCGACAATTGAGAAGCAGTCAGGAGAAATGGGTCTGACGGTAAATGAGGACAAGACAAAATTAATGGTTTTAACGAGCAGGGCCTCCACGCGATTGGGCCAAAGCGTGAACGTTGATAATCGTTATAATATCGAGGTGGTAGACGAATTTATATACCTCGGATCTGCCGTAAACAAAAACAATAATGTCAGCCTTGAGATCAAGCGGAGAATTGTGCTTGGGAATAGATGTTATATTGGGTTAAGCAAGCACTTTGGAGATAAAGCCCTCTCTCGAGTAACAAAAGTCAAACTATACCAGACTCACATACAACCTGTCTTGCTTTAGGGCGCAGAATCCTGGATCTTATCGCAAGCAGACGAAACATCTGTAGGAGTCTTAGAGAGAAAAAATACTCCTAAAAATGTATGGCCCTATAGTGCACAACGGCGACGCATGAACCATGAGCTGTATGAGCTATATCCCGACATTGATATAGTTAAGCGGATCAAAATAACGCGATTGCGCTGGCTATCCCTTCGTGGGATGGAATGGGACAGCATTCTTTTTGGTTTTTCCAAAATAATAGGTACGGACGTAAAAAGTTGATCAAGTTATGTTTTATATTGTGGATGCTTTTATTCTAATCGAAGTTCATTTGCCAGATTTATGTCCAAAACATTCCGTACAATACACCATTTTGTAATTAAATCGAATTACTTCGGGTGAATGTGTACGCTGAAAAACTGTGTTATTGTTGTTGTTTGGATGGAAGCATAACGTGTTTGTAGCTTGTCGCAAATGTAGTATACTTGTGTCCGAACAAATTTTGTTTGTTATTCAATATTACATGTTTGAGACACAATGATTAATGGGTTATAACAAATGTTTTTGTGACCCAAATGTGGCTTTGTTTGTTGAAAACTGCTAAAACAAAAAGGCAGGCAACAAAGAAACAAAAAAGCAACAGATTTTCAATTAATGAAAACAATGATTGGAAACATGTACATTGTTTCTGCAATATCTTCCTGGGGCCGTTTTCAGCGTGTATATTTATGTTATTGAAATTTTCAAAAGAGCAAAAACTGTAGATCCTAATCAATGAGAGCACGTAAACCTAGAAAACGCTCTCTGGTTGTCCCCAATTCCTTCATGGTATGTAATGAGAAGCTATTTAGTTATTTAACTAATTAAAATTTTGGTGTGTACCGCATTCTAACATTTTGTTATGTACCGCATATCAAAGCTCGATCTTCCTTTTTGCATAAACACAAACACTGTTCTGCAAAAGGCTTACCTGTATTCACTGTTTTTATTATTTTTCGGTATCATATTATATCTAGTGTGTACGTTTATAATCTTATATATGGGATATACTTTTACCGTTATAATACAAATACATGTACGTATAAAATAAGTGACACAAAAAAATTGTATTAAATTTCTGTTTTTTTTTTAGTATTTCGCCACCCGTATGAGATTGAGTGTGTTTGTGTGGGTCTACAAAAAACTTTAGGTTGCTCTGAAAAAAAATTGGTTTGCCTTTAGCTATTTTTTGTATCATTCTCGGCTCCTTGGTTCGTTTTGCCAAGAACAGGGAATGAAAGAAAAAGGAGTAGTACACGGGGTGAGAGGGATCTACTCCTAATAATATAAAACTGAAAAATACACAGAAGCCCACTCATACGAGTATAGTATAGTATGTGTATTCCAGTAAATATGAACGTATATTCATGTAGACTCATATGTGTGTTACCGGTACCGGATCTAAAGTAATAGTTCAAGTGCCAGCAGAAGGAGAAGCAGAAGAAGAAGGGCACTTTGCTGGGCTCAGTGGGTTAAGTACAGTATCCTTTTATTTACTTAAACTACTCCAAACCACCGCACCGGCATACATATATATCAGGTTATATAGAAATATGTTTCCACGCCTATACCTGGCAGGTGAGAGAAGACTGTCTGCTCATGAATACCCTGGTCTCTGATATGATATTCAAGGGGGTTTACCCTTCACATGTGTGGTTTTTTTTAGGACATAATATTTTTATGGCTAATGAAATCAATGATAGAAAAGAGGAAACTCATGCAACCTATACGAGAAATTGGCTTAGACCGAAAGGGAAACGACAGGAGGCAGTTGTTTTTGCTATTCCTCTGCTTTTGTAAGGTATATACGAACATTTGAAATAGTTTATGTTCACAATATTATAACATAAGCCGGTCGCAGGCCCGTCTTATTAATACCGTTAAATCCGTTTTTCATTGGATACCCTGTTGGGGTACGGAAACAGAGTTGGCCTACATAACAACATTAAATGGCGCACATTAATACGAAATTAGTTTTGAAAATCCGATAAGAATGAACGGCACAACTCCATGCGGATTTTAGCTAATAGTTTCAAGGATTAGATATTTTGTATTGAAAAACGATTCGAAAACTGTGCTGATTTTTAAATTCTTGATAAGAGTGTGTCAGATAAGTAAATTTAATTGCGTTTGTTTAACAGGCGAAGGATAACATTAATAGTTCTTAATGAAATTAAGTTTGTTTAGATGATAAAGTATTAAGTGCACCATATCTGAGCGAACAAGGAAAATGGATTTAAGATTATGTGCTAATTTGTAGATTTCAATGAATGGCTACGATATTTCGGTCGGAAATATCGCACTCTCATATCGTAAGGGGATTCCTGGAACAAAAGATTTGCTTATGACGAGGGTGCTTGCTTATGAGGGTGTGGAATTTATACTAGGAAAATAGGATGGACTCTTTCACGGAGAATACATCATCATTGTATCATTTCTCAGGAGAACATTTCGGCAAATAGGGAAGATCCCGTTTAGCTAAGGGATAACAGTCCAGCAGTGTTGGTGGGTTGATATCTTTTATAACACTGAGGTGACTATAAAGTCCGGGGAATCCGTATTACTGAATTCTAAATCTGCTGCATATCTGTAAACGGGATGGGGCAGCAGTACTATGTTCATGTAATATGGGTGTCAGAGCAAAAGGATAGAAGAGTGGATAAGAGGGCTAGACTAGGTACTACGTTTCAGGTTTCGTTTGAATTGGAATGCGTCTATTAGTCTTACAAAGACGATAATACTGCTATAACACTCCTATGTGATAATGTACGAAAGGTGGGCGAAAGGCTCAGATTGTGCACATTGAAGGTAAATCTGAGCGATATTTGATATACGGAGGTATATGAACCTGCTGTTTTTATCTCGGCCAAGGTCTTACAGCTTGTGGCAATCTTAGTGGAAGACCATCTGGTTGACAGGCATGCGGAGAGACTAAAGGTCATGACAAATTATGTTTGTTGAAGTTGCTACCATGAGGAATAATCTCTGTACGTGTCCAGCACTAGCCAGCAGGAGGTTGACTACTACAATTGGGTTATATGAGCTTCGATTGGATTTTGAACTTCTTGGAGCAAACGAAATGGTTTCTGACGGAGCTAGCGTTTTATCTCGGTAGTCCGTCGTACCATAATGGGCTAAGACTGTGTCGTTTTATTAACTTCCACTAACTCCAAGCCGAACCTAACCTTGGCAATGCACGTTATGCTAATACATATATTAGGGCGTTTCACCAAAGGCTTTTTTTTTTTGCAATTTTTGCAGCTCTTGAAACGGAATATTAAAATTTCTGATCTAAAAGAATTTCGAAAATTTTTTTGGATTTTTTGAAGATGCGGAAATAGATTTGATCAAAAAAAATTAGGTTATGGAGAAACATTTTTTATATTATTTTTTTCTGGTGATTTTTGTTCATACAACTAAACAATTCTCTTCTTAATGATCTGATCCCACTACAAAAAAATTATTGGTGTGAAAAAATATTATATTAAGGACCACTTTGATAGTCTTAAAAGTACAAAATTATTTTTGCCTGGATTTCAAACCTCGATAACTTTAAAAGTTTTCAACATTTTGTGAAGATGTTAGATGCGTTAGAAATATAATTTAAATACTTTTAGTTTGGTGTATATAAATTTATATCTTACTTGTGGAAAAATATTGAAAAAATAAAAAATAGACAAAAAAAGTTTTTAATTTTAATTTCACACTATTTGAATTTTGAAAAAGGTCTAATAAAGCTATTGTTAATTTGAAAGAGATTTCAAAAACTGAAATTCATAATTTTGTTACCTCAAACTGTAAAAGCGTTTTTGAAGAATTAAAATTGCCCACTTTATTTTTCTTCAAAATATACACATTTATGGGAAAATTATGATGATTTTGTTACTGCAAAGAAAAATCTCGAAAAACTATGTGTTGTTAGTTATTTATCAGAAAGAGGCGTGGCGTCCGCAGCAATATATAACAAAAAATTACAAAGAATGAGCAGGATTTTGAAAACTTATTGATTAGCGTAAATAACAATCAAAAAAATTTACCTAATGTAAATAAAAATGTCATTGAAAAAGCTCTTAAGAATCAATTTGAAAATACTACGTTAGAAAACTATAACCATACTTGACTCGATTTTGTGTATAAAAAATGGAATGCTTCCTGGACATATGTTTTGTTCCTCATTTAGTGTTTTAGGTATTGTAATTTCAGATACAAATTTACTTTTTAATTTTAATTTTTTATCTTTGTATCTTTTGACTTTGTATGGGAATACAAATGTATTGATGAATTGAATTGTTGATATTTTTATTAAAACAATGTATTTTGAATTTTTTTTTTTACTTAAGCAAGAACGAAACTTTTCATAAAATTTAAAAAATAAATAAAATTTTCCCAAACTTATTTTTTCATTATATTCTTCCCGCAAGTGAAAATAAATGTATGTAGCGAATGAAATGTAATTTAAAGACCTTTCTAACGCATTTAACATCTACAAAAAATGTTGAAAACTTTTAAAGTTATCGAGGTTTGAAATATAGGAAAAAATAATTTTGTACTTTTAAGACTATTAAAGTGGTCCTTAATATAATAATTTTTCACACCAACAAATTTGTTGTGGTGGGATCCGATCATTAAGAAGGGAATTGTTTAGTTGTATGAACAAAAAGCACCAGAAAAAAATAATGTAAAAAATTTTTCTTCATAACCTAATTTTTTTGATAAAATCTATTTCCGCGACCCCATACCCATCTTCAGAAAATCCAAACAATTTTTCGAAATTGTTGTAGATCACAAAATTTAAAACTCCGCTTCAAGAGTAGCAAATTTAATTTTTTTTTACATTTCTCATATATGTAGAATGATCATGGCGAGGCACAATAGGGTTGGATGAAGTGTTGTCATGTCCTTGTCACCAATCATCCCAAGGTTTTTTGAAAGAGATGTAAAGATGGGTTCATGTAAAATTATCTATTTTCCCTGGTGCCCGACAGAAGGCCCACAAGAATTCTAGGACTTCTGCGTTTTACACTGGTGGCCGTCGGTAGTGCAATGGTTACTGTGAGCAGCTCTTGTACATGCGAACATGGGTTCGAATCAGATGTGAACATCGTACATTTCTTTCGAAGACGGTCGAAAATCAAAATGCTTCTCAAAATAGCGGTGTATAACTGTAGGTCTCAATCAGTGTGTGAAACCCTAGAAAGCGCGCAGATGGTAGTGCGAATGTGCGATGGCTGTTCCCATCATTTTTACATTTTGTCATCACATCATTTACATTTTGTGAACAACCGCCCAAAATTACTAGACGATTATTCATAATGAAAAATTACAATACATTATGTTATATTTCTTTACATATGGAAAAAATGTTCATGGAATTTTCAACTTCTTTCCAGAAAATTGGACAACACATCGGGCCATATACCAGCTCACATCTTTCAAATGAATTTGTATTAGTTGCGTTAAGCAAACTTGCATCTTAGTTGCACTGTAGTTCACTTTTGATCAAAATATACCAAGACGGCGATCAAAATGCAATACCCCCTTTGCCATACCTGTTTAATACTGGACAATATCAACTCATTCTTTTGACAATATGTAACTATAACAATTGATTGCATTTTATACTTGTATGGCGTTATTCCCACTTTGGCTGCTAAACAAATATGGTATTATTGCACCCCTTCTATGGAAATAAAACCGTATGGCCTTATTTCTCAATGCGATGATAAATAAGGCGATATGGCTTTATTGCCTATGACCTTATTACACTGCACCAAATCCCCAAATAGATGGAAAGGGAAACGCGCGCTGTGGCTTTTTCCGATTTGTTTTAGGCAATTTGAAGCTGTTTTGTATGATGTGGATGACTTAAGTAATGCGTTCTCCAAAACTAATGTTTTTAAGAGTACAAACTTATTATTATTATAAAGGGTGTCTCAGTAAGAATGCACTTTTTCAATCTAAAATAAAAACACTTAATTTTTGAGATAGTTGTGATTCGTTTTATTGGATTGTAAAGAAGACATGTTCCGATTAATTATATAATAAAATATCCGTCAAATGGCCCCCATGGCTCTGATGACAGGCCATTACTCTTTTCATGAAATTTTTCATGACTTTTTCACAGAGATGTCGCTGTATCTCACCGATGACGCGTTAAATCTTGGATTTGACCGCAGGAATTGTTTCTGGTTTATTCGTATACACCCGAGAGTTCATAAATCCCCAAAGAAAGAAATCGCACTGCGTTAAATCGCATGATCTTGGTGGCCAGTTGCCATCAGAATTCCTTGAGATCGTTGGAAATCGTTGCTGCAATAAATCGATTAGTTTTTGCTCGGTGTGGCAGATGGCTCCGTCTTGCTGAAACCACATATCGTTCAGATCCATGACTCGGATCCATGTTGAGGCCACAAGAACTCCTTTATCATGTTCCTCTAGCGAATTCCATTCAAAATCACTGCAATTTCGACGTTATCTTCAAAAATGTAAGGCTTAATCAGGCCGCCTGACCATAACCCGCACCAAACAGGTGCTCGTTGTGGGTGCACTGGTTTCTCTTGGATTGCATGAGGATTTTTTGAGCTCCACATTCGACAATTTTGTGTATTCACGAAGCCACTCAGATGGAAATTCGCTTCATGGGAGAAGATAATTTTTTTTTTTTGAAAAATTTAAACTGACTTCACCGTGGCCCATTAGCCATTGAACGAATTTCCGGCGGTATCCATGGTCAGCTAGTTTGAGCTCCTGAGTAAGTTGATTTGTATACGCAGGAAGGTGCTGGCATATTTTGTGCTTCGCTGCGTAGTGCCTTAAATGTGAAATTTCAAAATGTTGAGAATAATCCCGAATTGATGTTTTCGGGTTTTCGGCCACATATTCGTTTACAGCAGCACTGTTATCGAGAGTTCGACAGGTACGTTGACCCACAGGAGTCTTACTATCTATAAGCGACTCAGTTTCTTCAAATTTGTTGACCGCTCTTTGAATAGTTGACACATTCGGTGTACTTTCGCGACTGAAAATTCTTTGAAGTTTGCGAGCGGTCTCAGCAAAACTTTCCAAATTTTTGTAATAAGTTTTCACACTTATAACACGTTGTTCCTTCATAAAGCGCTCCATTTTTAATAATAGGAATAGACATATGTGACAGCTGCCAAATTTCAAAATTGCCACTTGCACAAACAAGAAATGACGCTAAATTTAAAATGTGCAATCTTACTGACATTGTTATATCCATCACCCAAATCATACATTTCATCCAGTTACAAAAAATCACACTCAGTAACAAACACATACACTTTGTCCACAGTGTATAATAAATGTATAACAAACAGTAGAAGCAAGTTGGTTTTAACGACCATTCAATAATGAGTGCGTGCGTCTCTGTAATTCTCATTCATATCATATATGATAATAATCGGTGTGACTAGTCTCATTTTCACTCGCTTCGCAGCATCTGATGCTACACACGATCGTGGGCTCTAGTAATGAAAATATTAAAGAATATACTTTCTTTTAATCCCACATCTTTAATACAGGCGGGGTGTTCAGACACAGCGACTTTGGCTGACAGGTCTTATGTACGTACCTTACTTTTTAATAACCGACACCGAACTGCTAGCGCAGGACATTTAATGTTCACACTAAGCCAGCTACCCCCGTAACCAATCCTGACTTTCCCAGCGAATCCGAATAATAGCGTATGCTACACATTAAGTTCTCGATTATTTTAAATCGACCAATCTGCGAAGTATCTAGCGAGTAGATCAGCCAAAAATAAGTGTTCCCAGATTAGTGCAGTCCTAGAAGAGAGTGGGTTATAGTACACTTACAATTTTTTACTTCAAAACTTATGTTGCACATACATACCAACGTGATACATGATATATTTAACCATCCTTACAATTTTGAAAATGAATTAAATGAATGAATGAATGAAATTGCATCCTATTTTTGCTTCAAGTGAAGACATGAAGGGGTTAATTGTTTTTTCTGAAATTTTTGTTTGTGTATTCTGCTTGATCCATAGAACAGTTTTTTTGATAACCAAATCCTGTGTCTGCAACACGTGCCAACACATTGCAAACAGCAACAACAGACATTTTATTTTCGTTCATTCGTTTCAGTTGCCAAACTCTACACAAATATATACCATCAATACAAGAATACAAGCAAGTATAAAATCAAAATTCATATGATTTTGACAAATGAAACGAAAAATGACATGGAAAATATTACAACACCTGTTTAAACCTGATAGATCATATCACCATGTTCAATATGTATAACATTTAGCGCCCGTTGTTTTCAACACTTTATTTCCAATTTGGTTTTCAATCGCAAATAAAAATCTAACCTTCACATTTAGAGATATAAAAGTACACGTAGTCTTCAATTAAATAAAATAATTTTAATAAACTTGAAATGTGTAAGCCATTTTGCAAATTTCTGCTTTTGAGTCTCTCCTTGATAACATTTTCATTCACAAGAAATGATAACAAAATTTATCTGAGATATCTTTTTGTTGCCATTTCTTGAAATTGAACATATGGCAACATTGTCATTGCTCAAGTCAGAATCTAAGTGGTAAATTGCAATGCCACTTAATATCGCTTAGCTGTCCGGTACAAATTAAGATATAATTAACTTTAGCGGGGTAAACAAAACACAAATTACATTGAACAAAACCAATTTATAATAAAAAGTTCAAAAATGTGCTATTTTTTTCGTTCACTTGAATAAAGTACTCGTAAAGTGCCTTTTTGATTTAATTAAAGACAGTTTTTCTTGTTTTTTTAAATTTATTTTACTTTATATAATAACTATTAGTTTTTAATAACTTAAAATATACGGGTTTTCATTGAGAAATAAAGAGAATTTATGTAATCTATAGTGACTGCTTGTCATCCAATTGTATACCTCCTTCATAGATCTTACTAGATAACCAACCCCAGACATTTTCGATAATGTTTAGATCTGCAGAATGAACTCCTTTACTACTCTGGCGTTGTGTATAGGGGCATTATCCTGTTGCAATATCCAAGATATGGGACCAAATAGTTCACTGAACTTCGGAAAAGCCGATTCCAATAACGTTTTATAGCTTGCACCGTTCATTTTTGCACTTTGAAATTCAAGATCGACTCCACACCAAAACGCCACCCTCTTGGCTGTGATGTCGGTTCAAAAAACGCTTTTCTTTGCACAGATCATGAAAATAATAATAGTAGCCATCAGGCCCATCCAAATTAAACTTCTTCTCATCCGTAAATACAACGGTTCTCCAGTCATTTACATGACGTCTTGGCTGCACATCCCATACCATTTAGTCTCTTGCGAATTGAAGCCGGTTTTCCTTACGAGAAGAATTAAGTGGCGGTTTTTATTGTAATTTCAGGTATTTAAGATACTCACAGCTCTTAGTTACTCTGTGTAGTGATGTCTTGCTCGCTTCCACTCCATCTCGAGCACTTATTTTTGACAAGGATAAGGCAGAATTAGAAGCAATTCCGCTGATTTTTCTTTTCTCATACGAAGATAAAGACAACGAAACCATTCCTTTAAAATTTTTTCCATTCCACTCGGGGTCCTTAATGTAATTGTCGACAACTGTTGGGCTCCGTCCAATTTTGTTAGCTGGTGCGCGGTTAGAATATCCTTCAAAACGGTAAACCTCAATTTTAGGTTTTTCCGATAGATTTAAAACTTTTTGGTTTGCCATTTTGACTCGTGAAATGATTAAGATGTAATAAATTGTAATAAAAAACACTCCCTACTAAGAATCATCGCTTACTTTAAAAATAATAAAAAAAAACAGCAGACAGTTGTCCGAGGCCTTTGGCCACGGACTGTCCCTGCAGGCTGTGTCAGAGACACGGCCATTAAGTTTAACGTAGAATACGCCATCCGATAAGACAGAAAACATATATAACAATAAATGATAAATAACATAAGCAATAACATCCATGTTAAATTCAAATTCACATTTAACATTTTGTTTCACTTAAATACATAAGTAAATATACGAAATTTCAATATTTCTTGAATCAAAACAACAGCCGAAGGTTTGTGTCCAAACTGAAACAGCAGCATAGTTTGTGTTCACGCTACAAACTCAAACACTCAACCAAACACCACACATATGTTTGAGTGTATGTGTTTAAACAATTTTCATTTGAGAAATTTAAATATTAGGAAGATATCAACCAATATGAAATGTATATCAAACGAAAGATAACATCTTCATTTACCTACAAAAAAATTTTTAAAAAAAGTTATCTCGCCGTTTCCTCATAATCAATGAAATAAAGATTACAACAATAACAATCTGACATGACTCCCTATACCGTAAGGTAAGACGTATTCTACGCCAAAATACTAAAGTGCCTTTATTCAAGTGAACCAAAAAAATAGCACATGTTTGGACTTTTGTTTTATAAATTGTTAAAAAAAAGTTTTTTAGTTAAGAAACCACAACTGGCAAGATTTTTTTATATCTCAAGGTGTCTAGCTTCCATTTCCATTTTAAAATTCTGCACTCAGTTAAAAATTGCAAAATATACAGGCTGCTGAATATGGAATTTGTAGTGCTTTTAAATAAGTGAACCGGAGTGTATATTAAGTAGTTCCCTGTCGATATTTAAAATCCAAAGAATTGGCGTTTTCTAATTGATTTTGCATCCAAATGTCATTGGAATAAAATGCATTAAAATGATTCGTCTATCGATACTGGAAAAGTATTATCCTTGAATAGTATACAAATTATAATTGATTGAAAAAATAGACATAACGGCCATCAGCTCTTCTGTGTAAACACATTTTAGGAGTAAAATAACAATTGGTAGCAATTTCTTTAGATCGTAATTAACATGTAGAGCGGATTAATGTTTACAATTATGACCTTATAAAATTCAAAATAATACACCATAAGAAGGGATAGTTAAATCTATAAAACTCCATCAAATTGAATATGTTAATATGTTCAATGTTGAAATGCAGTTTGATATTATTAATTGATCTAAATAACGGGTTTTCCTACAGAGACGCTTCGAAAGTAAATCGATATGGACAGCAAACGACGCCATATTTTTTCCCGCTCTTTTGACATTTCTCTTCAGTAAGGTTTGCCATTTCATCATGGAAAGATATACGAGCCAACAACAAGTCGAAATTATTAATATTTACTACCGAAATTTGGAGTCAGTGGCCTCAACTTTAAGAGCGCTACGTCTAATTTATGGTCGTCATAATTGTCCTACCAGATCAACAATTGAGCGTCTAGTGGACAAATTTGAATCCACAGGCACAGTAGAAAATGTTCCCGTTCCACTGAGACAAAGAAGTGCCCGTAGTGTCGAGAATATTGCTGCCGCTGAGGCTTCAGTTCAAGAAAGCTCAAATGTGTCTCTCACACGACGTTCTCAAGCGTTGGGCATCTCTGTGACGTCGTTGTGGCGAATTTTGCGAAAAGATCTTGGCCTACATCCTTACAAGATCAAACTGATGCAAGAACTGAAGCCGCTTGACCACCATAAGCGTCGTATGTTCGTGAATTGGGCTGAGCAACAACTTAAAAATGATTCGGATTTGCAACGGAAAATCATCTTCAGCGATGAGGCTCATTTCTGGCTGAATGGCTTCGTCAATAAGCAAAATATGCGTTATTGGTCAAACAGTAATCCACACGTAATCCATGAGTCCGTGATGATCAAGACCGGCACATTACTGTTACGGTGCGAATCGCTACCGTTCAATAATAACCGAATATTTTTGGCCCCAATTGGATATATGGACTTGGAGGACATGTGGTGCCAACAGATCGGCGCCACAAGGCACAATCAATTTATTGGAAACCAAGTTTGTTGAACGTGTTATCTCACGAAATCGATTGGCCGCCTCGGTCGTGCGATTTGACGCCGTTAGATTATTTCCTGTGGGGCTACGTCAAGGCTATGGTCTACCAGCGACGATTGATGAACTTCGTACGAATATCGAACGTGAAATTGCAGCAGTATCGGCCGATTTATGCTTGAAAACCGTCGAAAATTGGGTTCAGCGTCTGGACTTCTGCAAGCCTGCCCGTGGTGGCCATGCAAAAGAAATCGGGTTCCATACATAATGGCATCGAACGTACTTTCACAGAAATAAAGAATTTCATTGGTAACTAAAACCGGTTTTATTTTATTTGAAAAAACTTTTGTAGCGCTCTTATTGAAAAACCCGTAATAACTGCATGAGAATCAACTTGAGATTCTCGCAAAATCATTGTCTTATCTAGAGTCAATTAATAAAGTTGAAGACATTTCAAAGGACTTTAGTTTAGCTCTTTGATATCGAATTTAATTGTGTAAATTAATAAGTTTACAGTATTTTACTGACCGCAAATGACTTTTCATTATATGACACATTAGCAATGTATTTATTTCCTCTAGGGAATACAATTCCTTACATGCTGCAGCTTTAATAACAAATAAATTCTAACAAAATGTTGTTATATTTATCAAACATATGTGTATAATTTAAATGTTATATTGACATACATTCCAACTATTTACATACTTACACACACTTTACCTGCCATCCTTCTGTCTGTTGGTCTGATTCCCTTTTTGTTGTCGCAATCTCAAGTAATGGTAGCTCTTAGTGACAGTTACATTTCCTTTTGTGTCACCCACAAAACTTGTGTCATTATAGCTAATTATTACGGAAATATTATGTATAATTGTGGTTTCCCAATCCGTTTATGTGGCAGTTAATTGTACAAATTTATCACTAAGAATAACTGGCAACAGACATTTCAGGCAATTTCGTAAAATATTACAAGTGAGCAATGTAACAACTGTATAAAAGATGCCCTTCATTCATGTAAATTATTTATTATATAATTTTAAAATTATATTTACATTTAAAATGAATTAATGTCTTTAAATAGTAACTAACTTTCTTTGAAAATTGTCGTATTTGTTTGCTAATCCTTTAAAGAATCGCCATAATTTACAATGAATTTTTCTGACTTCTTTTCAGGTGAGCGCAATTGTTGGCGGCGGCTTAGTCTGTAAGTATTTAGTTTACACATAGAAATCAGATAAATTTGTACAATGACATTTTTAATTTATAGAATTTTGTGTATTTATTTTTTTATTTACTGAAAGAAACGTAGTCTTTCTTACATCTTATGAAGGAATTGAGGAGAACTGTGCGCTTTCTGTTTCGTTCACTGTTACAAATTTAACAAAATATTTCCTGAATTTTTCATTCATCACTATGAATGCTGATCATAGGCGAAAGAAGTTAATGATGAAAAGTGTGAGAATGAAACATGATTTCTTATGCACAGGTGTCGCGCACACTAACCATTGTGCTATCGATTGTCACACCGGTGTAGCTGAAATTTCGAAATGCTCGCTCTCTACTTATGCTGTACTTATCTGCAGGCTATTTGGATAAGTGTTGAATAAAGACCTAACCAAATATTTGCTAAGACAACAAACATATCAATGGTTGCATAAAAACTACCATTGGTGAAGAAGCAAACATATTTGCATTCCTCTTCTCAGTTGTATTTTCTGCTGTGCTCACTTTTTTTTTTTTTTGAGTGCAGTTTCGGAATTTTCATAGAGATATATTGAATTCGAAGTACAAGGTTGGGGCATTGACTATGTCGATGGTACAAAGATACTTGCCACATCAAAATAGCGTTTATTTCACAAGATAGCATAGATTTTTACTAAATATCCTACGACCTCTAAATATTTCTTTGTTTAAACGATTGGAACATAGTGAAGAATTTCTCCAAAAATAGTTCAGGAAACAAACCCGATCAATAAAAATGCTTGAATCATTGGGGTTGCACTCGTATCTGAGGCGTAATTCCATACTTTTGGATTAAGCATTTCGTACCAATCCGCTATCACCTGTTTCCTGTATTGTGTTACCAGCAGTTTCATGTTATTTTAATAAACTAAAAATAAATGACACCCATGAAGTTAATAACTGTATTTTTGAATTAATCTTTCAGCCAGTCATAAATATTCCTCAATGCATGTGTAAATGTATTGTTGACTAATATGCTGCGTTTTAATTTCCTGCATTCAGTCATCAATCGTTTGGGAGGAAGGTTCGACTTAAGTAGTTATATGGATGTTAGGAAGTAAACCTACATAATTATATTTCCACATAAAGGTATGAATCTTTACAAGTAACCCAGCTAATGATTACGTTTGTATATTGCGAGTTTAGAAGTTACAAATATATAAACAGTTGCAGAGTGTTCCAAATAATGGGTTTTCAAATAGGTACTTGACAACTTTCAATTTAATTTGTTAACGCGCTATTTCACTGATCATCTGACTGATACTTTCCTTTTTCACAGTAAACTCAACATTTTCATCGCGGTAAAGTACACGAACGAACAAAGTATGCAAATTATAAAAATTTACTACCGAGACTTGAAGTCGGTGACCGCAACTTTAAGAGTGTTAACTCCAATTTTCGGTCGTTATTATCGCCCTAGTAGACTAGCAATAACAAGTTCAGTGTAAAAATTTGAGTCTATATATTTATTGTGTGATGCTGCCGTGCCAGTAAGATAACGGGTTGGTCGAAGTGACGAAAATATCGCTGCCATTCAGGCGTCGGTAGCAAACGATCCAAATCAGTCCATTCCGCGGCGTTCTCAAGAACTGGACATCGCCAAGACCACTTTATGGCGAATTTTTCGTAAAGATCTTGGATTACACCCATACAAGATCAAGAATTATAGCCAATGGACCATTTGAAGCGACGTACGTTCTCCGATTAGGCTCTTGAGAAGATGCGCCAAGATGATGAATTTCATCGCAAAATCATCTTCAGCGACGAAGCTCATTTTTGGCTCGATGGGTTCGTCAATAAGCAAAATATGCGTTATTGGTTTGGTGAAAATCCAAATGTGCTTCATGCATCACCACTTCATCCACAAAAAATAACTGTTTGGTGCGGTTTGCATGCCGGCGGCGTCATTGGACCATATTTTTTCGTCGACAATAACGATCGTCACGTTACTGTGAATGGCGATCGTTATCGCGAGATGATTAACGCTTATTTTTGGCCCAAATTGGAAATCATGGACTTGGACGAAATGTGGTTTCAACAGGTCAGTGCCACAAGCTCGTTACAGCACACCCTACAATCGATTTATTGAAGAGTAAGTTTGGTGAGTGTGTTATCTCATGAAATGGACCAGTCAATTGGCCGCCTCGTTCGTACGATTTAATGCCTCTAGACGTTTTTCTTTGGGGATACGTCAAATCATTGGAATATGCCAACAAGCCGACGACGTTGTAAGAACTCAGAGCCAAGATTGAACGCGAAATAGCGGCCGAAATGTGCGACCGAGTCATCGAAAATTGGGAGGTGTCCGCGGTGGCCATATGAACGAAGTCGAGTTCCATTCATAAATGTTTTGATTGTATTTCAAGTCGATCATAAAGTTTTGGAAATACCTCAAATGGTTTGTTGTCAAGTCCGTTTTTGGAAAACCCTGTATATACACGGTCCCTGGAGAGTGTTTTTGTGTAAGAATATGTTACAGACGCCGTTTTTTATCAGCGTGTAGCACGTTGGGCAACCAAAAGTATACAAGAAAATGAGGTGAGATTTGAAAGACTTGGCATGTTTGGCTGCATACTAGGAATGAAAAGGAATCAACATCTTAAACAGTCGGACCACTACAAAAAAAAATCAAATAAAATTTGTTTATTTTTTTTAACTTTTAATTTTTCGTTTGGCACGCAGGTACACGCAGAAAAAAATGGCCTCTGTAACATATTTTCCCAAACATATTCTGCACGAACCATGTATATGTTTGGAACACACTTCAAACATTTATACGTTTTCAAGTCCCAAACTCAGATATATATAAATGAAAACACTAGCATAATTACTATATATATACTTACGTGGAAGCATTCGCGTGTTTCCCCCAAATCTCCATATACTTACATGGAAACACATGCGTCTTTTCTTCCAAACATAATACTATTTAGAAACGAATTATTCTTTCTTTCTTTATTTATTATAATTAATCTTAATCTAATCCGTGGTGCAATGGTAAATGTGCGCCCCCCTTTTACATGAGATCCTGGGTTCGAACCCTGCTCTTACCACCTTAAAATTTCTCTAGGCGGCGGTCACCTCGAATAGTGACGGCGACACTATCGAGTATTGAGCAATGAAAAAGCTTCTCAAAATACCGTTCGGAATCGGTGCAAAACCGTAGGTACCAATTAGTTAGTGAAAACTGGAAAGTGCACAGCTCAGTGATTGTGAGAAGCTCTCCCCTGTCCCTTCACGGGATGTAATGGGAAACCATTTATTTATTTAATTTAATCTTATCAATATATATCCACATTTACTTGTGTAAATAATTAATACAAAAAATTAAAAGATTTAAATGATTTTTACATTTACGTTCATTGAATGCATTATTTGTTTTGTTTGTTTTCAATCTGCTGCTCTGCTGTTTCTCCTTCCTTTGTTGTATTTCACGTTTTTGTCTTTAGAAGGTTTCAACTATGGCTTGGTTATCACTATGCGTTGGTACACGAACAATAGGCTTATATGCGAATCTAGTTCATGCAAGACAAGCGTATATTAATTACTTGTGTTTTTTTTTTATTATATTTCAAAAATGGTCCGCCATTCCGATGTTTTCAGTAGAGAGTCGGACAGAAAAAGGGATTCACGTTGTTTCCCTCGCCAGTTTCTTTCCTGAACATCGTTTCTCACTTTGGTAGCACACAAATATATGCGAAACATATACACGAAAACCAACGCAACATCACAAACCATATAACCGTCCGAGCGTTTGTTTATTCCTCTTTCACTGATCAAGCGCTTTTGATATCGTCTGTCCGATGAACCGTTGACGACTGAATACATGGAATTAAAACGCAATACATCACGCACATTCAGGAATATTTATGAACCACTCACTGAGATACTAATGCAAAAATACTGATACACACTTACAAGATAGACTGTCTCGTTATCCCACTTTTATTCTCTTGCTCTCCAGAGGGCATAAACAGTGCAACAAACACGGCTGTATTTGTATCAGAAACACAGATATATTTGGGTCAGAAACACGTACGTTATAACATATTAATCATTGTGTTTCAAACATGTAATATTGAATAGCAGAAACAATGAGTTTGGGCACAAGTATATTATATTTGCGACAAGCTCCAAACACATGTTATACTTGCATCCGAACAACAAAAAACAACATATTTTTCAGCCTGTGGCTCCGTTGGTCTTCAAAATTGTCGCATTCGGTGTTCAGAAAATACACAAGTGAGTGGTGAGTGGAATCCATCAACAACTCTTTAGTGTAGATTTTTGGGCAGGGCCATAATCAAAAAATTTTTCTTTAAAAATATGGCAGTTAGTGGTGGTCTGTCGCTATTATAATCTAGTTTTGTTGTTCGTAAATTGCATGGTATGGACGTTGACGACTTGTGGCTTAAAGAAGACGGTGCCACATGTCATCATACACCCAGAGAAACAATTCATTTACATCCAGTCTTACATGCATTTTGGGTCACCCGTTGTAACAATTTTAAATTGTCAGCATTTCGTTGCTTGATACCTCGAAATATATCCATGTACGGACACCACTACGTGATAAAAGTCCTAAAAGAAAAGACCCGGGCCTCCCAGTTTTACCCAAAGTCATGCACTTTTTTTTATGGGCCCCATAGATTTGGGGCCTCGGTGTCACAAAGTGATAAATTTGTCAGGCTCATATCTTGCAAACAGTTAGGAATTTTGATTTTCTCTCTGAGGGAAAGTTGTAGCCCTTGGAAAAAAGAATAAACATTTTCAACATATAAAATTAAAATAAAGAAAACTTCATCTTCAAGGTTAAAATCGCAAAAAACTTTAAAAATTCGATTTTTTTTTACCTTTTTTCCCTGTTCAGGTCCATAGATAGCAAACCGTTCAAGATTCAAGGAAACAATCAACTACAAAAATGTACCTCAGATCTCAATAAACAACTTTCTAGAACATATGCACATCCTAGGAATGATTCTTATATTGTGTGCTGCGTCACTTGTTGCGTGTGCTGAGCTTACTGCTTTGCCTGTGCTGCTGCGGTCGGTGAGATAGAATAGTATCACAATATTGAAGTAAAGTGTGTTAAGAATCATTCCTAGGAAGTTCATATGTTCAAGAAAGTTGTTTATTGAGATCTTAGGTACATTTCTGCGGTTCATTGTTTCCTTGAATTTTGAACAGATTGCTACCTATGGACGTGAACAGGGGAAAAAAGGTAAAAAAATCGTTTTTTTTAGAGTTTTTTGCGATTTTGACTTTGAAGATGAAGTTTTTTTTGATTTTATATGTTGACAATTTTTATTCTCTATAACAAGGGCAACAACTTTCCCTCAGAGAGTTAATCAAAATTCCAAACGACTTGCAAGATATGAGCCTGAGAAAATGATCGCTTTTTTGCAAAAATGACACCGATGCCCCAAATCTTTGGGGCCATAAAACAAAAAATTGGGAGACACGGGTCTTTTTTTCTTGGTATTTTATCACGTAGTGGTGTCCGTATATGGTTATATTTCCATGACTTAAAAAATTACACACAGTATAATTTAATTAATATTTGGCCAAGTCAAATTTATAAAGAATGATAAAATTTACTGCCACAGAAGTCTATTTAACAAATTGTATAAGAAGCCGGAATTAATCTTATAAAATTACTTAAAGTTTGCCACGTGTTTCCACGAATAAATATATATATGTGTCACAATGTGAGTATAAAATAATTGAATGAACATAAATGACAATTACAGGCTTCCAAAGTTTCCTCTAATAAGTGACCTCTATTTATGGGCATTTCCCTACTGCGACGACCTATGTAATTAATTGGAACACTTGACGGTAATTGTCAGTCTGAGGAATTATAATACAATAACTTAGATAAAGCCCATGTCTATTTAACTTTAACATCAATGAAGCCTTCAGATGTAAAAGCTTTAAACATTATTTGTAATTTAATATGAGCTTTTATTGCATTTTAATTTACCACTGGCCGAAACTTTATTTATTTGTATGTAAGTAGCTTATTTAAGCTTAAAGTAAATACATACGCTTTTGTATGCGTCCTCGTTTTAAAAAATGTTTATAATCCTCTTAATTTATTTGCTTGCTTTTCTTTACCTTTTTATGCTTCCTATGTTACACTCGGCGTTAATTTGACGCTTTGATAGCTAATAGGTTTTATAGTACATATGTACATAGAGACATATGTAAGTAGATACAGTACATAATATACCTGCACAACATAATTATTTCACATTGACAGCATTGACGTCAAGTAGAAAGGGAAAAAGCGACACGATACGTGAAATGACACAAACTTGTTCGAAAATATTTCAAAGAAAACATAACATGAGATGTCTCAAATGTCCCATTGAACGTTGGAAAAAACATGAGACGGCGCACAGTGGGATACTTTCATACAAAAAGAAAAAGGAATCCAGTTAGATAGTTGGATATTTGCGAAGGCATCGGAAACCGCAGTCGAAATATTTGGGAAATTCCTATCTTTCGTATGACATAAAACAAAATTACATGAGGTGTCAGGGGACACCCGGTTAGAACGAAGTTTCTTTCGCTATATATTATGTACTAGTTAGTTCCAATACTCCTAATGCGCCCGTTGAAAAATACGATAATTTAATTGGATCCTTAGGAAAATTTACCTTTTGTAAAATGATAAACTTTTTTTAGGAATCCTTTTTTTTTTGAAAGTGTTTTCTAAAAAGAAAAAAGTATATTTGTAGGTGCTTTTTGTATGAATATGTATTATAATATCCCGAAAAGGTTCTTTTTTAAAGTGAGGTACTTCTTTTATTAAAAGTTTATTAAAAGTTAATGTTTTTTTTAAGAAAAGGTATTATTTTTAAGAACAAGTGCTTTTTACAAGAAAAAGCCATAAGAGTATGAATTTTTTTACAAGGCAGTACTTTTTGTAAGAACAGGTACTTTTTAAAGAAGTGGTACTCTTTTTCGGAAAAGTTTATTTTTTAAGAAAATGTACGTATTTTCAGAGGAGCCATTTATCTCAAGGAAAGAAAAGGTATTATTTTATTTTTAAGAAGAGGTACATTAAAGAAAAGGAATGTTTGTAAGAAGTGGTATTTTTTTAACAGAAGGTATTTTTTTTGAAGAATTTGAATTTATTTTTTTAAGAAATGGAAACTTAAGAAATTTTTTTTTAGAATTGGTCCTTTTTTAAAGAATATGTACATTTTTAAGAGTAGGTACTTATCTCAAGAAAAGTTATTTTGTTTCACAATAAGGTACTCTTTAAAGAAAATGTAGTTTTTTTAAGAAAAGGCAATTTGTTGTAAGAAAATGTACTATTTGAGGAAAAGGTAATTATAAAAAAAATTACCGTTTTTAAAAAATTTACTTTTTGTAATAAAATTTACTTTTTAAGCCATAAAAGTATGATTTTTTTACAAACCAGTACTTTCTTAAGAACAGGTGTTTTTTAAAGAAATGGTACTCTTTTTACGGAAAGGTTATTTTGTTACGAAAATGTATTTATTTTCAGAAAGGCTTCATATCTCAATAAAAGAGAAGATATTATTTTATTTTTAAGAAAAGGTACTTTTTTTGTAAGAAATTATATTTTTTCTGAACAGAAGGTACTTTTTTGAAGAATTTTTTTTTGGAAAATTTTTATTTTGAGAAATGGGTATTTTTTTTAAATTGGTCCTTTTTTAAAGAACAGGTAAATTTTTAAGAATAGGTACTTATCTCATGAAAAGTTAATTTGTTTCACAATAAGGTATTCTTTAAACAAAATGTAGTTTTTTTTAAGAAAAGGGAATTGGTTGTAAGAAAATTTAGTATTTGAAGAAAAGGTAATTATTTAAAAAAAAATACTGTTTTTAAGAAAATGTACGTTTTGTTAGAAAATTTATTTTTTAGGCCATAAAAATTTAATTTTTTTTTAAAAAAGGAATTTTTGTAAGAAGTGGTATTTTTTTTAACAGAAGGTATTTTTGTGAAGAAATTGTTTTTAAGAAATGGGAATTATTTTTAGAATTTCCTGTTTTAAAGAATAGGTAATAGGTAAAAGAAATAGGTAAATAGAGTAGGTACTTATCTCAAGAAAAGTTATTTTGTTTCAAACAAAAGGTAGTTTTTTTAAGAAAAGGCAATTTTTTGTAAGAAAATTTACTTTTTTAAGCAACGGTACTTCTTTAAGAAAAGGTGGTATAAAGAAATATATAAGCATAAATCATTTAAAAAACAACCGACCAAACGCTCGAACATTTTAATTTTGATGTAATACGAAAGGTCGGATAAATCATAACTTTTTTAATAAAATTAAATTTTTTTTAAAAAATTTACTTTGTATTTTTTTTGCGAAAATTTACATTTTTGAAGAAAAGACACTTATTTTAGAAAATTTTCTTTTTTTAAACTTTTTTCACTTTGGGTTTTCTACAATTACCTCTTATTGGGTTCAAATCTACAATATACACTAAAATTGGTTACAGGCTCCACCTAGAAAACTTCCCATTAAACAAGAAATTTCCCACCATATGTTAGTCTAGACACAAACCAAAGCAATAGTACCCAATATAGGTAATAATACTGGGTTGTAATAAAGTTGTTAAAAAAAAGTTGTTTAATTTGTGATCATTTAGCCCCCATCGGGCAACGTGAGATAAGGAACTTCGGAACCAATTACGAATATTTTGCTTATTGACGAACCCATTGAAGACGATTTTGCGATGAAATTCATCATCTTAGCGCATCTTCTTCGGAGCCCAATCGGAGAACGTACGTCGCGTCAAATGATCCATCTTCTTCAATTTTTGAGTCAGCTCGATCTTGTAGATATGGATGTAAACCAAGATCTTTACCCAAAATTCGCCATAAAGTGGGCTTGGCGATGCCCAGGTCTTGAGAACGCCGCGGAATCAACTGATTTGGATTGTCTGCTACGGACGCCTGAACGGCAGCGATATTTTGGTCACTTCGACCAACCTGCTGTCTCACTGGCACGGCAGCATAACACAATGAATATGTAGACTCAATTTTTCGCACTAAACTTGTTATTGCTTGTGTACTAGGGCGAGAATAAACACCGAAAATTGGAGTTAACGCTCTTTAAGTTGCGCTCACCGACTCCATTTTTATAATTTGGATACGTTGTTCGTTCGTGTACTTTACCATGATGAAAATGTAGAGTTTACTTTAAAGGATTATCAGTGTAATAGTGCGTTCACAAATTAAATTCAAAGTTGTCAAGTACCTATTGGAAAACCCTTTAGCTTTTACTGTAAAAATCATACTTCTATCCGATATTGGAAATACACTTCAAGAAATCATTGGCAATTACAATCAATTGTTAATGTTTGACTAAGATCCCAGTGTATTTATTTACCCATTCCTCAAAACAATGATCGCCCGCGGAAGTAGGGACTTTTATTCTGTAAAAAACTTCCAATTCTTTTGTTTAGAAATTGGAACTTTTTGACGCTCATAGCGCACTGTGCGGCGCTTGATGTGAGCGACTACGACAAGTATATATTGTCCCTATTCCCTATCGCCTGGCCTACCTACCTCCACTCTTGACTAAATGGTTGGCTAAAATTGACGTAAAATATCTAAACAATGTCAATTATAAACGGCCATAGGAAAGGCTATTTATTTGTAGGTCATAATGAACCTTATGACAACATTAATACACGTACAAACATTATACTATATATGTATACATATATTTTGAAGTCATTATTTTAGGAATTACATGGAACTTGTACTGAAGGTACTACGATTAGAAGTAGCAGTCCCTTATTACAACGGTTGTCTGTCAGCCAGTAGGCGAAAGAAGAAGAAACGAAAGGATAATTGCTTTTCGTTGCTTGCTGTCCTTGTTTTCAATGGATGCGTACCAAACGAATATGTCATGTGGAAAATTATCTTTGCAAATTAAATCAACCGACCTTGTTTAGGTTCCAACAAAATTGCTTAGAACAATGGTGGTGGGAATGTTGGCGAAGTGAAGTGAGGTGTTTAATGCTTAAATTTTAAAGAACTGCAACATGAGAAATTGCCAAGTAGAAGGCTGTTTGGTGAGGCACACATAGGCTTGGAAAAGCATTGTCGCAGTGCAAAAGCCTAAAGAAGAGGACTAGAAAAATCAACCCAATCAGAAAACAGGTACAACAGCCAAAGCTTCTAGACCTGGTAAAACATGATAGTTAGTTGGTCTAGATAGTTAATTCCAATTGAAATCAATTACAGGATTATTTTCCTGACTAGAAAATCAAAGTGATGTCGTTAAATCTTTGCATATATGAGAGTTGCGTGCAATTTTAGTTTAAAATTCTTCGCAGTATCAATTCGCAAATATTGCTACGAAGAGATGCTTACATTTTTAATGTAGCTAACATTTGAATCAATATAAACTAACCTCGAAACTAACCTCGAAGTAAAATATACTGCTTACTCTGCAGCAGATTTATAAGGGCTGAACTAGCAATCGCTTACCAACCTGCTAAAATAGGGCATGATTTTTGTAAGAAATACCCCACCGGCTGTACCAGCGAGGGAACACAAGCCCTTATTTAGTAGCAGCTTGGATTTTGGGAAATTATGCATATTTAAGGCCAATTAAACGTCATACTTTCGGTGCATTGATGACGTGAAATCGTGTGTGGTGGCAATTGTTTCATAATGAGAATATAGTATATTATATTTCTATTTTAGTAATTTGTAATTTTGTATTTGTAGTGAGATATGCGCTTTCTAGTTTTTACACTGACTGATCGGGACCTATAGTTTTACACCGGTTCCGAACGGTGTTTGTGAGAAGGTTTTTCTTGGCTAACTAATCGATAGTGTCGCCATCACTAAGCGAGGTGACCGTCGTCCAAAGAAATGTATGGAGCTCTAAGCAGGGATCAAACCCACGTTCTCATATACAAGCGCCACGCACACTACCCATTGTACCACTTACGGTCACAGTCTGAGTATCAACTGAAGTTAAAACAGGATTCTGATTTGTTCATCCAAACTGTATGTGATCGTGATATCATATCCATTACCACACTTTACTGCATATTGGTAAGGGGACTACGGGAAAATATATTCATTCCTTTACGATATCTCCTACACGGAAGCGACATTATAAGCATAAATATTACTTTAATTTCGCTTGAAGTTTTCTATATTTTGAAACATTACCTTCCAACTAAACTCCTTAGAATGCAAAAAAAAAATTGCTAATGCTTCCTAAACGCTTAAAATTTATTGCTGGGATTCTAAGTATCATACGAAACGCCAAATAACGGTTTTGGGTGTATTGCCTAACAGTTTGAAAGCCAATGTTAATTACGCCTAAAAATATGCCGTCACTCAAAGTTCTAAAGTTATCATACATCAACTCACCACGAACAGTGTTGCCAATTTAGGGGATTTATCCCCAAATTGGGGATTTTTTTTTCAGAACAGGGGATTGTTTTTTTGGTGTGGGGATCTGGGGATTTTTTGGGGAGGAAAATTTAAGACGTATTAAAAGCTCTTCTTTTGTATCATTGTGTGGAAGTTTTGATCTGGCACTACCTAAATCAAAGCAAGCATACACACACAAATAATATTTGGTTTTGCGTATGTGTGATTGCAAAACCAAAGAGAAGAAGGTTAATGTGGCAAGTCTATACTGTTTTTTTGCGTTGCCAGTAAACACTTGCAAATCTTTATTGCTAAATGTTGTCAGCAAAATATGAATACACTTGTCCATAGACTAATTACTATACTAGACTTAACAGTTCTCTCAGGAAATTTATGAGATTTGGCCTGGTGTGATATTTACGATGGATGTTGAAAAGAATTGCTTTACTAATACCAGATAGAGGCAATGGATCAAAACAACGAACAAAATAACAACAACGGCATTTCGCTGTGCCTGTTAAAATTATTGTGTTAAAAACAACACAAATGTATGCTAACTAACAATAACAGTCAATAAAAAAGTGTAAAACACATTTATGTCACTTTTCATCAAACATCTCTCTATCACACCTACCGCATCACGAAGAGTGTGAAAGGAAACGTCAGATGAATCAAATATTCCCTCTAGTAAGATTTACTCTATGCACTTGTCAGTCCCTGAAAATATCAAAATGTGTTACTGGCAAGGCTGTACGTTGCTGAAAAGAATAGACGCAGTGGAGAAGAAATATCGAGAAATACTAAAACTATGTACAAAACCAATAATGAAGAAGATGAATCTGAAGATTATGAGGCTGATATACTAAGCCTTAATGACTTTTAACCAATGTCCAGATCAAAATCCAGATCTCATTTGTCATAAACTTTCTGTTATATTAATAATATTAAAATAATAATAATATAATATTTTTAATTTAATAATAATATAATAATTTACTATGTTTAAATTTTTCGATAATTAAGTTTTCGTTTTGTTAAACTGAATTCTAAATACATTTATATTTTAAAATTTAAAACTTTCTAGAACTTTCTTTAAAACTATGGGGACTTTTCCGGGGATTTTAAATTTATTTTGGGGATTTTCGGGGATTAAAAACAACAATTCGGGGATTTCGCATAAAAAGAAACTGGCGACCCCTTGATGACATCGCCAAGAACTTTCTACACAAATCGAGAAAGAAGTGGTGCTGCCGGGAGAAGTATCAGAAGTGGCATTGTGCCAGAGTGTCACTGATATTAATAGAATTTGGGGCGCATGTCGATTCAGCCTGATTTAGATGTCTACATCGTCGGAACCAGTGTTAGCATGTTGGCATAATTTGTGTCATTTTGCCACATTTTTTTTTGGATTTTCCACTTTTTTTTTAAGTTACGACAGTTTTTATGACATCATTTTCCCAAACTTTTTCCAATTTTTTTAATTTTAGTGTAATTTTGTAGCATATTTGTTTTACAAACGGCACAATTTTTCGTACTGAAATTTTCTCAATTTAATTTTTCTGAAAAATCTATTTCTACAGTATATTCATCGGTATCTTGTATATACCACAAGATGAGGTTCCAACACACATATGTCAGCGCATTTTCGGCTTAGTAATGGCTTCGCACATTATTTCTTATGCATTATCTCCATAATGGGGAAAATTATTTATATGACAATTATAATTTAATTTTCTCGGGCCAGTAGACATGAAGAATTTGTCTCAGACAAAGATTGACAAACACTTCGTCAACATCCAAGTAGTACAACCGTGCAACAGTACACAGTTCACACTGCAATTTAATACTACCAATTTTGTATTTTCCGATATTCTTTTATTGCAGGTGTAGGAATGCAACACGAGCCTTATTTATAGGATCAACCATATTCGCCGCGTTGGCACCATCCTTGGTAATCTTATGTCCTAACTATTTGACTGTATACACGTCTTCAATTAAGGAACAATCAATTATTAGTGGAGTATTTCGTTCTGTTCGAATACGCATTACCTTTGCCTACTTTATCTGTATTCTCAATACTATTTTTTTCGCATTTCGCATTTTCGCAGTATGTTTAACTTGGCCTCGATGTCGTCGATTTTGTGGACCATAAGACATATCGTCGTTCCTAAATTATTTTATTGTATGTGAAAAAAATGTTTTTTTTGTTTTGGTAAATCTCTGTTATAGTTTAGTTGCTAATTAAAACAAACTGAACCGAAAAACTTGTCCTGACTTTCTTATCTAGAGTTCTATAGTTTAGAGTTTTTTTTTTGTGTCAAAAAAATTTCTGTCTGGAAGCGATTCTAAGAATGAGAAGCATTTAAAAAGAATGCATTGTTCTACCTGCACTTATTTACGAAGCTCTTCTTGTTTTGTAGCATACAGAACAAAATATAAAAAAAACCAACCCGTAAAAAACATAGTTTTTCACTATAAATTCTTGGTTAATGTATGAGAAATTCATACTACAAGCTTACAAGTCATGAACATTTTTCTAATTGAAAAATGGTTACTTTTTGTTGGAAATAATAGACAGTTCAGTTCAACTCGCACTCACTGGCAGGACTAGTTTCGAACTCCGTGACAAGTTCATTATCTGATGCCTAACTACTGTGCCTGAATTGATCCATCGGTTAAACAAAAAATTTTATTAAAACAGACTGGAAAATTATTTCCGCTGCAAAATCGAGCAAATGATGGCAAACAAAATATTAAAAAATCAACAATTGCTAACCGGCCATCGGTGGTGCAATGGTAGTGTGCGCGGCTCTTGTACATGAGTGAATGGGTTCGATCCCTGCTCAGACCACCTTACATTACTTTTGACTGCGATCGCCTCGCTTAGTAACGGCGACACGAAAGTGTTTCTCACAAATACCGCTCGCAACCGGGGTAAAACTGTATGTCCAAATCAGTGTGTGTACAACTAGAACGCGCACAGATCGCTGGTTGTGAGAAGACATCCTCAATCCCTTCATGTGGTGTAATGGGAAACAATTTTATTTCATTAGTAACCGAAGGTTAATATTGTTATAAGTAGGAATAACATGTCATTGATATCATCAATAAGAAATCCTGCGCATACAGCAAAAGATGCGTATTGAAGAGCTGATGACGTGAACGTCAAACTTTTTGATGTGTTAACATCTATAGCGGCGTATAGGGACTAAATCTATCAAAACCAGATTTTATGCTGCTGCTAAAACCAGATTTTCTGCGACTGCGAAAGAGAATAATGACGTGTTAAAGAAAAATGAGCGAGCAAGAGAGCAACGAAAGAGAGGTGTGGCAGGGGTGAGGCAAACAAAATTGTGTCTATAGCGTATGTATTAACATAATAATGTATGTATTTACATGTGTCTGTTGCTGTTGTTGAACGGAGATATAAAGCATAGCCACGCAAAATTTCATTTGCAAGCCCACGGGCTTGCGCAGTTGACGTTATGGTGACACACTAATACGTCAGCTACTTCGTACAAGGTATGTGTGATATTGTGTCTTTGGCTGTTTCGTTGTTGTTGATATGGCAAACATGTGGTTATGTGACACACGTATACGTAAGCTACTTCGGACAAAGTATGTGTGATGTTGTGTATTTGGTTGTTTCGTTGTTGTTGCTATGGCCAAACAAAGCGAGGCATTTGATGTTCAGCATTGCTCGGTGTATACAAAAAAACTATTATTTTTTATTTTCCAAAAAACATTTACTAATGTGTTCATAGAAATCGAACAGGTACCGTGTAGCAAAAAGGTGTTAACACATCATCCGTGAGTTCGGACACTCATTGATTTTTTTTTGTATACCAGAGTACTTATAGACCACTAACGGCCGCTGTAGTTTAAATCATAGATAAAAGAAATAATAGATATAGCGCGCCCATTGTCAACTTTGTTCACTAGGTGCTGTCCTGTACTGGTGTCACTTTCACTGAAGTTTCCCATAATTCTCATTGACGTTTATTCTAAATTGTGGGACATTTTTGTTAAAGTAAGTTAAACAATGGAAAATGTGACAAAATTTAAATGATTTTAGATAATAGCATTTATTTCCTATATAAAAAACAATTTCCAAGCCATAAGGCCGGTGTTGGTATGTCTATAAGAGAAAACCCGTAACACCGCCTAAAGATGAACATGTCGGAACGCCTTTTTAATCTAAAAACTTCTCCGAGCAAAAATTGTATCAACTTCTGTGGTCACAGATTCCAAAACCTGTAGGGAGTCTGAGGACTCTGAACAAGGAATGGTAGCTGAACCGGATGCAGAACCAATTTACTAGGACTTAATCGGTGGTGTCATGGCTTTGCAATTCGATTGCCATCAGATATTCTACTTTAACTTACGTGTTGTATTCTTGTTTCGAAGTGATATTTTTATTGAAAATTATTTTTCTTTTGATATGAAATTTTAGAATTTTAATGTCATATTTTGTTTTTTTTTGGAATAAAAAATATCCCATTTATTCCTTTCAACGACATATAGAAAATTACCCATTACACTAAAATTTTCACAACACTTGTGCTTCATCTATTAGTTTACTTTATCTATGATTTAAATTCCTACTGTATTTGGGGTAAAAAAATATTTTTTTTGTCAATATGGTGCTGAAACCACGTGTCATGATGAGCATAATGGGAAAATTGTATTTTCAAAATGCAGACAGAACATTTTTTTCACGACAACTTTGAAATCTTGATTCAACCTTGCACGCTCAGACACTTCTAATATATCGCCAAGTAACTAACAAAATCGGTCATTACAAACTGTGTGTTGTAGAGAAGGGGTGACGAAAGATAGAGTTGATAATTAGGGACCTTCGATTCGGGCGTATTCGATTGTTTGCATTTCATAGAGAATTTACATATATACACGCTGAAAACACGGCCCCTGTACCATAATGCACGAACCATATATATGTTTGGAACATTCAAATACTTACATACGTGCAAACATTGTATTCTTGAATTAAAGATCTGCTGCTTTCTTTTTTCTTCGTTGTCTGTCTCGTTTTTATTGTCAGCAGTTTTCAACAAGCAAAGCCATATTTGGGTTACAAAAATATATACTATAACACAGTAATAATTGTGTCTCCAACATATAATATTGAATAGCAAACAGAATGTGTTGTGACGCAAGTATACTATATTTGCGACCAACACGATATATTTGCATCCATAGAACAAAAAAAAAATATTTTTCAGCGTGTATATACAATTGTTGGAATGACAACTTGCCACGGATTTGGAAACAAGTCATGTCAGTGAGTGTGCTTTCCAAAATTGCCCTTTATTCTAACAAAACTAACCATTTTTTACTCACTTTTACTTACTTGCAAGCTTATAACGGGGTTTTCAACAGAGACGCTACAAAAGTAAATCGATAGGGACAGCAAACGACGCCATATTTTTTCCCGCTCTGTTGACATTTCTCTTCAGTAAGGTTTGCCATTTCATCATGGAAAGATATACGAGCCAACAACGAGTCGAAATTATTAAAATTTACTACCGAATTTTGGAGTCAGTGGCCTCAACTTTAAGAGCGCTATGTCCAATTTATGGTCGTCATAATCGTCCTACCAGATCAACAATTGAGCGTCTAGTGGAAAAATTTGAATCCACAGGCACAGTACAAAATGTTCCCGTGCCAGTGAGACAAATAAGTGGCCGTAGTGTCAGGAATATTGCTGCCGCTGAGGCTTCAGTTCAAGAAAGCACAAACGTGTCTCTCATACGTCGTTCTCAAGCATTGGGCATCTCTGTGACGTCGTTGTGGCGAACTTTGCGAAAAGATCTTGGCCTACATCCTTACAAGATTAAATTGACGCAAGAACTGAAGCCGCTTGACCACCATAAGCGTCGTATGTTCGTGAATTGGGCTGAGCAACAACTTGAAAATGATTCGGATTTTCATCGGAAAATCATCTTTAGGATTGAGGCTTATTTCTGGCTGAACGGCTTCGTCAATAAGCAAAATACGCCTTATTGTTCAGACAGCTATCCACACATAATCCATGAGTCATCATTGCATCCCGAAAAAATTACGGCTTGGTGCGGTTTATGGGCCGGCGGCGTCATTGGGCCGTACTTCTTTCATGCTGGTCAAGACCGCCACATTACTGTGAATGCGAATAGCTACTGTTCAATGATAACCGAATATTTTTGGCCCCAATAGGATATTATGGACTTGGAGGACATGTGGTTCCAACAGGAAGGCACCACAAGCCACACAGCGAATGCCACAATCAATTTATTGGAAACCGAGTTTGGTGAACGTCTAATCTCACGAAATGGCCCAGTCGATTGGCCGCCTCGGTCGTGCGATTTGACGCCGTTACATTATTTCCTGTTGGGCTACGTCACGTCTATGGTCTATGCCAACAAGCCAGCGACGATTGATGAACTTCGTACGAATATCGAACGTGAAATTGCAGCAGTATAGGCCGATTTATGCTTGAAAACCGTCGAAAATTGGGTTCGGCGTCTGGACTTCTGCAAGAGTGCCCGTGGTGGCCATGCAAAAGAAATCGAGTTCCATACATAATGGCATCGAACGTACTTTCACAGGAATAAAGAATTTCATTGATATCTAAAACCGGTTTTGTTTTATTTAAAAAAAGTTTTGTAGCGCTCTTATTGAAAAACCCGTTACTAGTATGAACTTCTCATACATTACTGTATAAATTATCAAAATCGGTAACTTTATCACGACTGTACGTAATTTTTACCAAAACGTAATCAAAAAAAAAATTTTTTACCCATAAAGTTATGACAATTGTCATATTTAAGCAAACCGTTAAAAATTATATATATCGAAGATTTTTCGGTAAATATTCCTCAAATCGTTTAATCCCTCCCTACATCCCATTTATGTTTGAAAATCCTTTAAATAATGGATTTATCCTTAGGGTTGGCATCGCCGCTTATAACAAGTGGTGTTACAAAAACTGAAGCACAGCCGCGAATAACGATGTAAGCGACTATTTATGTAAACGTGGTTATTTTCGTGAATTTCAGTTCGAATTACTCTGCCAGATTATTTCAATGCAAAACTAAACAAAATATATCAGTTGGTGACATTTCAAAATCCAATTTGTTTTGGATATAAAACATTATTTCATTGTGAAACCCATAAAAATTAAATTTTCTAAATAACTTAATGTTTTAGTTAATATAACTTTCTGTTTAATGTTAATAAAAGTGGAAATAAATCCAGATCTTACATAGACAATCAAAGACTAAGTGCCCCCTAGTTTAAATAAATTTTTGCCTCTCGTTAACAATTTACGTTTTGTCACAATTATTAGCGGTTGTGCTTCAACTGTTGGCTGAAATGTTTCATGCCGATTTTGTGAAGAATTGTGAAATTTTAATGTATTTTACTCTTTTTTGGATATCTTCTACTGTTAGTATACAATTGTGTTGTATTTAACCCAAAATCTAAATCTCATAAACACGAAATGTCGTTGTTGATTTCTTCATGGTTGTTGTGAACTAATGCTTCTATCTGCTATTATTAAAGAAATACTTGCATATAGAACAAAATAGTTTATTTATTTTCTATTTCGATTTTTCAGTAAGACCGCTACAAAAGTTTTTGTTTAAATAAAACAAAACCGATTTTAGATACCAATGAAATTCTTTATTCCTGAGTACGTTCGGTGCCATTATGTATGGAACTCGATTTCTTTTGCATGGCCACCACGGGCACTCTTGCAGAAGTCCAGACGCCGAACCCAATTTTCTACGGTTTTCAATCATAAATCGGCCTATACTGCTGCAATTTCACGTTCGATATTCGTACGAAGTTCATCAATCGTCGCTGGCTTGTTGGCGTAGACCATAGACTTGACGTAGCGTCACAGCAGATAATCTAACGGTGTCAACTCGGGAGATAACACGTTCACCAAACTTGGTTTCCAATATATTGATTGTGGCATTCGCTGTGTGGCTTGTGGCGCCGTCCTGTTGGAACCAAATGTCCTCCAAGTCCATATTATCCAATTGGGGCCAAAAATATTCGGTTATCATTGAACGGTAGCGATTCGCATTCACAGTAATGTGCCGGTCTTGATCATCACGGAAGAAGTACGGCCCAATGACGCCGCCGACCCATAAACCGCACCAAACCGAAATTTTTTCGGGATGCAGTGATGACTCATGGATTACGTGTGGATTGCTGTCTGACCAATAACGCATATTTTGCTTACTGACGAAGCCATTCAGCCAGAAATGAGCCTCATCGCTGATTGTTGAGGCCCCTTTATGTTGGCCTCTGAAAGTTGAGGCCACTGACTCAAAATTTCGGTAGTAAATTTTAATAATTTCGACTCGGTGTTGGCTCGTATATCTTTCCATGATGAAATGGCAAACCTTACTGAAGAGAAATGTGAAAAGAGCGGGAAAAAATATGGCGTCGTTTGCTGTCCCTATCGATTTACTTTTGTAGCGTCTCTATTGAAAAACCCTTTAGAACACAATAGGTTACATACTTGTCACTATAGTGTTGCAAAGCACAAAGTCGATGTCTCATATTTCGAAAACTATGAATAATAAGAGCTATCTGATTATACAGATCGATTGATCTCGAAAATTCTGCCTAAAAATCTGTCAATAATATATTCCATTCGACTGACGCCCTACTAGCCTTACTTATGCCCGGTAAAATAGGCAGATGATGAAGCAGTTACGATACCAGGGTCTGGTCGTAATTCCTGATTGATCTACAGTGATTAGATTTGAGTTCAATGCGGATAAATCCCCGTGCTGTCGGTTAACGCACAAAGGCTTCATAAATTTGGCACCAGTGTCTGATCATAGTGTAGATAGAAAACAATAGGATGCCCTTGAGAGTTTGGTCATGAAGGTAGGAGGGAACATTTATTTGTTTAACCACATAAAGAAACGTTCAAGTACTTGGGCTTTTTAAAATCGTGCAAGATACACTTGGCCACATCTGACATTAAAAATATTTTCCCTACATACATACCACCTATTCTGGAATCCAACTCACATATATATGTGGGTGTAAACTCCAGATATGTATTTTATAGAACTGTTTTACAGTGTTCAAAACAGAGCGGGGAAGCAGATTGCGAGCACTGCGGTGTCAAACTCAATTAATGCCCTTGAACATCGACGGAGTATGGGGTGTCTATCACTATTCTATAAATATTTTCACGAGCACTGGCACTTGGTGATAAGGGAATCTACCCCTCAGCCAAGAATATTCGGACAGAATACTCGAATGTCCCGAGAGGTTTTGTATAAATAATTTCACGAGCACTGGCACTAGGAGCTAAGTGAACCTGCCCCTCAGCCAAGAATATTCGGACAGAATACTCGAATGTTCCGAGAGGTTCAACCGTTGTTGATACAATTACTACCATTCGAACTACGCATTATAAAGGATACTCAGTCCTTAGTAGAACAACTCATATGGGGAATTCACTCTTCACTGAGGTCTTTCTCAGCACTTCCTATTTATACAAATTTAACTTCAATTTCAACATATGATATCTCCTCTTTCTTCCACTCCTTTACCTTACTTTCTGTCAACGCACTTCATCGGATTTATGGGGACCATTCCATACAACTAAAGATTTCTTAACCCAAAATTTAAGAATCTCGAATCCCACACTGCAAAATCCTATCAGCCATTTCCAATTCAACTCCATGGATTTTCAACACTTTAATTTTAAGTCAATTATGTGTCTCCGAATTAAATCGTCACATTCATGTTTTCAAATTCGTTTTAGGGTTCTGAAGGGTTGGTGTATGAAGAGAAAAAGGTCCTTATTTTGCAGCTTATGCCGTTGTGGTTTGTGAAAGACTCTGTGGTTGTTCTCGTTTGTTGGTTATTGGTGATTTTTTTTTTGTTAAGAGATGTGACCACAAGAAATGTGTAAAATTTTGTCGTCGTACAAAAATCTAATAAAATACACACACAAAGTGTAAATTTGTTAGCAAAATAGAGTCGTTTATTTTATATAATGGCCAGAGAAGGAGAACGAAAAATCTTGGAGTGCATGCCATGTACGGTAATATAAAAAAACATATCTAAATTTTTAGAACGAATTTTTGCGTTATTGTAAACGGTTTATATATTACACTGTACAAAGGAGCTTTGCCAGTTTGAAGAATAGTTTCGTTGAAAGTGAGCTGAAGTATAAATACTACGTCACAATGTTGATTTACATTGGAACGATAAAAACCAATAATTTTTCTCGTAGAAGAGGTTTTGTGGACTTGTAAGCTTGTTGTGTGAACTTCTCATAGATAAACATGTAAAAGTCATCGAATTTTTAAATATTTCTCTTGCTGCAATGAATATTTTCATTGTTGTGATTAAGTCATTCGTTAATTCACTGTCGTCGAAACTATTCATTAAAACGACGAAGGTTTGCTTTAGTGTAATAATAGCATGAATTGTTTACAATATTCATTGTGAAAGTTTCCCAAACTTCTAGAAATCAAAAGCTATGTCAGCAATACACAAAAATTATAGTCAATTATTGGCTGAGGGTCAGAGCTTATATCAGAGATAAATTGTATTTTTAATTTATTGTATATTTAAATGCAAGGCCTAAAGTCTCCTGCCTAGGATCATTGTCCCACATTAAAAAAAAATTAAAACCCTAACTTTGAGGTAAACTTTAATTACCTTTAATTTAGCGCCTAAAAGTATGCTTTTTATAACAACATATACTCACAGCTCACATTAGGCCTCAAGTTACATATTTCATTCAAATTACATATTCTTTCGCACTTTTCCAAGTAAATTTATTTTAAAACTAATTCTGTTCTTATGTTTACTTTTATGTAACTATTCCTTAAATCCCCTCTGGGTGCTTACGGTTGGTTGACACTGACGAATATTCTATTATAAATAACTAACTACATGGAAAACCTATAAAGCCATATGAGAAAAGGTTTTATTTAACATAAATTTTTAGCAAATTAGTACATTTTTTTGTGGGTTAATGTACCGTATACATTTACAATGTCTTTGTTAGGCTGTTGGCAACACACAAGACATTTTGCTCGTTGTATGTCTAAATCTATGGCCAAGAGTTTGTGGTAGTTCATAGTTTTGTTGTTGTTGTTGTGAGAACTAGTTGTTGCAGTAGCGGCTTTGGTTTAGGAAGTAAATTAGTTCTGCTTAAAGAGCATATCATTGGCAGGACAAGAACACACAAAAAGGTTGTAATTATTACCTACAAACAAACCGACTGACTGGCCAAACAACCCAGAATGCGGCTGGCGACAAAATGCTCTCCAACATCGAGGAAGAAACTGTAATATAGAGATTTATTCTAATAAGATTGTTGGCCTAGAAAACAAAAGGAAATTGTAAACAGAAGATGTCCGCATAACCAAACAAAACATTTACAAGCCTAAATGTAGGCTACACACTTTTGTTTAGTTTAATTAGAAATTCAGTTTCATGGGGGTGGTAAGGAACAAAACATAGTGATTGGTTGTAATCAAATTTCATGTCATGTTAATTTGATTGTATAGGTCCTTAACGCAAGTGGATCATTAATTCATGAAAGCTATAAGAATGCTTTAATTTAATTTTATACTTGTATCCATAAAATATGCATTAAATTTTAATGCTATATTTTTATATAATACAAGTAGAGTAATTTTAGGGGTTGGAATAGGCAGACTAGAAAGATGTGACTTCACAAACTTGAGTTGCATAAGTTGCACGTGCATGGCTGTGTTTAATTCATTTAATTCATGCAGTTGAACGTATTGTTTCGAATTTACTAATTATTCTTTTTAAGGACGTCGTACTAATCCTACAACAACAAGGATATCTTAAACTACGATAGAAGCAATGGTAACTTTATTATTGGTAGAATACAAATCATAACACTTCTGAAATAAGTCTTTACTCAGTAACAGTTATTCCACGAAGATGAATACTTTTATACGCTTGAAATCAGAGTGACTGGATTTGCGTCCCTTGTCGGAAATTTATATCAGTTACACTTTACCACAATGTTATTTCTACGATTCCTGGTGATTGTCGCAGCAGGTTCCTCTCGTTCTCGATTTGACCAGATAACTTTTGACGATATCGGGAAACATTCGTCGCCAGTTGGTATATGGTGGCTTTTCATCTTGCAGCTACGGCATATTTTTAGGCGTAATTAACATTCATTCATTACATTATGGCCTTCGATGGTGCAATGGTTAGTATGCACGACTCTTGTACATTAGAACGTGGGAATGTGACCACCTTACATTTATTTCCACAACGGTCACCTTGCTTAGTGGCGGCGACACTATCGAGTACTTAGCCATGAAAAAGCTTCTAAAATACCGTTCGGAACTGGTGTAAAACTGCAGGCACGAATCAGTGAATGTAAAACTATAAACCGCACAGCTCACTGATTGTGAGAAGCTCTCCTCCATCTCTTCATTTGGTGTAATGGAAAACATTGTATTTATTTATTAAATAAATATTCGAATTTCAACTGTTAGACAGTGAAGCTGCAGGATACACCAGGAACTGTATCTAATGTTATTTTGACACACTACAGATTTCAATGTGAGTTACGCATAAAGGGAAGCATATTTTGGCAATAGTATTTCACAACCAGAGCCCATTCTCTATTTTGTGACAACTTGTTTGTTTTTACAAGTCTCAACTGCATTTCATTAATTTTCATTTCTCCTTAAAGTATACATTACTGTAGGAAAAATACAAACTTCCTTAAAATAATTCTTTATGTTATGGTCAGCGATTAAGCACAGCCACCACGAAGTGGTATTGCAACCATTTGTTATTTACATCCTCTGGTGCCTTTTTATATTTATAATTTATGGATAATTTATCCCTGAAACAAAAAACCATTTTATATCTATCGTTGAACAATATTTTCTCTCATTTATCACTATCCACTTAACAGGGACATTATTTTAACATTTTTTGTTACCTTAATATTTTGTTGATTTTTAAATGTAGACACACACACATACACAATTTATACATAGCTGACCTTTTTCAATGTCAGTTATTGTTTTTTATTCTTGTTTCCTTGGAAAATACTTAAATTTACGGTCTATATAATAAAGCCTTAAAGTATGCTATTTATTGATTTCTAACACAAGCCTAACAGAGATTTTAAAGGAAACCATTTGTTATTTAAATCATTTGGTATTATTAATGTGTCATTTAATGTGTACTTTAAAGGGATGTTACATAATGGGGATGTGCAATATAATATATTGCTTATATACACACTAATATTGGGGTTCTGGATAGTGCTGCTTGGATGTTCTATGATGGGCCAAGGCTGTTTTTATATATAGGTACGAATTTCTGTACTGATATAATTACGTAATTATTATTAAAGCAAACTTGAAGCAATATTTCACTTTACTTTTATTGACTATTTTACTACTTTATGAGGTCAGACATCTTACCCATATTAATTAAACTAAAAAATTTCAACATATTCCTCCAACTGGCTCTATCCTTCACCTTTTCCCGCCGGTTATTAACACCAATGATTCGGAGGGATTCTTCTTCCTGTGCTTTCCAGCGGAGTCTTGGTCGTCCTCTTTTCCTGCTTCCATCGGATACGTTATCGAAAACGTTTCGCTCTGGTTCATCTTCTTCCATTCTGGCAACATGGAATGGCAATATTACTTCATATTTATTCTAACAACTTCACCACTTCACAATTATTGACATCGTTACGATTTCGAGTTCCGTTAATAAAATAAGGTTCGTTTTAAGGTACGATAAGTACAACAGTTTTAGCTCGTTTTATTTTTATTTATGCCGAACAAACTTAACGGTATACAATAAGTCTGGATTTCAACCTTTTTACTAATACTAAGCGATGAAACCACTATTGTCGATGAAGTTTTGTTCCAGCATTCATTATTGTATTTAATCACAGACTAACTCTAATATGCTGCCGTCCAATATTTTTATTAGTGCAATACATTGGCACAGTGTTATCTGGCAATTTCCACACTTTACCAGAGTCTTTAACCCTGCTGTTAGGTTAGGAAAAAAATACGAATGTTAGGTTAAGGGACCTTTTGGTCCATACTGCAATTTTCATGCAGAATATCAATTTAATCGCATTCGTTGTATATATTTTAGTTCAATATTCACTAAATATTGTTATTATTATCATCATCTTTGTTTTGAAAATAAATGTAAAGAAAATCAAAGGAAATATATTATGGACCAAATGGTCCCTTAACCTAAGATTCGTATTTTAAACGAATGTTAGCTTAAGAGACCATTTGGTCCATACTGCAATTTATTAACAAAATAACCATCATTCGTATTCTTTGTATCTATCTTGGGTCAGTAATACTCAAATATTTTTATTATTATTGTTATTTTATATTTTGAACATAATTGTAAAGAAAATCAAAGAATATATTCTATGGACCGAATGGTCCCTTAATCTGAAATTTGTAATTTCTTATTTGACTCAGTCCTGTTTCTAGTTAGAAAATTTAATTTTTGCTCATGCCAGTGGTTTTTAAAAAGATCACGTGACCTGAAAAATGAAGTCAGTATATATCACCGTTGAAAACTTACAAAGAAAACTAGCTATTATTTGGACCAAATGGGCTTAATCTAACAGCAGGGTTAAGTGTTACCATCTAATTTCTCGAAAAGTCTTGTAGTACCTACAATATACGTGATCTTTTGTTGTCGCTATGGCGATTACTACTCGTTTCAAGAACCAGTGGTATTGCCGTTTTGAAATCTGAACGAATTTGCAGCGTATTCATCTGATTTGTTGTAATAGTATACTTTCAGGCGCAGCATTACATTAGGTTCATTTGGGTATTAAGCGTAAGTAAAAGCTTTTACTTAATCATAGCAAAATTTATGTATACTACTTCACAATTATTCGACTTTCAATAACAACGTTCGGTGATCATAACACTTTAACTTTCAGTCGATGATGCCTACTTTTCACGTCATTAAGGCAGACTATCTTACAGATCGGAATTAGTGGCATTTATTTTTTTAACAGCACACAGTATATGAATTATAACACTCCATCCAGTTTCTCCGAGTAACACCCTAAATTTTCAACAGTGCTCCATAACTACCGAATCCATCAACCTTTTATGGATTGAGGTATAGAGCCATCTAGATTTCTTCGCAATTATCTCCATACACTTTTATTAGAATCGTCATGTATAGCTCCTTTCCGTTGTGACCATTCACTATTCTCATTACGTTCGGCTCAGCCCAAAAGTTTGCAAAAGTATTATTACTTGTTAGCAGTACGTTTAAAATATACAGCGTGGCGCAAAATGTGTCACCCGATGTTCTTTGGCTGTAATATTTGTATGAATGGGAAAAGTTGGTTCTACTTTTGGCATATTTTACTTGATACTTTAAGTTTTTTGTCATTAAATCAAGGAACTGCTATCCGCCAAATGGTCTCCGCCAGAATTTATGACCTTTAATTGGCGCAAAGTTAGTCACCCGAAAATCTTTGGCTGTAATTTATTTATGAATGAAGAACGTTGGTTCTGCTTTTCGAGTATGCTTATCTAATGTCTAACAATTTTTTCATTAAGTCGAGAAAATTCTAACGGCTAAGAGGATACATCCAGAACTGATGACCATACCGTCCCGATTTATGGAATTTTGTATCACTCTTGACACAATTTCCGTCGATAGGTTTTCCCGTTCTTCACTGATGTTCTCTTTGAAGGCTTATAGGTGTCAAAGTTTCTTCACATAAACCAGTGACTTAAAAAAACCACAAATGGAAGTCTGGAACGTTTACATAGGGCGATCTTGTCGGCAAGTACAAATCGCCAAAACGAGAGATAAGGCAAACCGGAAATGCAGAATTCATATTTTCTCTTGTGGCTCATGCAGTGATCCGTTGCTACATGCTATTGATACCACATGTGGTCCAGTGCTAATTCATTCAACTGAGGAAGTAGAAATTGGTTGAGCATGGCTCTGTAGTAATCGCTGCCCATAGTCGATTGTACCGCCGTGTTTTGGATCTAGTAAGGCCGGTGACGCCTCCAGCGTAAACACCACACCAACACAGCTGACGAGTAATTTCGTTAAAAAATGTAAACAATTACACCGCTCTTTGTTGGCGTGTATTTGGTATCTGTTTATTTTACACATGTCATAGCTGAATTGACGTTTGCTGTCACTTGCAAAAATTACACTGTGCGACAGCAAAAAAATTGATGGGGTTCTGTCAACGGATTCTGGTAGAATGGTCTAAAAAAATATACGTGTATCGGCGTTTTGGCAGATCTGATCAGAATTTTTTTTTAGGGCGGGTCAAAGTTTCCGCCCCTCGGAATTTTCCTGCAACATATCGGTATGCAAAATTGTGTGTTCCATAATTCTGAGGTACAAAATATGTTTAGAAGTTTTATAGAAAAGATTAAGATAAACATTTTTGTGGAACAAATTAACCCTCTCACTGTCACATATAACTATAATTTTTACTTTGTTTTTAAAACTCGCAAGAAACTGCTCGAAAATTATGAGGGGCGTCGTCAAAATGTTCTACAAAAATGATCCCCATAAAATTTCACTATATGTGTCCGAACACTCGAAAACACAAATCTTAGCACAAGTGTTAGATAATAAGTAAAAACTAACTGCCTTCTAAGGGTTAATAATGAATTTTGTCGTTTTGCTGTTTCCATTAAAAATAGTCCACATAATATAAAGAATTTTGTCATATTGTTTTGGAGTGTTCGGACACAAATAGTGAAATTTTATGGCGATAATTTTTGTAGAAAATTTGACCACGCCCACCGTCATTTTGGAGTAGTTTTTTGCGAGTTTTCAAAAAAAAAGTAAAAATTATGGTTATAGGTGACAGTTAGAGGATTAATTTGTTCCACAAAAATGTGTATCTGAATCTTTTCTATAAAATTTCTGAACGTATTTTGTACCTCAGAAGTAAGGAACACACAATTTTGCATGCCGATATGTTGCAGGAACGTTACGAGGGGGGGAAACTTTGACCCGCCCTAAAAAAAATACTGATCAGATTTGGCAAGACGCCGATACACGTATATTTTTTTGACCTTTCTACCAGAATCCGTTGACAGAACCCCATAATTTTGAAAAAAAATCTAATTTTGTCTCACAGTGTTAAAACATCTTACGATAGGGTGACAATTTTTGGCGCCAACTTGTATTTCACTAACAAGACAAAACTATTAGATCGATGACGGCATTAATGTTAATATGCTACTAAAGTCAGTTAGTTAGCTACTGAAATACAGTTTTTTTTAACAATATAATTTGTCGTCAACATTTTCAAAAGAAGAGACTATTTGTACCCAAAGTTTTTGTTTGATATTCATAAAACTTATGTCTTGCAGAGACCCCTATTATTTGCGAATTCATTAACCATCTTGTAGAAAAAACCGTAACATGATCTTGAATATTCTGCAACTTTCTCCTAACATTCGTATTGGAGTCTTTATGTATTCTGTCGAGAAATCCACTTCCGTGGTCAATTCGTAATTCCCAGTATAATCATTACAGCCTAAATGTATGCGAAGTTATTGCTATATCTAAGCATTATGTCAACATTAACATTACATTGCATTAACATGATGACCGATTTCGTTAGTTTTTAATTAATGTATGAGAAATTCATACTACAAGTTTACAAGGCCAGGAACATTTCACTAATTGAAAAATTGTTGAATTTTGTTGGAATAATAAACAACACAGTTAAGAATACTCATTGGCATGACTTGTTTCGAACTCCGTGACAAGTTCATCATCAGATGCGTAACTACTGTGCCTGAATTGATACCATCGGTTTATCATAAATCGTAAATATTCAAACTGAATTATGCAAATTACATATGAGAATAGGTATCGATCGAACGGTGCACAATTCCAATTAATTATTACGACGAATGTCGACATTGATGTCAGTTTAAACAAATCGCAATGCATTTTTCTTGAGAATATAATATATAGTCACCATCTTGTAAAGCAACTATTTAAACTAATATTTGCATTTGGTCTACAAAAACATGAATTTCGTCAAATTGAGCCGGGTTAACATGTGTAACCAAGTAAAAAGTCTAAGTCGATTTTGATAACTGCAGCCACCGTATTGAACTGAACTCTGGTTCCTCTCTTTCTCTTCTTCTATGCACTAAAGTAAAATAGTAATTTAGAACCATACGGTATATTTACAAATCCGACTCTGTACAGTGCGGCGGGTGCAGACCCCTTGTATACAGTTCAATGAAAATATGTGTTAGTTGTCAAAGGAGAGAGTAAATGATGTTATAACTTAGGCATTTACAGAATTATAAAGACAATACACTTTTCAAGAACAGCCATCAGTGTCGTGTCGAGTAAATTCAATATCATTAACAAAATCTACAAATGAAAATGCGTGTATCAACACTGTGCTCATGTGTTTCTTTTATCGCAAACTACAACGAAATTTCGCCGAATTAGCCACTTGCATCAAGTAATTTTCCGAATTTACTGTCATTGAAAATTCAGAGACAGTGACGAAGAAAATAAGAGAAGTGTCAGTGCATTATTAAAAAAGTTAGAATGTATTGCTGCTGTCTCATGTAAACGTCAAGTTACTACATATGTAAAAAAAAACTACATATGTATAGTAAAAATGTCAATTAAAATCAAAAATTCAGAACAAATTTAAAACATATCAACCGAATTTTAAAATCTGAAAGCCATCAATTGAGGTTCCAAAAAAAATTAAAATTCGATAAAGCGTCAACTAAAATCATACATAATTTGCATTGGATTTTAATTTGCATTAGTTTATCAAATGCTAATGCAAAAGAACTACCATTGTCTGCAATGGCAATTATAAAATTCTGAATTAGAATTTTCTCAGGCAATGCAAATGCAGGTTGTGGAATCGGATGCCAATTGTAATGAAATATGGGAATGCTTGTAATTATTTTGAATTTGACTGCTGGAAATTCTGATTATAAAGTATTTCATATGTAGAGGTTTGTGGCTTCGATAAGTATTGCCTCGTAATACTTTCAAATTCATAAACCTGTACTGTATAAAATATTTGAAAACCATAGCGTCAGATATGAAGGAAATGCTTTGAAAATAAGTACAATTGCCAATGGTATTTAAAGAATTTGCATTTGAAGAGGGAATTCAAATTAAATTACAAATTATAATTGTCATATAATTAATTTGTCCCATGTATGATTAAAATGGAAAATAATTAATTTATATTTAAAAATGTTATGTTTAAAAACTTCCTTAAGAATCATCAATTTCAATTTTAGAGTTGACAACTGATGTAGAAAATACATCAATCGGAATTGTTTAAGAAGTCAATTGGTTGCTACGACCGCTAGTCCAAATTTAATGTCTGGAAAGGGATGTTTATTTTGATAAACAAATCTTTTTTAGTAGTCGTCTGGTGCAATAAATATAATCATATATGTTAACTTACCGCCTGACAGGTTTTCCCTACTAAATGTATGCTTTTTATTGGTTCTACCTCATCCTGACTGATGACACGAAAGTTTTTCATATGCATCCAAAAAATATACAGTTAACAGCACGAAGTTAATATAATCCCAAAAATATGCTACAACTGTCGTTATCGATTTCAATATTGTTAAAATTAGTACTGGGCCCCCAACTGTTTGTTATTTATGTTATACAAGTATCCTAAAAGTAGGCTTTAATTTTTATATCAACACAATTTTTATTTATTGATGTTCTGTATGTCGTTTCTCATTACTTTTCCCGGCTGGTAATAACATGCGAACAAAATAAGTAAAGAGACAGATGAACTTGTTATTAAAGCCTGCTGTTTGTATAGCTTGTTGGAGTATTCAGTGTTCAATTATGGGTGATCACTGGTCCTGCTGTTGCTGTATCTCCCTGGTCGGTGGTGTTCGTCATTGGTGTTGTTGTTGTTTAATTACATTGGCCTAAAATATCCGATTAATTTTATCACCCAAAATCAGACATGATTAATGGCCATAACATTAATATCGTTTTTGTACATAACACAACCATTTATCTAGCAAACAATTTCAACAGAGCGTAAAAATATCGCTTATTTTCCCTTTTCACACTAACACACACTGAAGCCGTTCCACAAATTGCAGTTATAATCGCTTTTTACCACATTTCCACGCAGGTTATATGGAGCCTTTGGACCATTCGCCAATTCATTATACAACATTTGTTACGCATTTTTGTTACGCCATATTTTTTCTTTTTGCTATGTGGACGCTTAAGCTTTTGTTTGTCCTGTAACTCCACGTTAGGGAATGGAGAGATATATAGACCCGGAGGACATTGAACGGGAATCGAACAAAAAAACATTAAATAATAACTGATTGCAAATAAATGATAAATTATCTGAAATGCAACAGTAAATTTTTATGATATACCAACAAAATGTGGAGCAGTATATAACAAATTATTCAATTAGGGCTGCTTCGCTTTTCTGGTATTACACAGCAAAGGGTGGCTAGACTTTTGCTCTTTAATCGATTTCAGCATTAAATGTTCAAATTACAGATATTTATGACTGTTATATAACTAAATAAAACTAAATGCGAAATAAGAATTGTACGGACATTATGATTTTCAATAGTCCAGAACGAAATATACATACGTACATAAATAAAATATGATTGTGACATTTGGAAAATCTCTTAAACCGTTTCGTATATTCTATTCTACTTCAATGGTGCACGGCCAAAGGGTTTGAGTATTAAGTAATTTTGTGTATATTCTCTTTATAGTTAGCCTTTTTTCATCTTAGATGATGAACTGATTAACTATTAATTATCAATACCTAGTACATTTGTACTGCAACAGCTTCGGAAAGACAAGTACGTTTATTAGCAACAAAGAGCGATATTTCTCTTAAAGGTCATATACATATGTAATAGAACGCATTATCCATACAGTCCTTTTTCATAGGACTTTGAAACAATATGTCTGTCTTTGACTATATATATACGAATTACGAGGCCGGACCCAACATTAGCCAATCTGACGTATAGATGGTGTTAGTAGTTGGAAAGAAGTATTTTGGTGAAAAGTGGCAACCTTATGAAACATATGTTTTAAGTTTCAAGGCGCCACGTTGTTTAGTATTTATATAAATTAAACATGGGACAAATTGGTCACCGTGTGTAATTCAATATTTCCATTTGAGAGGTCGTTGTCCAATCAAGATTAAAGCCGCGCTAGATTCTACTCTGGAGGAGTCTGCTCCATTGTCTACGACTGTAAAATATTGGATAGCAGAACTTAAATGAGGCCGTACGAGCTGCCAATACGAACACCGTAGAGATCGACCAATTGAGGTTGCCGCGCCAGACACGGTAAGGGGCCATCCATAAATGATGTCACATTCAAAGGCGGGGGAGGGGGTGCAACTATCCGTGACAACTTGTGACATAGGGGGGCGGAGGCTTACAGAAACTTGTGATGTCACAAATGTTCAATTAATTTTGCTTAATATCAGAGCTCGCAAAATATGCTCAATACAAGTTGACAAAACACAAGTAACGGTGCGTTTAGACATGATAGTTGTGAGCTGCAAGTAGAGGGATCTTGAAAACGTATTATCTTGAAACGCTCGAAAAAACGAAGTTTTGTTTATAGTGTTTTTTTAGGGGGCTCGCTTGAATGTGACATCATTTTAGACGGGGGGATCCGATCTCATGTGACAGCCTGTGTCACAAGGGGGGGGGGGGGGAGGGGTGAAAAATTGACTAATTTAGTGTGACATAATTTATGGATGGCCCCTAAAGAAAATCCACAAAATTGTATTGGATGATTGTCGGCTGAAGATGCGTGAGCTAGCTGAAATGATAGTCATTTCAAAAAGTACTATACATCGTATTTTGACCGAGAATTTGAAGATGAGAAAGGTGGGCGCAAAATGGGTGCCGCGCTTGCTTTCAATAGAGCAAAAACAGTAGCGTGAAGATGTTTCTAACTGTAGAGTGTTGGGCGATGTTTCAAAGCAATAAAGCTGAATTTTTGCGTTGATCTAAAACCATGGCTGAGACATGGGTGTACCACTTCACACGCGAGACAAGGGAACAGTCAAAGCCGTGGATTGGAATGGGAGAATCGTGTCCAAAGACGGCAAAGACGGTTCCATCTGCAGGTAAGGTCATAGTGTCTGTTTTTCTGGGATGCGAATGGGATAATTTTTATTGATTATCTTCAGAAAGGAAAAACCAACAAGGGCGAATATTATGCTAATTTATTGCTGCGTTTAAGTGATGACATTTTGGGAAAAGGCAGCATTTGGCTAAAAGGAAAGTGTTGTTTCATCAAGTCAAAGCTCCAGTTCACACATCCACTACTGCAATGCCCAAAATTAATGAATTAAAGTTCAAATTGCTTAATCACGTACTTTGTTCGCCAGATTTAGCTCCCTCGGTCTATTTTCTATTTCCAAACATGAAAAACTGGCTCATTGTTAAACGATTTGCCAACAATGGAGAGGTGGAGCCTGCGGTTAATGACTATTTTAAGGAGTTTGGCAGGTTTTAATATAAACAGGGTACCGAAGCTACTGAATACCGCTGAAAGAAGTGTATCGAGCTAAAAGGCGATTAAGTTGAAAATAAAGAAAAATTTTCCCAATTTTTTTTGTGTCTTCTTTATTAGGTCGGTTAGCTTTGGGACCGCCATCGTATGACGATAAATTATTTTCTGGGCGATGCGAAAACAGTATTTTTGTTTAAATAACTTTCAATATACTTATATTACAATTGGGCTACAATATTGAAAGTCGTTGTTTCGAAAAATAGAAAAAGTCATAGTTGTTGCGGAAATCACATCCATATTTCGTACTACAAAGTTGCAAGTAATGGCTCGTCGTTTTAGAGACTACATAATTTTTGTTAGGCTTGTGATAATAAAAATGTTGGCATTTAATTATATCTGAAAGAAAATTACACAGTAACCACAAATACGTTATTCATTCCATCAGTAATGTTTTGGCTATTAATCTACATTTACATTTGTGTGACACAATGTATAATTTGTTATAATATATGTGCTTGCGACCCAAATATAGCTGTGTTTGTGATATAAATACTGCTGTGTTTGTTGCACTGTTTATGCTCTCTCGTGAGCAGGGTAATAAACGGATGGACAACGAGAGAGTCAATCTTGTAAGTGTGTGTCTCTATTTTTGAATTTTTATCTCAGTCAGTGATTCATAAATATTCCTGAATGTGTGTGTAAATTGCAGATGAAGTCAGTGTTCTTAAAAGCGTAAACAAAAGCTCGGACGGTTAAATGGTGTGTGATGTTGATTTGGGTTTGGTGTGTGTGTTTCGTATATATGCGTGTGTGCTTCCATAGTGAGAAACAATTTTGAGGAATGCAACTGGAAAGGGCAGCAACGTGAAGCTTTTTGTCTGTCCGAGCCATTACTGAAAAAATCAGAACGGTGGACCATTTGTGAAATATAATAAAGAACACAGGTAATTAATACACCCTTGTCTTGCGTGAACTAGATTTATATACAAGTATATTGTTTGTAACCAACGCATAGTGATAACCACCACATAGTTGAAACCTTTGAATTCAAGGAATAATTCGCTGCTAAATATTACTATTTTTAGTTAATGCATGAGAAGATCATACTACATGCGTACAAGGTCAAGAACCATTTTCTAATTGAAAAGTGGTTTGTTTTTGTTGGAATAATAGACAACTCAGTTAAGCACACTCACTGGCATGACTAGTTTCGGACACCGTGGCAAGTTCACCATCAGATGCCTAACTACTGTGCCTGAATTGATACTATGGGTTGATCATCAATCGTATATATACAAACTCAAATGAAACAGTGCAATAATAGTGGTATGCAAGAGGAGAATACGAACATGGAGGAAAAAACATTATTTTCTTGTGTTGGAATTATAGAGCTTTCAGTGTGTCTTGGTACTTAGGGATCTTCGATCGATACTAAAATGCAAATTCGGGTTTGAATATATACGCACGCTGAAAACTCTGTCTTTTTGTAGTCTGTATGCAAATAAAACATGTGTTTGGAGCTTGTCGCAAATATAATATACTTGTGCCCAAACGCATTGTGTTTGCTATTCAATATAACGTGTTTGACACACAATGATTAATATGTTACGACATATGTGTTTGCGACCCAAATATATTTGGGTTTGTGATACAAATATAGTTGTGTTTGTTGCACTGTTTATGCTCTCTCGAGAGCAAGAGAATAAAAGAGGGACAACGAGACAGTCTATCTTGTAAGTGTTCATCTATATTTTTGCATTATTGGCTTAGTCAGTGAGTCATAAATATTCCTTAATGTGCGTGTAAATCCCAGATGAGGACAGTGTTTTTTATTTTGGCTGATGTATTGCGTTTTAATTTCACGTATTCAGTCGTCAATAGTTCATCGGGCAGAGGAAATCAAAAGCCGTTCAAGTCTTCCGCTAGTACATAGTAATTATTTCAATCTTTAACGTTCATAGAATCAAATAGTTTTTGCAAGTCTGATCGTATTGAATTGATGATGCCGTCCAGATAGTACAGTCATATAATAACTAAAAAGTTATCGCAGTCATCGGGTATCTCTATGGCGCATGTCTCTGCAGCACCTAGCGAATATCTACTTTTGTTATCGTGACTGTAATATTGTATGTTATTCTTGATTAATATAGCAGTTCCCCCACCCCTTGTTTCATCAATTCGATCTTTTCTTATGATTTTATAATTTTTAGATATGTATTACATTAAGTCTATGGTTTAATTTTGTCTCATTTAATACCTACTACCTACCTACACTTAAAAATTTACCTATTCTTGAAAAAAGGACCAATTCAAAAAAAAATCCCCCTTCTTAAAAAAATACCGTTTCTTAAAAAAAATAACTTCTCTTACAAAAAATACATTTTCTTACAAAAATACCGTTTCTTAAAAGTAAATTTTTTGGTAAATAAAATAATACCCTTTCTTTTCTTGAGATAGGTAAGTAGCCTTTCTGAAATTAATTAAATTTCCTTCAAAAATAACCTTTTCCTAAAAACAGTATCACCTCTTTAAAAAGTACCCATTCTTAAAAAAGTAGTTCGTGGTAAAAAATTCATACTCTTATGGCCTTTTCTTACAGAAAGCACTTTTTCTTAAAACTGGTACCTTTCCTTAAAAAAAAAACATTAGCGTCTCTTTAAAAAAGACCTTTTCGGGGAAAATATAATCCATATTCTTACAAAAAGAACCTAAACATATACATTAAAAGAAATACATTCTATAAAGTTTTCGTAAGAAAAGTTTATCATTTTAAAAAAAGTATATTTTCTTAAAGATCCATTTAAATTATCGTATTTTTCAACGGGCGCCTTAGGCATGTTGCAACTTGTTAGTACATAAAATATAGCGAAAGGAACTTCCTTCTAACCGGGTGTCCCCTGACACCTCATGTAATTTTTTATAATTCGTTTTTAAAAGTATTCATTGACAGTACTTATTTATATGTATAAGAGACGCTACAAAAGTAAATCGATAGGGACAGCAAACGACGTCATATTTTTTTTCTTCTTTTTCATTTCACATTTCTCTTCAGTAAGGTTTGCCATTTCATCATGGAAAGATATACGAGCCAAAAACTAGTCGAAGGTATTAAAATTTACTGCCGAAATTTGGAGTCAGTGGCCTCAACTTTAAGAGCACTACGTCCAATTTATGGTCGTCATAATCGTCCTACCACATCAACAAATGGCCTACATCGTTACAAGATCAAATTGACGCAAGAACTGAAGCCGCTTGACCACCATAAGCGTCGTATGTTCGTGAATTGGGCTGAGCAACAACTTGAACAACAATCCACACGTGATCCATGAGTCATCATTGCATCCCGAAAAAGTTACGGTTTGGTGCGGTTTATGGGCCGGCGGCGTCATTGGGCCGTACTTCTTCCGTGAATCGCTACCGTTCAATGATAACCGAATATTTCTGGCCCCAATTTGATAATATGGACTTGAAGGACATGTGGTTCCAACAGGACGGCGCCACGAGCCACACAGTGAATGCCATAATCAATTTATTGGAAACCAAGTTTGGTGAACGTGTTATCTCACGAAATGGCCCAGTCGATTGGCCGCCTCGATCGTGCGATTTGACGCCGTTAGATTATATCCTGTGGGGCTACGTCAAGTTTATGGTCTATGCCAACAAGCCAGCGGCGATTGATGAACTTCGTACGAATATCGAAAGTGATATTGCAGCAGTATCGGCCGATTTATGCTTGAAAACCGTCGAACATTGGGTTCAGCGTCTGGACTTCTGCAAGCGTGGCCGTGGTGGCCATGCAAAAGAAATCAAGTTCCATACATAATGGTATCGAACGTACTTTCACAGGTATAAAGAACTTCATTGGTTTTGTTTTATTTAAAAAACTTTTGTAGCGCTCTTATTGAAGTACAAGGTATTAAGTACAAGGTGGCGCAAAAGTATACTTCCGATGTTTTTTGGCTGTAATTTAAAAAAAAAATGAAAAACTTTGATTCTTCTTGTGGATTATTTTTATTTGGTCTTTTAATTTTTTTTACATCAAGTCGAGAATATGATGTCATGTAAATGGCCGCCGCCACATTTGATTGTCATTTGAGCCCTATTTATGGCATTTTCCATCACTTTGGCCAAAACTTCCGGCGATACGTCCTCACATTCTTGACGGATATTGTCTTTAAGAGCTGCAAGAGTCTGAGGCTTCTTGACATAAACCCGCGACTTCAAAAAGCCCCACAAAAAGAAGTCTGGAGCGGTCAAATCAGGCGATCTTGCTGGCCAGTGCAAATCGCCAAAACGGGAGAGTAGGCGCCCGGGAAATGCATCCTTCAGCATATCGGTTGTGGCACGTGCAGTGTGTGCCGTTTCACCGTCCTGTTGGAACCACATGTTTTACAATCCCAATTCATCAAGTTGCGGCAAAAAGAACTCGTTGATCATAGCTCTGTAGCGCTAACGGCGCTTCCATGACATCGACGGCGCTTCCATGACATCCTCGGCTACAGCAGCAATATTCTCTGCAGAACGGCTACTCTGTCTCTTCGAGGCGAGCGGCTAAACGTCGCAGTGTTTCATCAGTAGGCGTTGGACGGCCAGGAAATCTGCGACGAAACTCACGTTGTGCCAAAGTCACCGACCAATTATTGGTCAAATAAATAGTCAGCAATATTCCGCGTTCTGGAGCAGTGTAGCGTAACATTGTTTATTAACGTGTATTTCGCATGTGTTTACTACACAAATGTCAAAACAGAACTGACATTAGGGGCCAATCGCAAAATTTATAGCATTTGCTGATAGGAGGATTACTTTTGCGCCACCTTGTACAAGGTGTTTCAAAAGAAGTCATCCGATGTTGTTTGGCTCTCATTTTGTTTGCTAAACGAAAAATTTCGATTCTGTTTTTTGATTATGTTTACTTGAACCTTTACGCAAAAAAATAGACACGATTATTCCGCATTCTTGGGGAGTGTATCGCTCCATGGCTTGTGTACTTGTATTCTACATCTGTGTAGCCCACAAATCTCAAAACAGATTTGACATTGGCGGCCATTTGCAAAAATAAGAGTATCTTCCAATAGGGTGGTCACTTTTGAAACACCCTGTATAAGTGTCTTCTTTACGCATTACACGGTAACGAGGTTACGTCTAATTTCTATTCAACTCACAATCAGCGATATCAGCAGATTCCACAATCTTTTCGTAGAACTTTTCTCTTCTATTCGTTTGCTGAAACCACGACATTGAATTTCGTTTTGGTGGGGAGGTCAAGCTTTCGCTTTGAGTAGCTGGTAACAATGGCATATTTGTAGGAGCAAATCACATTATCAAGTTTACCAAGTTGCAATAAGAATCACCCTGCGTTTAACTTCTAAATTGATTTTGGCGTACATGTAAATTAAGCAAACATGTAAAGCATTTACCGTAACACTAGTATTTGTGAAAATAACATTTAAAATAAACTAGCTACTAATGCCAAATACAAATCTTTGGTTTCATCATCTTGGTTTCGCAGAGTAACAAATTTCACGGGAAAAGAAAAACCCTAATGGTTACTGAAGGACGTCTTGTGTACATGTCATAAGGTGTTCACCACTGTTGGCAAACTGCAGAAGATTCCTGCTGACTTTTGACCAAATGTATGAAAATGTTAGATGGTATCTCTGTTAAGTTTCTTACTGGGAGGTTGATGAATTCACTAACTATAGAGTGTTCTAGCAAACACAACATCTAGCTACGGCCGCTTTTCGTCTCTTTGATAACCACGAAAAGCACACATCGTCGAGTGATTGTACATTTTGTGTGACTGTCGAACTACTGTTTTTGAGTATCGAATAATTACAAAGTGTTAAGTTTAGTACAAATTAACGAGCAAAATATCGATTGTTGATGAGGTGTTTGTTTCGTTTAAGGACATATCCGCAATTTCTGCACATACAAAGTTGACCCTCATATTTCCGTTGCCCTCAGTGATGGGTGCACTATTTCTGTTGTCCACTTCATTTTCCGATTCACGAACTTGCTGCATAAATTTATGTACATCAGTTACAGCTGGTGTGTCATTTCAATATTTACTATATATGCTAAAAATTCAAAATTTATATCTCGGAACTTTCGTTTCAAAGAACAATGAACTTTCATATTTTTTAATTTAACGTATCCCGCGTTCTTATTCATAAGAGTTGCGCACATTAGCAATTGCGTCATTGCTCTTTTGATATATATTCACTTCGAATATGTATTTAATCACACTACTCACATGTGTAAGCCCTTCAGCCAACACAAATACTATTGCAAACTTTTTTTAGAAATTGTTTAGTTTCCTGTTTTTTGGTTGATTACATTTAATCCCTTCGGTCTTGTATAAGACAACATGATTTCTATCAATAATCCTCCTACAATATAAAAATACTGTCATAACCTCACTCAAACAAAAGAATTGTTGTTTTCAAACATATTCCTACATAGATAGGAAGTTTTATGTTTATAAACTTTTATTTTAGTAAACAAAATTTGAGGTAAATACATTTTTAACCCAGTTAAACAAAAAGGAAAACTGAATAAAAATGGTGGATATTCCTTAAAGCCAAAATGGAACATAAATAAAAAATTGTGGTCGCATACAAGTACACACGTTTGGAACTTGTTGGCCGAGCATGAGTTGTTGGGGTTAAGGGGTATGGTATGGATGTGGTAGATGCGGCGGTGGTGGTAGTGGAAAGTATTTTTAAATATTATAGGGGAAAGAGAAGGTAGTGAGGACATAACGTATGTAAAACGATTTACACATTTTTAGTTCAGAAAAACATAGCATGTGTCTAGATTAGTACTAGAATATTGAAATTGCAGCAATGGAACAATTTGTGTAACAATGGTGGTGTAAAGTCTCTTCATTTAGTGGGAAAATAATAAACTTTCATTAAACACAAATAAACAGTTCATTCCCCACAAACGAAACTTTAGGCAAATACAATATTGTTTTAGCAATTTGTTTGCTGAAAAGGAATGTCTATGTTTATGAGAAACGCAACCGACTAGAAAAGCGTTTTGCCGAGTGATTCAGCTTTAGTTTCCCGGTAGATTCAGAATTGAATTTCCTTTAAGTGAATATAGTGCTGAAGGGGTAGAAACACATGAGCACACTAGAGGACGTTTGAGATTAGGAGATGGCGAGAGGTAAGTTCACATCGATGATGGAGGATCACTTGGGGTAACACCGCCTGGCATATACGAAAAGATTTACAGTGGACGTTATGGAATGAACTCGGAAGATTTTAAGAGCGAATATGGACTTTTGTTTTACGGAAGCGGATAAGGGCAATATCACAGTGGCGATAAAGCGCACAGATTATGACGACAGAATGGGCATAATGGTCAGTGACATGATAAGATATTCAAAAAGTACTCTTCGGGGGAGGACTATGTGAGGGTACAAGAAATATTTTCGCAGACCATTGTTGTTGGATAATGGTAATATGACATCTAAAACCGCTACGACTCCTAGAATATTTGGGCTGACGAAGACTCATAAGATGAATTATCCCTTACGTCCGATATGCTCACCGATATAAAGGGAATTCTGAGAAGCCTCACTGAAGACTCAAGGTACTAAAGGGTGTCTCAGTAAGAAATTTAGTATAATTTTTTTTTGTGCAAGTGTCAACTCTGAAACTTGGCAACTGTCAACTCTGAAACTTGGCAACTCTCACACATGTATATTTATTACGATTATTAAAATTGGAGTGCTTTACGAAAGAATATCGCGTTATAATTGAGAAAACGTATTACAAAAATTAGGAAACTATATTGAGACCCTCGCAAACTTCTAAAAAATTTCAGTCGAGAAAGTGCACCTAATGTGCCAACCATTCGAAGAGGGGTCAAAGGGTCGGTTATAGAGAGTAAGACTCCTGTACGTCAACTTACCGGTCGGCCTCCTGAAAACATTGCTGCTGTAAGCAAGAATGTTGCCGAAACCCTGTAAACATCAATTTGGCATCGTTCTCAACAACTTCAAATTTCACGAAGCACTACGAATCATACTCAAGACTTCAAACTACGAAACCATGGAAATCCCCAGAAATTCGTGCAATGGAGAACGGAGCAAAGTGAATTCAATGCCAATTTAAAAAAAAAATCATCTTCTCCGATGACGCGCATTTCCATGTGAATGGCTTCGTGAATACACACAATTTTAGAATTTGGCGCTCAGAAAATCCTCATGCAATCCATGAGAAACTACTGCACCCACAATGAGCAACTGTCTGATGCGGATTGTGGTTAGGCGGTGTGATTGGGCCTTACTTTTTGGAAGATGAGGTCGAAATTGCAGTGACGGTGAACGACATTCGTTACAGGAACATGATAACGGAGTTATTGTGGCATCAACTGAACGGCATGGATCTGAACGACATGTGGTGTCAGCAAGACGACGCCACCTGCCACTCGGCGTATAAAACAATCGATGTATTGCAGCAACGATTTCCAGAGCAAATTATATCAAGAAATTCTGATGTCATGCGATTTAACGCCGTGCGATTTCTTTTTTTTTTTGGGGTTTTGCAAAATTTCGTGTTTATGAATATAAACCAGAAACAATTCTTGAGCACACATCCGAGATCCAACGCGTTATCTTTGAGATACAGCCACATCTCGATGAAAAAGCCATGGAAAATTAATGAAGAGAGTAATGGCCTGTCATCAGAGCCAGGGGGCCATTTGACGGATATTTTATTCCATACACGCAGAAAAATTTGTCTTTTGTTGTTGTTTGGATGCAAATATAACGTGTGTTTGCAGCACGTTGCAAATATAGTATACTTGTAATCAAACACGCGGTGTTTGCTTTCAATATTACATATTGGGGACACAATGATAAATATGTTACAATATATGTGTTTGTGACCCAAATATATCTTTGTTTGGTACACAAACACAGCTATATTTGCCGCACTGTTTATGCTCGGTCGAGAGCAAGAGAATAAAAGAGGAGGAAAGAGAGTTTATTCAAAGTTAAAGTTGTAAATGTGTAACTATAGTTTTGCATTATTCTTGCAGTCAGTGATTCATAAATTTCCTGAATGCATGTGGAAATTGAAGATGAAGGAAGTCTGTCATATGTTGACTAATCTGTTGCATTTTAGTGTCATACACGCTCAAAAATCGGTCGTTGTTTGTTGTTTGGATGCAAATATTACGCGTGTTTGGGACTTGTCGCAGATATAGTATACTTGTATATACACGTAAATGCTTCAAATAACTATAAGGATATTTGGGTTGAAGCACTCATACGTTTCCACGTATACGAATACATATTTTTTAGTAAACATGCTAATGTTTGCATTTAAATACAAATGAGTTTGGGACTTGCAAATATATGCATGTTTGGAGTGTGTTCCAAACATATGCGTGACTCCTGCAAATTATGTTTTGGGAGAATGTGTTACAGAGGCCGTTTCTTTTCTGGGTGTTCTTAATCGGAACACGTCTTCTTTACAATCCAATAAAAAAAATCACAACTATCTCAAAAAATACGTGTTTTTTATTTAAAATTAAATATGTTGGGAACTCTGGGGAATTCGGGGCAATTGTGAAAAAGACGGAAATTAACACGGAAAATGAGATGATGAGATTCCCAAGTATTCCTGTTCAGTTGTCGGGCAAAGACACAAACCACATTCGAATAGACAACTCTGTTAACAGGTTAACATTCGTATATTAATCCGGTCAAAAATAGATATATGTATATATATCAATAGAAGCGATTTTGAAACGATGGGAGCATTATATGTACACGAAAATTAAATATTATTCTAATGACATTATATTATTAATAATTTTTCACGTCCAAACAAAAACCGGTTTGTAAGAAGGTAATTGTCCCAAAATAAAACTGTATGCATCTTGGAAACATTTAGAAAGATTATTACGAAAGCAGGAATTTTCCCGCGTTCTTACATAACTCGCTGGAAAGGTATTTAAAAACACTTTCACAATCTGCAATCAGAATGTGCAAAAAGTCTTTCGAAGGATGAAAGTATTTCAATTTGGTTTCAGACACCTACAAAATACTTTCACCCATTGTGCGACAACAAGGAATTCTCCCTTGTTCGTACATACATACATCGTTGGAAAGGTATTTAAAAACACTGTCCGAATCTTCAATCAGAATGTGCAATCAGTCCTTCGAAGGGTTCAATTTTGTTTCAGACACCCAAAAAATATTTTCGCACATTGTGCGAAAACAAGGAATTCTCACGTATTCTGACATACATCGTGAACAGATTGTTGACTATGGGCGACAACATATCCACAGGGAGAATATCGGGAATATGAAACTAATTTTGGGATAGAACAGTTTTGCAGCTGACACAATTGACGCACTAATATTGAATGCGTGGGGTGCGACGGACGGGGAGAGTGATGCTGAAATTTTAAAGTCTGTGACTTATATTCCGAATATATCCGAAAGGTTTCGGGAATCTGGATGTATGAAGGACACTCGGTATCCAAAGGCCCAGAAGACGCTTGGGAAATTATCTGCAGACTTGAGAGCCAAAGTTGAGAACAGTGACAAATCGAATTTAATTTTCCGGATAAGTTGGAATTGTAAAAAAAAATAAATAGTTTCCCATTACATCCCATGAAGGGACAGGGGAGATCTCCTCACAATCACTGAGCTGTGCGCTTTCCAGTTTTCACTTTTTCACTCACTGATTGGGACCTACAGTTTTACACCGATTCCGAACGGTATTTTGAGAAGCTGTTTCATGACTAAATACTCGACAGTGTCGTCGTCACTATGCTAGGTGACCGCCGCCGAAATAAATTTAGGGTGGTCAGCGCAGGGTTCGAGCCCAGGATCTCATGTACAAGAGGCGCGCACGCTAACCGCTGCACCACCGACGGTCACAGTTGGAATTGTAATGCCACCGAAAATTGGGGGGGGGGGGGGGGGATATACATAGGCGCGTCAAAGCAAAGGTTAAGATGAAGATTATCGGGACATAAATCTGTCATTAAATTGCGACACGACAATATTAATGCGTGTGTCACTACGTGAGAGAGAGACACTACGGGAGGAGAATGATGTTAGAAATGCATGATATAGTGAACACTCCAACAATCCAACCGATGAATATTAAGGGAGATGTGGAGGAGTAGCTCAGAGTTACAGACTTTAAGTGGGAAAACGTGGACAAACAAAGTTTGGGGGAATCAGTCGAACGGCCATAGATGAGGACAACTGATAGATGGCGAGGGTTTAGGCTTATTGTATTAATTTTCGTTTTTGTGAGGTAACGATGTTTAAATGTTATGACGTTTTTGTGATTTAGTTTATGTGATTTTGTAAATGTATATATATGTGTTCTTGCAGATTTACCAGATGATGATCTTCGAAGACGATCGCAATATTGAAATTAAAATGGAGGAAGATAAGGAAGACCTAGAGCTCGAATTTTAAATCGCAAAGCGTTAAGTTAGAAACGTCGAATAACAAACAGAGATACAAGGTCAAAAATAATGTTTAATTTTTTTTAGTTGTTTTTTAAATTAAATTAAAGTGTAAAATTTTAATCAATTGATTAAATGGTAACTAAATATGTTAGCTGTATAGCTCTAAAGAAAATCGATACTCTCGATAACTCGCCTTACCCAAACTAAACATGTTTTCCCATTTGTTCAACAAAGCGTGACCTCACTGTTAACTTACACACACATGCATTCGAATACAAATGTGTATGCAAGTTTTGATGGAGATTCCATAATTCATCTGAAACTCGCACGTTACGTGTTCAAAGTGGAAATTGCCAGGATATGATGCTACATCATCATTCTCCTCATTTGGTTGGGTGAGGGGTTAATGTTATTTTGTTGGTCTGGACTTTTGTTTTTCATTGGTCCACGGCGAATTCCAAACCAACCTCAGAACAAACATACAAATAACAAATGTGATGGCAATGTTTTTGATTTATTTTGTTTTGGGTTTGTTGTAATCGTTGTTTTTGTTCCTGATGCTGTTGCCATTATTTATATTGTTGATGTTGTTGTACTTAAAGTTTCTACTGTCCGTTTGCGCCACAATATTAGTTAAGTGGCTTAATGTGGTTGTATGTGCTCGTATGTACAATGTGTGTATGCAAGATCCCAAAACACGCGTTGTGGTAAATATTTTGTAACCTTAAAAAAATTTAAGGTAAATACCGTGAAAAATATTTGTGTGGGTTTTTAAATCAAAAAGATTAGAAAAATTTCGTAGTAATTTTTTTACCCAAAGTTGGAGAAATATTTCGTTGAAAGCTACACCAGAAAAAGGTAGAAATTGTTAATATATATGGATACTTGTAGACCAATAATCGAAATCGTGTTATACAAATCGTACGGTATAAGCATTACGTGTTTTCCATCAATAATCCGATATACCCACGTATTCGAAGTCAGTGTAATGAGAAAAGTTGAACAAAATCAGTTTAAACATCAAATGCCTTTTACAATCCTAATTCTTGGCTTTTAAATTATATGATTTATAAATACTTCCTTTATCGCTTGAAAACAAATTGTCAATACATTTGACATTTGTATCAATGTAGAATACTTTCACGAACGTGTATTTTGTGTTACACTAGCACTCGTTATTTGCTTCTAATACATAGTAAGGAAAGGCATCGTCAGACGAAGTTCGTTGCCTCGACAAATATGTTAATCGAATGCGAGCTAACGTACAGATTCAGCGCCGCTACGAAATGGTTTCAGTACTGTGGCGATTAAATTTCAAACTCTTTAAAAACTGTTACCGAGACCATACTAGGTTATGAAAACTTGCTTAATTTTAAACTATGTTACGATAAAGAGAATCGCTGCACGTATGGCAATGCTTCACTCGGTGACAACGCAAACCGCTACAGAGCGGTATAAGGAGAATAGTCCAGAGGGAACACGTTCACTTAAAAAAGTTGTGGAGACAGCGCGAGAGTGAGCAAATTGAATCTTACAGAAGGAAGAATGAAATCCGTATATTATACCAAAAAGTACAAAGTCTAACCAACGGCCGTAGATGAGGGGCTTTTCTAGTAATAAGTACGAGAATCCTGTCTAGTAATAAGTACGAGAATCCTGTCGCAAAGTGTGTTAGAAATATGGAGAAGCCCATACGTGTTACGAAAAATCGCTTAAAAACAAACCGTGATACGACGAAGAGTGTCGCATGGAAAGTGATGAAAATAACGCTGCACGTATGGCAATGCTTTAGCCAGTCGCCACGCAAACCGCGACAGAGCGGCATTAGAAGAAGAGTCCAGAGGAAACTCATTTATTTAAGAAAAAAAAGCGGTCGTGGAGAAAGCGCTAGAGTGAACAAATTGAATTTTACGGAAGGAAGGGCCTCATTCTTCATAATTCTACCGAAAAGTAGAAAGTCTAACCTACGGCCATATATAGGGGCCTTTTGTAGAGTCTTGCTGAAGATATGCAGAGTATGTTGGGAGTATGGAGAGACCCCATACTTGAGTATGAATATCCGCTTAAAGGCAAACCTATGATACGGTGAAGAGAGTCGCATGGAAAGTAACGAAAGGAAGGTACACATATAGCACTGCTTCACTCAGTCGCAACGTGAGCACCGACAGAGTGGTATAAGTTGAAGAGGTTAGAGGATCCCCCTAAGTTTACGAAGGAAATACGGTTGTGGAGAAAGCGCAAATTCGACCACATTGAGTCTCACAGAAAGAACAACGAGGCCCATAAATGTTACCTAAAAGTACAAAGCCAAACCAACGACCATGACTCATAGTGCTCCTATTATAGAGATAAGGACGAAAATCTTTTCTTAGATGTGCAGAGCATGCTTTGAATAAGGAGATATCCCTTCATTGCTTAAAATGTCCCAGGAGACTTCAATATAGATTAGGGTGTTGAGTACATGCGGGACAATGACGTCGACTGTCCTCCTCCTAGCCAAAGCGAAGTTAGAACTGGAAATTCTTGCCACAAGCACAACAAAGGCGCTGGTTGTTATGCACTATAGATCTACTAATCTGTTAAAGCTGGCGGCCATGATTAGAAAGGTGTATGAATCAGCTCATACGCAACAGCTGGCTAGACGAATGCATGCCCGACGACTGGAGTCTTAGCATACTGTGTCATGTTTTTCAGAAAAGGTGATCCGAGTATAAAAAGCCTTTTGTCCAAGGTTGTCTTGAGCGTAATGTGCGAAAGACTAATGCCGTTTGTTGCATACAGTAATGGGACCTTATCAGTGTGGGTTTAGGCCTGGAAACTCAACTATCGACCAGGTATTCACATTACGACAAATCTGGGCATGCTTTCATCTAACCAAATTTTGCTAATGAACTGATGCATGCACCTTATCAACTCATCGCCGCCAGCCTCAAACAGCTCTATCGGTAATCCATCAGCTCCTGCGGCTTCGTTGTTCTTAAGCCGGGTAATAGCTGTTCTGGCCTCGTCTTGGTTAGGAGTGGGCCAATCGAAGTCGTTGTCCAAATTGTGATCGATTGTCTCAACTTCATTGGATAAGCCAGGTACCAGTAGCAGGAGAAATTATCCTTCCATGTTCCCAACATGCTCTGCACATCTTTGATGAGATTTCCGTCCTTGCCTTTACCGGAAATGGGCCCTGAACCAGAATTTTCGGGCTTCGTTCTTCCTTCTGTATGTCTCAAATTTCACAATCACGTGCTTCCTCAACTGCCGTTTCTTCCGCCTTAGGAGATGGTTTACCGCTTTTATTTTTCCCCTATACCGCTCAGTCCCAGCTAGCGTTGCTATTGGCTGAATCATTATCATACGTGTAGCATTCGTTTCATCATTTCCAGTGCGAAGCGGTTTTTTAAAATCAAGTACGTGTGTTCGGAAATGTGTTTCCATTGCGCTTCAGGAGCGTCATCGGACGGGGGGTAGATTCTGCGGCAAAAGTTGTGAAAGCTTCCTTGAGAAGGCTGTGGATACACAGACCGATGTCTAGCGTTCTCTGCGTCTAGTTTCGTTCAATCTTCGCTCTACTTAATCTTGTTTGAAATCTTGCTGCTATCAGGTAGTGATCAGAGTCGATGTTAGCTCCGCTGATCACTCGTACGTCCATTACACTGGATGAGTGCCTTCTATCAATTACCGCGTGATCAATTTTGTTCTTCGTTATTTGATCAGGGTATACCCAAGTAGCCTTGTGGATGTCTTTATGTTGGAATCTTGTACCACTAATGACCATGTTTTTTGCCGCCGCAAAATCAATCAGTTTCATACCATTGTCGGAACTGTCGGCATATAGACTGAAACTGCCTACTTTAGCATTAAAATCTCAGAGTACAATCGCAATGTCATGGCCAGGGTAGCGGCCATACGTTTCCTCTAGGAGCTCATAGAATATGTCTCTGGTATCATCATCTTTCTCTTCTATCGGTGCATGCACACAAATTAGGGAAATATAAAAATATTTCGTTTTTATGCGGATTGTGGCTATACGTTCACTCCCAGGATTGAACCTAGAGACTAGATGTCGCAGTCTTTTGCCAACTACAAATCCGCAACAAAACTCATGTTTTTTTTCATGGCAACTGTAGTATATATCGCTGTTACTTTTTCTTGTGCAGCCATGTCCTGTCCATCGCATTTCCAGAATAGCGGTAATAACAGTCTTATAACTAACGAGGATATCTGTCAATTGGATACTTGCACCGGATCTAGATAGAGTTCTTACATTCCAAGTGCATATCCGTAAATCTGGGTCCTTATGACGTTTGCGGGGGTCGTCAACAAATAGCGGTTGTTTATTTTTTCTTTCCGTTGTTGTATATTCACTGCCATTATGAGCTGTGGTGGGAGGTAATCCCAGTCCACCGCGTTTTTGCATTTTACCTACTGCCAGGATATTTGGTTGCAGCCGCCCATTATGGATCAGGCGCACACGAGGATGCAATATGTCGAACCTGGATGTCTCCTTTTGGTTTCTATCTGCCGCTGGCCCATATGTTTGGCTCATCCGCCTGGTGAGGGCAAAAGAATATGCCCGATATATTGAAGTACTTCAGTGACATCAGTTACCTACTAAACCTGAGACGCATCAGTAATCGCATAACCTGCACATTTGTTTTGCGTTCTCACTCTAGCTAGCTAATGGAAGTTTGCGATAAAGCTATTGCCCGGAATATTCTGCGTGGAAGTAGTGAGCTGCTTGGACTTCAAAATGATGGAATCATTTCTGGCCACTCCCAAGTGAATGGCCATCAGAAACTTTCCACGTCCACGGACAGTCCCGCTTACGATATTAAGCAGATATGTAAAGCAGTTGTCATAGTCTGGAATAAAATCATTACGTAGAATACTTCACCATACCTATAGTCTTTAAGAGTATTTACACATCAATATCCTTTTTACGGAAACTTGATAACTATCTAAATTTATCGATTATCCACGATGGGAAAATAAATTGTCTCCCCATAGAAAGATGATAATTATCATACTTATTGCTTTTTACGAATAAATGTGTCCCAAAGGAATGAAATATTATACTCGTGTAATTTGTAATCCAAAGCTGTGAAATTTTTCATATTTTTCCCCAAAACGTGAATTCGAAACAGAAGCCGAATCACGCAACGAACGAACACACTTTCCTAATGATCTCTACTCCAACCACTCTAAATTGGATATCCCATAAAGACCTCGTCTTACTTAGTAGATACAGAGTACAGACACAGTGGATGTGGAAATGAGATGATTTTAAGAACATCAAAATATACTTTACTTTCATTAAAAGAACTTGACATAAACACAGACACGCACACATACTTAAAGGATACTTTCACATACATTTGTAATTATGTGTGTGAGAATCAAACGTGTGACATTTTAATGAAAGTGAAAGTTTAGTGCAAAAGAAATGCGAAATGTGTGTGTGGGTGTCTGTACATTTTGCAGGATTTGTTTTTGTTTGTGTGTTTGTTGGTTTGTGAAACAAGTGACACAGATGTATTTGCCATCATAACAAAGGATCATGGGGAACATGAGTGGGTGTATTATATCGTTCGTAAGAGGGTGGTATGATGTGCGTTGTATTGCTTTAATGACAGTAGGGAAAATTGCCAGAACAAGTTACTTATGCTAATGAAGGCATTGCGGGCGTATTATTTGAGACTAACTAAGGAAGAAAGGTTTGCTAATACTTGAAATGCTATGAAATATTTTCAGTAGATTCTCCAAAATAGTAATGTTATTGGCTCTGTGACAATACTAAAAAATGGATAATGGCAGTCAGCAACTTTGCATGGTAAAAAGCTACATACTATTGCTACTTTGAACTTTGCACTTTGCTTTGCATTTACATACCAGCCTCATTCCTAATACTTCATTTATTCGTTACATTTATGAAACTCGTGCACTCATGTGCGACATAGCCGCACTCATCATATCGTGTAACCGTTGGTTCATATTTCTTTTTAATAAACCTCCGAATAGAAAACAAACAAAATCGCATTACTCGGGTGGTGCCCAAACAATTCAGCGGGGGTCTTTTTCATTTTGTAAATAATATAAGTTATATTTTTTCCTCCAACCAGTCCCAAAATTCACAGCTGTCATATGCACTTGTTGTCGATATCTTCTCTAGCCGCATCTACACACTATATTTCCATTTATTACCAACGCACAGTGGAGGAATTTTTAAAGAGAAGGTAAAATAAGTATTAAAATGTAACAGCCATCTAGGAGAAGGACTTAAAACAAATTTCCTACCAAATCCCATTAAGTGCTTGAGGAGCAGTTCTTAAAATGAAAACTCTAAGCGGATTTTACGATTGAGCTCACTGTACGGAACCCAGATTTGTACACCGATTCCGGGCAGTTATAATTAGAGAAAAACGCTTCGTCGAAAAGTCGGTAGTGTGATTGCATTTCTGCTACGAATAACATAATTGTAAATATAAAAACGGTTAAATAAATGGCTAAACCCCGTTTAAAACTGTATCGACTTTAAATGTAAACTATTGCTCTTTCGTTTATCTCAGAACGTTTACATAACTCTATATTATTTATTATGTTTTTTTTTTGTCAAAAATTTAAAGTTGACCACCAATTTTGCACTTGCTACTTTTTAAAAACCACTGCACGGAAGGGAAAAGCTTCGTCACAGGTATAAAAATTATCGTCGCCCCATCAACTTTTATCGCCAAAAGAGAACTAATGTTCAGTTTCATTCCCGCTATGAAAATGTGTTCATCAATTAAAAATGTATCGTCACTGTGATGAAAGCTGTGGATGTTGCGGAAATTAATATCTTTCATAGCAGCAACAAATTTGATTCGAAGGAAGAATTAATTTGTGACACGGGGAATTGTAAAAGAAATTATGTATGCAATTTTTTGTAGCAGCAACAATCAAATTGTCGGATGTATGAAATTTTCCATTTCACAAATGTAAAAACATTAACGAACGTGTTTCATTCATACGACAAATCATTTGTCTTTCAGTGTATATACCTTCAAATGGACATAAATTTACAGATAAATAACAACACAAATTGTATGGTGCATGAAATTAAGGAAAGGTAAGGAACACTTCCACATGAATAGTGACGAGCAAAATTGTAACGGAAATTTAAAACTGTAATTCTTAGCAGCATATAACCTTAGACCTAAAATATTTTTTCTAACGAAGTCCCTTATCGCACTTCGCGGGATGGGGGCTAAATGAACAACAATTAAACACCATTTTTTTAACACTATTATGCTACAACCAAGTATTATCAACTATATTGGGAATTTTTGATTTGGTTTGTGTCTAGACTAACATATGTTGGGATATTTCTTGTTCAATGGAAGTCTTCTAGGTGGAGCCTGTAACCAATATTTAGTATATATTGTAGTTTGAACCCAATTAAAAGTTAATTTAGCAAATAAAGTGAAAGAGGTTTAAAAAAATAACATTTTCTTATATAAGTGCCTTTTCTTAAACAAACAACAATTATACATTCTATACCTTCTTCCAATATATATTTTTTATTTATAATTATAAACTTCAGGTTTGAAATACATCGAATTATGTTGAAAATTAATGAAATACGAATGAAAATTAAAAATTGAAAATGAATTTGGTTGTACCTACATAATTCATGATAATTTATGTTACAGCCACCGAATCGTCGCCATATTCAGTTGCTAGTTACAACAGAACTGATCCCACATTTGGTTGTTGCAACTGAGTTGATTCCACATTCGGTTACTCCAACCGAACTTAGTAACAATTTTAGAAATTTTATTTGACAGAACGAATATAATTGAAGATTCCGTTGTCACAACCGAATCAATCATGAAACGAGGTTGCTTCAACCGAATTTCGGTTGTGTGGATTAAATTTGGTCGGCAAAACCTAAATTCGGTTGTGGCAACCGCAATTCGGTGGCAACAGCTGAATTTACTGTTGCTACAACATCTGTTCAAACTAGTAGTTCTCTGGGTGCAGGTATTTATCGGGCTAAGCAAGCACTTTAGAGATAAAACCCTGTCGCAAGAAGCGAATATTCAACTATATCAAACTCTCCTACAATTTGTTTTGCTGTATGTCACAGAAATCTTGGTCGTATCGTATGCTAATGAAACATCACTGGGAGTCTGCGAAAGAAAAATGCTCCGAAAAATACTTGGCTATATAATAGAAAACGACGAGTATCCACGACGGATGATCCACGTGCTGTATAACCTGTGTTCCAACATCGACGTAGTTATGGGTATCAAAATAGCGCGTTTACGCTGGGTACGCCAAGTCAGTAGAATGGATCAGACTGAATCAGTGCGACATGTTTTCGAAGACGTAGGGACATCGCAAAATTGGACTACCAAGACTTCGCCGGAAAGACCAGGTGGAATATTGTCTCCGAGATGTTAGTGTTACCAACTTGGGGACAAAAGCGGAAGATCGAGCCGGTTGAAGTAATATGATATCCTCATTTTGTAAGACCCTTGACCGCTCTGGCTTGTTTGAGGCCACCTAAGTAAGTAACTAAGTAAGTAAGTAATAGTAATACAGTTTTACGCCGGTTGCGAACTGTATTTTGTAAAGACTTTTCATGCCTAAGTACTCGTTAGTGTTGCCATCACTGAGCGTGATTTCCATCGTTGAAAGAAATGCAATTGCTGCGATTACTAATCATTGCACCACCGACAGCCACGTTTTCTATATTTTGTATTCTAATTTCGGGAACAAGAAAGCAATTTTATGCGCCTCCCTTTTTTTATATTTTCTCTACATTCTGCTTTGTGGCAGAAGATAAATTGGCACCTGTTTAGCTTATTTGTAGACCCGTGAGCCCGTGAGTCGAAACAATAATTTCGAAGGCCCATTATTTTTTTAAATTGTATAAAAAAATTAAATTTTTTTTTTCAAAAATTAAAACCTACAGATTTGCGACAGAATCATTATATCATATGTATATTCCTACATCCTCCACTGTGCATCAGCATCATCATGATTCATTCAAGGACAAAAATCATCATCATCATTATTACTGACAACGACGTGAAAACTGTAATAACAATCAATGCTCCCTGGCTGTCACATATGTACATGTGGTGGTGGAGTGTGTGATACACATATTCATGTGTCTCCACTGACGTTGGAGTATATCATCGAACTACGTACTAAAGTGACATAGTGATACAACATTGGTGTCCTTTATTACCATTTTTATATTGTAGGTTACCACAACAAGTTCATTTTGAACCTGTTGTTGCTTATCCCAAATTTAATATTAATTTTTTATTGTCTCTCTCTTATCTTTTGTTCTAATACAAAATTAGTTTTTATGTTATAGCAGTGTGTGGATTAGAGGAAATCGGTTGAAAATTTTCCCTTTGTGGTAATTTTGTTTCTGGCAGGAAGTGGTTGTTCAGCCATTAGGTAAACTCATGTACGCAGTTTCTTTCTTTTTTGCAAAATAATTTTGTTCTGATTTTGAATTTCGCAGAATTTAGACTAAGTTCCTTATACAATGACGAAATTGTTCATTTGTTTAATTCACGACACTGAAATAGCCATGCAAAATAAATTACTTCACACCATGTGCACGAATTCCGCTGTTTAGATGCATCTGAATTGCTGCCTCTATATAAAGCCAATGTAAAAAATGCAGGTTGTTTTTAGCTATGTAGGGAAACCTTAAACACAGGTTCAATTGACTACTACGCTAAAGGAACAATATGTCAAACGAAGTTAAAATGTGCCGTTTTGGGCGGATTGAATTGAAATCAAACAGTGACATTGTCTGCATATTTTTTTTTATTTGATCGCATGTTTTAGTTATTGTTACACGCTGAAAAAAAACAGATTCTGTAACATATTATCCCAAACATATTCTGAAGGAACCATATAAATATATGTATCACACTTCAAACATTCATAAGTTTGCAAGCCCCAAACTCACTTGTATTTAAATGCAAACAGTAGCATGTTTACTGCTTTTACCTGCAAATATGCGTTCTTCACCCCAAACATCCATACACTTACGTGGAAGCATTCTCGTGTTTCCCCCAAGCCTCCATATACTTACATAGAAACATATGCGAATTTTCTCCCATATGTAAGAATATTTAGAAACGAATTATTCTTCGATTTCAATATATAAGTATTATTTATTATAATTAATTTTAACAATAAAAATCCATATTTATAAATAATTAATACAAAAAATAAACAGCTCTTTTTACATTTATTTGCATTGCATCGGCCGCTCTTTTGCTTCTCTTTTTTTGATGTCTCTCACGTTTTTGTTTTCAGAAGGTTTCAACTATGCTTTGGTTATCACTGCATTGGTACTCAAACAATATACGTATATACATATCTAGATCTTTCAAGCCAAGCGTGGCTTAATTACTTGTGTTCTGTATATATTATTTCAAAATGATCCGTGGTTCCGATTTTTTCGGTAAAGTCTCGGACAGACAAAGGGCTTCATGTTGTTGTTCTTTTCAGTTTCTTTCCACAAAATCGTTTCTCACTTTGGTAGGACACATACATATATTATAAGAAACACATACAAAAACCAATGCTACGTCAGAAACTATTTAACCGTCCGAGCATTTGTTTATCCTTTTTGCACTGATCAAGCGCTGTTGATATCCTCTGTCCGATGAACCATTGACAACTAAATACATTATTCATAAAAAGTCATGAGAGGTTTGAGAGACGATTTACCATACAAAAAAAAACGTCTCAAACCTCGCACAACGTTTTATGAATAAGGTAGTTACAATATGTCCCTGTTTTATTCTGATGCTTTCGAGAAAGCACAAATAGTGCAACAAAAATATAGCTGTATTTTTATCACAAGCACAGATATATTTGGGTGGCAAACACGCATATTATATCACATACTAATCTTTGTGTCTCAAACATGTAATATTGAATGGCAAACAGAATGTGTGTTCGACACAAGTATATTATATTTGCGACGTTATATTTACATCCAACCAACAAACAATGACTGATTTTTTAGCGTGTATATTTCGGCATAAAAAAACTAGTAGTTATAACAACTGTGAACCGATTTTGAAGGTTTTTTAAAATATTGAAATTGCATTAAAATGCACTGCATAGACGGACGTGTAATGATCAATTGCTTGGAACGTCGTCTGGTCAACATTGACAGCTCATCTGTGACATCTTCAGCCACAGCGGCAATATTCCCGTCGAAATGAGCCCCATGAAGTTTTTCTTTGCCTCTTCTATCACCTACTATTCCAATCTCTTCGGGTATGGCGGATAAACGCATTAATGTATGATTAGTTGGGTTAGGACAGAACGGAAGTCTGCGCCGAATCACTGACAAATTATTCTGTAACATTATTCGGTAAAACGTGTATTCCTCGTTCTTGAGGAGTATAGCGTTCCATGACTTGCAGACGTGTATTCTTTGACTGTTTACTTCACAAATTTCGAAAACAATTAGCAGTTGCCGCAATCTGCCAAAGTTAAAGCATCTTTAGATAGGGTGATACATTTTGAGCCACTCTGTGCGATAAGGTATGTGGCAAAAGGTATGCGTATTAAGCTAAGCGAACGAAAATCAGTCAATCACATTCGACCCAAATTGTGTTCTTCTAAGTCGAAATTTTCGTTCGCCTGACTCTATAAAAAAAATGGGTTTCCGTTACATCCCATGAAGGGTTAGGGAGAGCTTCTCACAAACCACTGAGCTGTGCGCGTTCTAGTTTTACACTCACGGATTGGGCCTACAGTATAACACCAATCCCAACCGTAGCTTATTCATGCCTAAGTACTCTATAGTGTCGCCGCCGTCACTAAGTGAGTTTCCCTTCGGGAAGATTAGTTAACTTTAACGGAAATTCGTCGGAAAATGATTTGCCGTCCAGGACTATAAAGATTTACTGAATGTAAGTAGGTCTAAACGAACATTTTTGATAACAGGACAAGATCCACAGGACGAGAAGCCACCAAATGTTTACAAATCGCTGACATATATGGGTTGGCATTAAAATCGCGCAATACCCTGAGCAGATTATTCAGCCAGACAAAGTGTACGGTAGCGAATAAGGACAAATCTAGTGTTGTACATGGGACAAAGTGAAGACTGGAGTATCATCAATCGACTATCACAAATCGGATTGAAGGGGTACGTATTAGCTTATGGAACAAAAAACCGCATTAGCGGTTCATTGAAATCATTGAAAATGATGTTGAAATTTTTTTCCGACGGCGTTCCCTTAGAGAAAAGACTAAATTACAAGAACGATATTTGGCAATGCTCACAAATATATCGACACACAGTAAACAAACACAGGGAGAAAAACTTTAGTTGAGGAGAGCTTGCAGACTCAGGCGTAATTTTTGAGTGGAAAATCATCGTTATCAACGATCAAACATAACTTAAACGCTGAATTCACTTTTTAGGCTAATAGTTAATTGCTATTTAAACAGCCTAAGTTGGACATTCAAGCTATGATCAAGTGACCATATGATTTTGACAGAAAACAACGAGAAGAACAAACACAAAGCTTATTTAATTGTTAATGTGAACAATTATAGTCACCATCCTAGTTAAAATAACAATAAATCCGTATCATTTAACTCGTAGCGCAGTTAGAAGTTTATTTCTGCTCAAATAATATCAAATTTCATGAAATATTTTGTATTTTATGGCTTTACTTTTCGTTTGCAAATGACGTCAACTTGGTGCATTGTAACGATTAGCCAATAAACGTATGAATACCGGTTATTTTTCGTAGGTGGTAACAAAGCACTGAAAACCTCTTTTCGTATTTAAAGTCAGATCAAACATAAATCAAAATCAACTGATTACCAATTTAAATAACAAGTCAATAAGTGGGCCTAAGTGAGACTACTTTCTCCATTTTTATAATTTATAATATATGTAATTTATAATATTTATATATAATAATATTATACAATTTATAATAATTGTCAATTGTAGAGGATGATAAGCAACGCTAATCGAAATATTGGGAATATCTAATAAAACTTGAAAACAGTCAAATCCGCTGGTGTTTTAATTTTCTGTCCTCAAGCTGAACTATGTACACAAAGTCAAAATAAAGGTAACAATAATCAATATCGTAATATTCAATATTTTTAAGCATAGAGGATTATGAAAACTAATGATACATATATATCCGGATTTTGATGAAAATTGCCCTAATTGTTTTGCCGCGTGTTCTAAAATCGATAATACAATAATGTGTATATAGGAAGGTGAATTCATAAGTTCGTGACTTTTCAAACTTCTCTCGCAGTAATATGAAATGCAACACTGCTTCCATTAAGTACCACCTGATAGTAGACTACTGTAAAATTTTGAGCGAGTTCCGTCATTTACTCTGCGGGTAACAGCTGTTCAAAACATACTCATTATTTTTTCATTAAACATTATTTTTTGCGAAAAACCCCGTCAATTAAACCAAGGAAAAGCTTGATAAATACTATGGAGACTCTGCACCATCGATTTCAATTATTAGAAAGTGGTTTACTGACTTTCGTTGTGGTCGTACAAGTACAAATAACGCTGAACGTTCTGGATGGCCAATTGAGGCCAATACACCCGAAATCGAAGAATAAAAGTGCGTGAGATTGTTGACGCCATAGGCATTTCTGGCGGCAGTGTGGTTTCGACTTTAAAGGATCAGTTGGGTTTAAGAAAGCTGTCTGCACGGTCACAATTGACAATAAACGTAATCGTGTGACAACTTCAAAGGAATGTTTGGTGTTGTTTAATTGGGCTACGAATTGGTACCTCATTCGCAATATTCTCCGGATTTAGCCCCGTGCGACTATTTCTTATTTCAAAACTTACAGAAATGGCTCGGTGGAAAGAGATTTAGCACCAACGATGAAATTATTGATCAAACAAATGCCTATTTTATGGACCTCGAAGAATCCTATTTTTGTAAGGGATACAAAAATTGAAGAAACTTTGGGCTAAGTGTATTGAGCTAAAAGGAGATAATGCTGAAAAACTAACTTTTTTTGGAAAAAAACTGTTGCATTCAAAAAGTGACGGACTTATTGATCCACCCACGTACTTAGTACTTTCATAAATGCTGGTATTATACAAGGTGGCGCAAAAGTAATCCTCCTATCAGAAAATGCTGTAAATTTTGCGATTGGCCCCTAATGTCAGTTCTGTTTTGACATTTGTGTAGTAAATACATGCGAAATACACGTTAATAAACAATGTTACGCTACACTGCTCCAGAACGCGGAATATTGCTGACTATTTATTTGACCAATAATCGGTCGGTGACTTTGGCACAACGTGAATTTCGTCGCAGATTTTCTGGCCGTCCAACGCCTACTGATGAAACACTGCGACGTTTAGCCGCTCGCCTCGAAGAAACTGGCACAACACGAGATGCTGCCAGGCGTGGCAGACCCCGGAGTAGCCGTTCTGCAGAGAATAGTGCTGCTGTAGCCGAGGATGTCATGGAAGCGCCGTCGACATCGACCAGACGACGTGCCACGCAAATGGGTATCAGTCGACGGTCTTTACAGCGAATTTTGGTACAAGATTTGAAGATGTTTCCGTACAAAGTCCAGACGGTGCATCAGCTGTTAGCTGCTGACCGCCAATCGCGTCTAACATACGCTCAAGCCATCCTTAATCACCACCAAGAGGAAGATGATTTTTCATCAATAATAATCATGAGTGATGAGGCCCATTTCCATCTTAGCGGGTACGTAAGTAAGCAAAATTTACGCTTCTGGGGCACTGAAAATCCGCGTGTAACCCACGAAGAGCCACTCAAAGTCACTGTATGGTGTGCTGTTTTCGCTGGAGTAGTCAAAATGCCATAAAAAGGGCTCAAATGACAATCAATTGTGGCGGCGGCCATTTACATGACATCATATTCTCGACTTGATGTAAAAAAAATTAAAAGACCAAATAAAAATAATCCATAAGAAGAATCAAAGTTTTTAATTTTTTTTTTAAATTACAGCCAAAAAACATCGGAAGTTTACTTTTGCGCCACCTTGTAATTATCGCACCCACTATAAGAGGTCCACTACACATACGTTCTCTATCTTGACAGCCCTTAGCCAACTGCAATTTTACTTAATTTTCGTGTAAAAAGTTGTTGACGTCCGTTAGTTATAATTATGATATTGAAAGATATTGACAACCGTATTGACGCAATTGGTCTTAAACATGATGGAATGGAAATAGCGACATTTGTCGAACTTGCAACCTCTCGGGGTCACTCGAAATTTAGTTTAACGTTCCCCGAAACTGTTTGAAGATACAGGTGGAAAAGCAGACATTCCGAGATCTGGACATCCCCGCAGTTTGCGAACTCCCAGAGCCGTAGAGAATAGAATTCGTCGAAGCTCAAAAAAAAAAATTATAGAGTCTATGCCCCGTCATCTCGGCAAACATCTGAACGGGTTCCTAGAGTTCAAAGAGGTCACCGCATCTGTGGTCAAAATTTATGAAATCATTAACTAATACATTGCTCAAAAGCGAGCCGTGGAGCTTTCAACAGGACTCTGCCCAGGCCAGAATTACTCAAGAGTAGTTTAGAAACAATTTACCAACCTTTATTTCAACGGATGATTGGCCACCGGGTAGCCCATGATCATCTAGCACTACTCCTAAGCTTGTACTTGTCCGTGTAGTGGAAAATTTCACTATGGATGTGGTGCTGTAGACGATAGTCCCGCCGGACAGACTTCGGCAATGCTGGAAGGAAAATGGCGGCTGTTTTGTATAATCTGTTTTTGTAAAGTTCTTATATATTTAGTAAGTTTATTTAGTATTAACCGAGATGGGAATCGGTACCGAACTGTAGGGTATCTCAATCTCTTTGGTCGGCCATATTGTTTAATATTGTTATATTTTGTTTAAATAAATAAATGACATATACATATGTATAATGGGGTGGAACACTCAATTATAACTTCTGCCTTTTCCAGTTAGAAATTAACATTTCGTATTTTTAGTTTGATTGATGAGATGCACGCAATTTGTATTCCACATTTGTGCATTGATCATAACTTTTTTCACATCAAATCTCTGTACGGCGTTCTACATGATACATCTGCTACAGTTGGGTTATAGCCTACAAGTTTACGAGGGAACTTTGTAACAATTTGGAGTTGGTGGGCTTTGCGTACAAAAGATGACTAATTTCATTTGTTGGATTAGATGATAGAATGTTTTTGTTTCGACTAGATTTCGTTGCTGTGATAAGAGAAGTTGTAAACTTCTTTTGCCTCGGTCAATTTATATGAAATGTCTGAAGTTAAAAATGGGCAAACAACATTATAATTAATCAATTATTAGCAACTAGTTAACACAAAAACGGATTCAACACCATCGTATCACTAACCGTCATCGCTTCATTATTGGCATTCGAAGGATTCCACTGTAATATCGTAGACAATAGGCGTGTTTTGGTTACACCGCTTGCTTTGACTGTCACTTGTTTCGTGTGGAGAGCTAAGCGATATGGTGCGGCACTTGAATTTACCGTTTCTATTTCAGTTCTAAGCAGGCATAAAATTAACATTCTGAAAAAATCTGAAAAACAGTGTTGGATATCATTAGTGCGAGTTCCACAATAAGGACGAGAATATATACATTTGCAAGAATAACTACAAATTATGCGTTAGAGCCAGACGACGAAGTGTATTTTCGGTTTGAATAGGCACAAAGTTGTCAGTATGACAAAATCAGAAAACAGTGCTGGCTATCGCCATTGTGAGTTCAAGGATAAGGGCAAGACTATAAACATATACAAGACAAACTACATACCATGCGTAAGTGCAAGACGATTATATATACTATGATCAAGTATCGCTAGTTTGCCGTTTTAGTTACGAGTAAGCAAGCGGTAATTGCTAAAGTGATATTAGTAGAGTGAAAGGTGGGAAACAAAGGTCTAAAGTGTTTGTAACACAAAAAATTCACTACTCACGAGAAGCAAAGTCTGCGTAACAACAAAAGTGAATACCCCACGAGGGATAAAGCCATCGTAACACCAAAGGTACTTAACTAATGAGGGGTAAAGTCTTCGTAACAACAAAGCTGCACTACCCAGGAAGGGCAAAGCCATAGAGTAATATACATAGCGTCTGCAACTGCTGTTTTTCTTGGACCGGAAACCAAGAAAGTCACTGGAAAAGTTGGAGCAAGGGTTATACAGACTTGGCAACCATGCAGAAGGAGGAAAATCTTTAGTTTAATAAATTTGTGTTTTAGTTGCAATCTCTATAAATAATTAATTATACTCGTACTCTAACACTTTAATACATTTTGCTTTCTTTCACTTGGTGCCCATTTTTTCCTCGATTTAATTATCACAAAAATACTCTCAGTTGGTGGGTTATGTACTTTTGGTTCAATGCACAAAGGAAAATGTGTGATAAATGCATTGGGCAACCCTACATACTTCCAGTCATATATCGCTATTTCTCTTTCTGACTTTATGCTGCATGTTTTTCCAACTCTAACGTTGATCATCTGTGGCAAAGAACCCACCTGGGTAAAGTCCTCGTAACAAACAAGGAGCAGTACTCACGAGGAGTGAAGCCTTCGGAATACAAAGATGCAGTGCCCACTAAGACCAATGTCTTCATTATAACAAAAGTGCAGAACTCACGAGGGTTAAAGACTTCGTAACAACAAGGGTGCAGTACTCACAAAGGTTAATGTCTTCCTAGCAACAAAGGTGTAGTTCTCATGAGCACTCAAGCATTCAAAGAAACAAACATGCAGTGACCACCAGGAGCAACGTCTATGTGCAGTGTCCAGACAGAGCAAATTCTTCCTAACAGCAGTGGTGCAGTAATCATGAGGAGTAACGTCTTCGTAATAACAAACCTAAGCCACGTGAAGCTAAGTCTTCATATAATTCTTAAAAGAACAATTTGGATCAGTTTTTAAAATAAGTATTACGATCAAAACATATAGAGGGTGGTTTAGTCACGACTGGACAAATTTCACCAGCGTGTTGCTTGGCTCATTTCAAGAAAATAAATCCATCTGAAAATTTTGAAAATTTTCGAATTGTTGGTCGGAGGGTATTAGGGTAAAATTGCTAAGTTCTAAATCAGTGGTCGAATTTTTGAGATTTTATTTTATTGAAATTTTTGGCTGAAGAATCAAACAAAAATGAAAAAAAAACAGTTGATGTTAAAAGAAGTTTTCAATGTGGTTCCAGCTTTCTACTAAACACAATTGTATTCGTTTGCGAACCACATCGGACGTGTATAAATCGGTCATCTTTTCACGAAACTTAAGTGATCTGCCATCTGGATGAGAAAATTGAGGTTATGTGCACGTTCTTATGTCTTTTGTTTTCTTTTTTTTAAAGCTCCGTACCTCGGCGATTTCACTTTTTTTAAAGATTGTGAAAGGCCGCTTAAAGGCCTTAGCAATTTTACCTTAGTACCCTCCTACCACCAATTCGAAAATTTTCAAACCGCTGGAGAAATTTGTCCTGTCGTGACTAAACCACCCTGTATTAGTAAACACAATAGAAAAGTCTGCTGAAAATGGGAAAGCAAACATATATTCTGTTACAGCCAATATAGGTTTGTTGTCGCAGCACACAGTATATCAGGTGTTTTATCAACCCTGCAAAAAGTTTGCGGTTATGTCAATACATTTGCTGTAATAACAAACAAATTTCCTGCTGATAAGTAGCACACATCGCTTGCTATTTAATAGTAAACTTTGATTCTTTGAGTGTAGAATCTGGTATGTCCTCCTCAACTTCGCAACGAACTTCGTCTTGGAGTAGCAGCCGAACACAAATTCAAACCAGAGTCGGTTGCTTATGCACTAAATAGTATAACCTAAACGAGAATTACCAAGGTGGAGTATAAAAGTGGTTCACATGCTATCGCCTATCAATCAATAGAGATGGTAAATGTCATGCGGGTGTACCATTTGTGGGCAAGGTTGGTAATCACTCGTATAAATGTACTATTCATGGGTGTTGTATAAACTAGTTCATTATCTCAATGTATTCAGCATTAGCAATTCTATGCAGTGTACGGACGAAATTTTTCATCATGTTACACTTTATATCAGCGCTCTTTAATTTGTGTTATATAGGGTGTCTCAGTAAGAATGCACTTTTTCATTTTAAAATAAAAACACGTATTTTTTGAGACAGTTGTGATTTTATATTGGATTGTGAAGAAGACATGTTCCGATTATGTACGGAATATGACAGGCCATTATTCTTTTCATGAAATTTTTCATGGCTGTTTCTCTGAGTTGTGGCTGTATCTCAGCGAGGACGCGTTTGACCTCGGATTTGAACTCAGCAATTGTTGTTGGTTTATTCGGATACACCCGAAATTTCACCAAACACCATAGGAAGAAACCGTATGGCGTTAAATCGCATGATCTTGGTGGCCAGTTGACATCAGAATTTCTGGAGATAATTTGTGCTGGAAATCGTTGCTGCAATAACTCGATTGAAACCACATGTCATCCAGATCCAAGCCCTCCAGTTGAGGCCACACGAACTTCATGTAATGAATGCCGTTCACAGTCACTGCAATTTTGGCGTCATTATCAAAAAATTAATACCCAATCCCACAACCAAGCCTGACACAAATCCCCAACAAACAGTTGCTCGGTTTGGGGCCTTTGTTTCTGTGCCCCAAATTTTACAATTTTGTGTATTCACGAAGCCATTCAGATGGCAATGGGCTTCATCGGAGAATATGACTTTTTTTTGGAAAATTTACATTTACCACTTTGGGTAATGGCATTGAACAAATTGCCACCGCTTTCCATAGTCTGCTTGTTTGAGCTCCTGAGTAACCTGTCTCTTTCATTTGCCTTATAGAAAGTGTCTCAGTAAGAATGCACTTTTTCGTTAAAAAAAAACCACGTACTTTTTGAGATCGTTGTGTTTTTATTTATTGGATAGTAAAGAAGTCATGCTCCGATTAAGTATTTAATAAAATATCCATCAAATTGTTTCGTGAAATTTGAAGTTGTTGAGAACGATATCGAATTCATATTTCCGGGTTTTCCGCGACAGTTTCGTTTACAACAGCAATGTTTTTGAGAGACCGACCGGTTCGTTGACGCACAGGAGTTTTACTGTTCATAGCCAACACAGTTCCTCAAACTTTTTGACCTCTCTTCGAATGGTTGACACATTAGGTGCATTTACTCGACTGAAATTTCTTCGAAGTTTGCGAGCGGTCTCAGCATAACCTTCCAAATTGTTGTTAATAAGTTTTCACAATTTCATTTGTAATAATCGGAAAAAACATATGTGATAGATGCCAAATTTATGTGCTGCCACTTGCACGAACAAATTACACTAAATTTAAAAAGTGCAATTTTACTGAGACACCGTTTAGTTCCCAAAATTGACTTGCATTTGGTTGCGTTAGTTTGGTTGCTTTTAATAAAAAAAAAACGCAGTCGCTTTAGTGTAAACTATACCCACCTAGTTGCTCACATCTACCCAGGCCCACTATGGCATTAGAAATTCATTTTACAATTTACATTTTATTAAGCTCTGATGACTTGTTAAAGTTTTCACATTTCAACATTGTTGCTGTGGGCGTCAATTCAAAAGTCATACGCACCTTTAAATGGCGAGGGGGCGGGGGATTTGGGACAAACTGTGGTGGCTATTTAAGCGGTGTGTTGTGGCCTCAACGCGCTCAGGAATGTTATGGCACGCGTTCTTTGCTAATATTTATTTATGTATTTGAAAAAGTTTTTCAAATGAATATTTGAAAAGTTTTGTGATAACAACCGCAGGCTCATAAACCACGCAAAGTTCTGGTAAATATATCGATTCTCCTTTCGGCTCACTTAAGTAAAAGGGTTTCAACATATTTTATTTTGCTGAAGTTTTTAGACATATTTGTTTTGGTAGAATGAATATGACATATCATCAATAAAAATAAAATTTAATTGAAACACGTTAGCCAGTTTCATAAATATTCCGAGTCATTCACAATGATTGGTGTATATATTAAATGTAGTATGTTACTAGTAACATATTACAGGATGATAGCAAAATTTGGTGGTATCTTGTTCCTAATCCTCGTTGAAGAAAGAAGGTGGTTTAATCTATTGCATACCAGTTGTCATGTATTTATGTTAAGAAATCAAGAAAGGATTTTAGGGGCTTTGTTGGCATTATATGCATAAAAGGTGAAAAGTATAATTTTTGCTTGAACAAAGTAATTTGCCGTGATACGACAGATGTTGCCCACCCAGGCAAAACTAAAGCTCAACATGAATTCAATTTAAGTAAACTTGAGGAGAATGTCACATAGTATTCCGGCTAATGTTATTGCAGATATATGGTTGAATATTTGAGTAAAACTTTCCTGCTGGCTTCCTCGTCTGCGATATTTTTGAGGGAACCATTCAAGTCCTACTCGAGCAATATCTAATGGTGGACGCCTAGGTGTATAACCCATCCAAGCCCATTTCCTTCTAAAATAGCTTCCCATTCCATCCCATGAACGGCAGAGGTTCTCGCAATCAGTGACATATGCTCTTTCTAGTTCTAAACTCATTGATTGAGATATAACACCGATTCGGAGAGCCATTTTCAGTAGTTTGTCTTCATTTTCTTTTTAAAATATCTAATTTTATTTTTCATTAGGGCTGTTTAATGGCACTAAGAATCTACGTATCATTCACTCAAAGTGACCAGTTTCGCCAGAGGTGGCATCGGCCCTCAAAGTCACTGTATAGGGCACCACTTACGCCCGAGGTGTCATTAGGCCCAATTTTTTCGACGACGTCGTGAGTAACATGGTTAATGTGAGAACCATGATAAATGAGTTTTAATGAATTAGGACTGAATGACATATGGTACCAACAGGTCGTTGCAACTGCACACACAGCTGGCACGGCAATTTATATTTTTATTGTATCGTTTTGGTAATTTGCAGCCGCGGGCAAGATCGCCCGATTTGGCCCCTCCAGGCTCTGGAATCTTTAAACGATATGATCCGCCAAGATTGCGAGATCTTATCACTAGGACGATTATAATAAGGATGGTTATAAAAAAGTGGGGTAAAAACAGTCATCAATAAAGGCATCACTCATCTTAACTATATCATCTTCAAAAATTAATGGAAAATATCAGGAAAGTCAAAAAGAAAATTTTAAAAGAGTGAATATACGAGGGCGGATCAATAAGTCCGTGACTTTTCGAACTTTCCTCGTAGTTATATGAAATGCAACACTGCGCCCATTAAGTACCACCTGTTAGTAGACTATTGTTTAATTTTGAGCAAGTTCCGTCATTTACTTTGCGTTTAACAGCTGTATACAACCTCATGCATTTTTTTAAAATGGAAAGGAGTGAATTTCGAGTGCTCATTAAACATTACTTTTGGGAAAAAATCGTCAATCACACCAAGGAAAAGCTTGATAAATACTATAGGGACTCTGCACCATCGATTTCAATGGCAAAAAGTGGTTTACTGACTTTCGTTGTGGGCGCACAAGAACAAATGACGCTGAACGTTCTGGACGGCCAATTGAGGTCAATACACCCGAAAATGTCGAGAAAATCCACGATATGGTGTTGGCCCATCAAAGACTAAAAGTGGGTAAGATTGTTGATGCCATAGGCATTTCATATGGTAGTGTGGTTTCGATTTTAAATGATCAGTTGGATTTAATAAAGCTGTCTGCAAGATGGGTGCCGCGTTTGTACACAATGGATCATAAACGTAATCGTGTGACAACTTCAATGGATTGTTTGGAGTTGTTGAAATTGGGCTACGAATTGGTACCTCATCCGCGATATTCTCCGGAATTAGCCCCCGGCGACTATTTCCTATTTCCAAACCTAAACAATCGGTGAGAGAGATTTAGCTCCAACGATGAAATTATTGACCAAACAAATGCCTATTTTATGGACCTAGGATTTAGGATAGGACATAGGATTCTTATTTTTTTGGAAGGGATACAAAACGTTGGACTAAGTGTATTGAGCTAAAAGGACATTATGTTGTAAAGAATTTTTTTTCCAAATAAAACTGTGTTTCATTTAAAAAGTCACGGATTTATTGATCCGCCCTCGTAACAGAACAGCATAGGCTGAGTATTTCTGGGTCTCCTGTACAACGTCAAGCAGGGAACCCAAATGCATCTTTCTGACAATTATGTGGTCATTTTTATATGTGTATTTTTAGGCAGGAACATCGGTCCGCCAATAAAAGTTTCTAAACTGGTGACGGCGAATATAGAATATAGATGTATGTGTCTGTAAATATTTGTTTGTCTTCAGGGTTGCAATAATTGGGTAATTGGGTGCTACATTTTAAATGCAGGCAAACCGTTTGATACATTTCAAATGATCTTCTTAATGATTGTAATATTGTATCACTGCTTAGTTATATATTTTAACCTCAATTACATAAAGGGTTATTTCTTTTGGGATTAAAATATAAATTTTGTTCAACATTGTGTTCAATACATTGTGTTCTCATGAAGTGTTTCGAAAGTAATACTTAGGAGAAAGATAAATGTATGCCTACACCTTGCTTTTTTTTGTTTGAATGCAACTATAATGTGTTTGCTCTTTGGCTACTCAATATTACTTATACATGTTGGAGACACAATGATTAATACGTTATAATATATGCTTTTGTTACCCAAATGGTGCTTTGTTTGTTGAAAACTGCTGAAAACAAAAAAGTGACAGCCAACAAATAAAAAAATAGCAGATGTTCAATTCATGAAAACAATGCTTGCAAACATATAGACAGTTCTTGCAATATGTTCACGCTGAAAAATTTGAATTTTATTTTGTTTGGATGCAAATATAACGTATTTGTAGCTTGTTGCCAATGTAGTATACTTGTCGCCAAACACATTGTGTTTGCTATCCAATATGATATGTTTGGAACATTATGACTAATAGGTTTTAAATAGCCATTTGTGACCCAAATGCGGCTTTGTTTGTTAAAAGCTGCTGAAAACTAAAAAGGTGACAGGTAATAACGAAACAAAAAGCTGTAGACCATCAATTCAGGAAAACAATGCTTGCCAACATGCACACGGTTCATGGTTGCTGGACTCGATATTTTTCAGCGTGTTGCTAGCGTGTTTTTCTTTAGCGTGTAGGACATGGGACTGTCCGTGGAGGTGGAAAGTTTCTGATTGCCATTCACTTGAGAGTGGCCAGAAATGATTCCTTCATTGGGCAGTCCAAGCAGCTCACTACTTCCACGCAGTATGTCCTGGGCAATGGCTTTTCGGAAACCTCCGTTAGCTAGCTAGAGTGAGAAGGCGAAACAAATGAGCATCAAATCAGGTATAGTAGGTGACTGATGTCACTGAAGCTCATCAAACAATCGGGCATATTCTTTTGTCCTTAGAAGGCGGATGAGCCAAACATACGGGCCAACGGCGGATAGAAACTAAAAGAAGAAAATCCAGGTTCAACATATCGCATCCTGGTCAGCGTCTGATCCATAATGGGCGGCTGCAATCAAATATCCTGGCAGTCGGTAAAATGCAAAAACCCGGTGGGCTGGGTTTACCTCCCGCCACCGTTCATAATGGCAGTGAAAATACAAAAACGAAACAGAAAACATAAACAACCCCTATTTGTTGACGACCCCCGCAAACGTTATAAGGACCACGATTTACGGATATGCACTTGGAATGTAGGAACTCTATATAGATCCGGTGCAAGTATCCAACTGGCAGATGTCCTCGAAAGTTATAAGGCTGACATTTCCGCTATCCAGGAAATGCGATGGACAGGACATGGCTGCACAAGAAAAAGAAACTGCGATATATACTACAGTTGCCATGAAAAAAACATGAATTTGGTTGTGGATTTGTAGTTGGCAAAAGACTGCGACATCTAGTCTCTAGGTTAAATCCTGTGAGTGAACGAATAGCCACAATCCGCATAAAAGCGAAATATTTTTATATTTCCCTAATTTGTGTGCATGCCCCGACAGAAGAGAAAGATGATGATGCCAAAGACATATTCTATGAGCTCCTAGAGGAAACGTATGACGGCTGCCCTGGCCATGACATTAAGATTGTACTAGGAGATTTTAATGCCAAAGTAGGAAGGGAGAATGTGTTTAATCCAACTATTGGCAATTTCAGTCTTCATGCTGACAGTTCCGACAACGGTATGAGACTGATTGACTTTGCCGTGGCAAAAAACATGGTCATCAGTGGCACAAGATTCCAGCATAAAGACATCCACAAGGCTACTTGGGTATCCCCTGATCAAAGAACTGGGAACCAAATTGATCACGTGGTAATTGATGGAAGGCACTCATCCAGTGTAATGGACGTACTAGTGATCAGAGGAGCTAACATCGATTCTGATCACTACCTGGTAGCAGCAAAGGTTCGCACAAGATTAAGTAGAGCGAAAATCGTACGAAACCAGACGCAGAGGAAGCTGGACATCGGAAAGCTGCAATTACCAGAGGTAGCCACAGCCTACTCAAGGAAGCTCTCGCAACTTTTGGCACAGAACCCACCCCCTCCCGATGACGATCCTGATGCGCAGTGGAAACCCATTTCCGACTCTATAAAAACTGCCGCAACAACCGTACTTGGTTTCGAAAAACCGCTTCGCAATAAACCGTGGTACGATGAAGAGTGTCGCATAGCAAATGACGAAAAGAACGCTGCACGTATGGTAATGCTTCAGTCAATTGCAACGCGAGCTGCAACTGAGCGGTATAGGGAGAAGAGAAAGGAGGTAAACCGTCTCTTTAGGCGTAAGAAACGGCAGTGGAGAAAACGCGAGAGTGAGAAAATTGAGACATACAGAAGGAAGAACGAAGCCCGAAAATTCTACCAAAAATTTAAAAACGGAACTAATGGACATGGTTCAGGGCCCCCTTCTGTAAAGACAAAGACGGAAATCTCGTCGCAGATGTGCAGAGCATGTTGGGAATATGGAGAGAGCATTTCTCCGCGCTACTAGTACCTGAGATATCCGATGACGATGGGACAATCGATCACAATATGGACGACGACGTCGATTGCCCCCCTCCTAACCAAGACGAGGTCAGAACAGCTATTGCCCGGCTTAAGAACAACAAAGCCGCAGGAGCCGATGGATTACCGGCGGAGCTGTTTAAGGCTGGCGGCGATGAGCTGATAAGGTGCATGCATCAGCTCATTAGCAAAATTTGGTTAGATGAATGCATGCCCGGCGATTGGAGTCTCAGTGTACTATGTCCCATATTTAAAAAAGGTGACCCGAGTATTTGTGCCAACTACCGTGGAATAAGCCTTTTATCCATAGCATATAAGGTTCTATCAAGTATAATGTGCGAAAGACTAAAACCAATTATCGCTGACCTGATTGGACCATACCAGTGTAGCTTTAGGCCTGGAAAATCGACGACTGACCAGATTTTCACGCTACGCCAAATCCTGGAGAAGACACACGAAAAACAAATCGACACCTATCATCTATTTATCGATTATAAAGCAGCCTTCGATAGTCCGATACGGGAGAAACTCTATGAAGCAATGTCTGAGCTTGGTATTCCTGCAAAACTCATACGCCTTTGCAGGATGACCTTGACGAACACCAAATCCGCAGTGAAAGTTGGTAAGGATCTTACCGAACCTTTCGAAACTAAGCGAGGCCTCAGGCAAGGCGACACCCTATCGTGCGATCTCTTTAACATCTTAATGGAGATCATTATGAGAAAAGCTGCAGTCAATATGAATAAAACCATCAGCAGCAAAAGTCATGTGCTGCTCGCGTATGCTGATGATACAGATATCATTGGGCGCACAATTAGAGAAGTTACTGCGGTTTTTTCGAGAATTGAGAAGGAGTTAGCAAAAGTGGGTCTGACGGTGAATGAGGACAAGACAAAATTAATGGTTTCAACGAACAGGGCCTCCACGCGATTAGACCAAAGCGTGAACGTTGATAACCGTTATAACTTCGAGGTAGTGGACGAATTTATATACCTCGGATCTGCCGTGAACAAAAACAACAACATCAGCCTTGAGATCAAACGGAGAATTGTGCTTGCGAATAGACGTTATTTTGGGCTAAGCAAGCACTTTAGAGATAAAGCCCTCTCTCGAGTAACAAAAGTCCAGCTGTACCAGACTCTCATTCAACCTGTCTTGCTTTATGGCGCAGAATCCTGGGTCCTATCGCAAGCAGACGAAACATCTGTAGGAGTCTTCGAGAGAAAAATACTCCGAAAAATTTATGGCCCTATAGTGCACAACGGCGAGTATCGGCGACGCATGAATCATGAGCTTTATCCTGACATTGACATAGTTAAGCGGACCAAGATAACGCGATTGCGCTGGCTAGGCCATGTCAGTAGAATGGATGAAGATGAACCAGCGCGAAGGCTTTTCGAAACCGAACTCGAAGGAAGACGAAAAATAGGAAGACCAAGACTCCGCTGGAGGGATCAGGTTGACGAATCCCTGCGTACACTTGGCATTGCCAACTGGTGAGATAAAGCAAAAGATCGAACTGGTTGGCGAAATATGTTATCTTCGTTTTGTAAGGTCCCTGACCCCCCGGGGTTGTCCGAGACCGGATAAGTAAGTAAGTAAGTAAGTAGTCCTCAAAAAACTAAATTTTTTTTGTCACATTTGCTGAATGTTTTCGTCACTATTTCCGAATGCTTTTAGTTGCATTTTTCTGACTATTTTCGTCACTATTTCCGAATAGGCATCGATTTATATGCGGTATATGGCTGGGGGCATCTATTGCTGCCGGTTGGAGTCTCAGGGTATTATGTCCAGTATTCAAAAAGTGTGATCCGTGTGTCTTTTCCAACTATCACGGTATCAGTCTAAAGCCACTTATTGAAAATCCGATTGGACCTCATCAGTGTGGTTTTAGACTAGGCAAGTCCACGACTGACCAAATATTCACGCTACGCAAAACCTGGAAAAGACCCACGAAAAGCAAATCGATACATACCACCTTTTTATCGATTTCAAAGCTGCTTTATATTGCTCCATACGTAGAAAACTGTATGCAGCTAAGCCTGAACTTGGGATTCCGGCAAAACTGATCCGCCTCTGTAGAATGACGCTGACCGAAACCAAATCAGCAGTGAAATTGGGGAAAGACCTCACTGAACCATTCTGTACCAAGCGAGGACTGAGACAAGGCGACACACTTTCGTGCAAATCTCTTCAACATCTTAATGGACATAATAGTGAGAAAAGCTGCAATAATTACGAACAAGACCATTAACACGAAAAGCCATATGTTGCTGGCGTATGCTGACGATATAAACATCATTGGGCAAAATTTTCGAGAGGTTACTGCAGTATTTTCAAGAATCGAAAAAGAATCAGCGAAGGTGGGTCTTGCTGTTAATGAGGGCAACAGAAAATTTATGGTGTCAACGACTAGAGAAACCTCTCGACTTAGTTCGCACTTGAACGTTGACAACCGATTTAATTTTTAAGTGGTAGATGAATTTGTTTACCTTGGATCCGCCGTTGATAAGAACAACAACGTCAGTCTGGAGATGAAACGGAGAATTGTGCTTGCAAATAGATGCAATTTTGGGCTCAGTAAGCAGTTTAGGAACAAAGCCCTCTCTCGACGAACAAAAGTCCAACTATATCAGACTCTCATTTTACCTGTCTTGGCATATGGCTCCGACACTTGGGTCATATCGCAAGCGGATAAAAACACCTGGGAGTATACGAGAGAAAAATTCTCAGTAAAATATATGCTCCTGTTAGGTAAAACGGCGAGTACCGACGTTGCTGGAACCAGGAGCTGTATAGTCTATAATCTGACGTGGACATAGATAGCTAGGCGAATCCCATTATGTCAATTGCGTTGGCTAGGCCATGTTATCAGAATGAATCAAGATGAGCTAGCGCGAAAGGTTTTTGATAACGTGCCCGATGGAAGCAGGAAAAGAGGACGACCAAGACTCCGCTCGAAAGACCAGGCCGAGGAATTCCGTATACTTGATGTTACCAACTGGCGAGAAAAGGCGAAGGATAGAGCCAGTTGGAAGAGTATTTTGAAATGTGTTTAATTCGTTTTTATACCCTCCATAGTAAGTGATAGAGGGTATATATCAGTTTGTCATTCTGATTGTAACACGCGATTCATACGATGACTTTTACGACGTCGTTTTTCCTTAATTTCTTTTTAAAGCAACTTCCAAAAATCATGTGTGTGCATACGATGATTTTTACTTGCATGTCTTTTTTTGCAGGCAGAGTTGATTGTTATTGTTTAATCGGTTAATATGCTTTAGTAGATTATTCGCATCAAGAAATACATATGTCTGTATACAAAAATTATTTGAATTAATTGAAACCAATTTACGCCTAAATATTAAATAAAAATTCATTATTCCGCATTTTTACTTTTACTATTCGAAAAATTTTGTTTCTTCCCAAGTTCTGTAGTCAATTCTAAAATATATTTTTCTTAATGCCACCTGGCTACTTCAAAGTACGAAAATGAATAAAACGTATCAAGAAAAAAAGAAATTAGTATAAAGAGGAATATGAAAAAAGACACGAAAAACAGAAACCGAGTCTTTTTGTTTACCCCTCTTGCTTCTCTACACCGTTCGCCTATATGTAAAAAGAGACGTTGCAAAAGCAACGTCGTAAAAGTCATCGTATGAATCGCGTGTAACATATAGAAATACGGCTTTGCGACCCCATAAAGTAAATATATTCTTGATCCTTATAACAACCGGAGTCGATATAGCCATGTCCGTCTGTCCGTCTGTTGAAAACATTCTGACGACATTCTGAAAACATTCTGACGGTTTTTGGCCAGAATGTTCCACGTAATCCTGAGCAGTTCGGTATTGAAAATCAGCGAAATTGGTCCGTTGGAAAAATGTTATGATTGGAAACGTAAAAAAACTCATAGAATTTTCACAGTAATTTTTGTAGTTTTATACTAAACTACTCCTTTTGTGAATGCATCTTTGTTGTGCTTTATAATAGGTAAGTACTTTAGAATTTTTAGATGTACTTTCATGTGTTCATACATTTATATGAATTTTGTCACACTTTATAAGGTCGCTGTGGCCTGATGGGTAAAGGGTTGCGCGTTAGAGTCTGAGGGTTGTTGGTTCAACTCTCGTCCCAGCTTGTTTTTTTTTTTTTAGCAGTTCTTCAAAAAATGATTTTTTATTTTTAAAAAATGCTTTGCAGCTTGTTTTTTTTTTTTTTTTTAACAGTTCTTCAAAAAATGTTTTTTTATTTTAAAAAAATGCTTTTTTATTTTACTTGTGAACAAGTAACTTATTTTTATTTTTTTTTAAAAAAGTAAATTTTCTTAAAAGAAAGTACATTTCTTAAGTACATTAAGTACATTAAGTAAATTTCAAAGTACACTTCTTAAGTACATTTCATTAAGCACATTTCTTAAGTACATTTCTTAAGTACATTTCTTTCTTAAGGACATTTCTTAAGTACATTTCTTCTTAAGTACATTTCTTAAGTACATTTCTTCTTAAGTACATTTCGTCTTAAGTACTTAAGAAATGTACATTTCTTAAGTACATTTCTTAAGTACATTTCAAAGTACATTTCAAAGTGCACTAAGTACATTTCAAAGTACATTTCAAAGTACATTTCAAAGTACAGTTTCTTAAGTACATTTTCAATGTGAGCATTTGAGCATTGTGAGCAATGCATTTGTGAGCATTGTGAGCATTTGTGAGCATCCTGAATTTGTGAACAAGTAATTGCATTTGTGAACAAGTAACTTATTTCAATTTTTTTTAAAAAAGTACATTTTCTTAACAAAGGTCCTTTTTAAAATTTAATATTTTGCCGGTTAACACTAAGGTGGAGGGTATCAAAGATTCGGCACAGTCGAATTTAACACTTTTACTTGTTTTAATTAATATGTTTAACACGTCTAACTTCATGAGGTTGGAAAATAGTCAATAAAAGTAGTAAGTATTTTCCGAATTAACCTACATATACACCGTCGGCGCACAGTGGCGCCATTTGAGATTTTTCGTTGCAACAATCATATCGTTTGAACTGAATACGATAATTGAACAATTTAAACGGCATATGATAGATAACTGTTCAGCTTGTGAAATAAGTGTATGGAAAGGGTACTAGGCTTTATAGGTGCTTACTTCTGTGTTATCAAAGTTAAAATTTCTAGAAAAATCAATTTTATGGTAAGTAAAAACAATTATTTTTAACATTTTTAGATTGTTTTTTATTTTTTTTAGGGTTTTATATTTTAAAATTATTAGCCAACAAATTAAAAAAATGTTTTTGATGTGTTAACATCTATAGGGGTGGGTACGGCCCAAATTCACAAAGTGAATACATCCAAACACAATTTGTCCGACTGCGCTCACATAGATTGTCCGACATTGTTTGCCGTTAAACTCCTCCGAAACGGCTGGACCGATTTGTAAGAAATTTTGTGTGCATATCGGGTAGACCTCCGGATCGGCCAGCATCTATTTTTCATGCCCCTAAATGAGAAGGGTGACCCACCCCTATATAGAACACAGATTTGTCCGACTGCGAAACACAGATTGTCAAACTGCGAAAAAACACACACACTGATGTAGCGGCAGCGAATACTTGGCTTGTGTGGATGCGGAGGACTCTCAGAGCAAAGAGAATAATGACGTGTTTATACGTACATACTTATATAAAAATGAGATAGAAAGAGAGCAAAAAAAATTGCGAACTTGTGTAGCGTAGGTACGAACATAACAATAAGCGTGTTTTGGTTACACGGCTTGCTTATATATTCGCTTGTTTTGTATGAAGCAATTAGCGAAGACTGAGCGAGAACTTAGCAACACGATTCATTTTCGCTAAGTTTAAAAAAAATAATTTTTGACATCTTTCGCCGTTTGTAACCATTTTTCATATTTTTGAATAAAATGAATTCTCGCTAAGAAACCGTTTTCTTTGCAACTTAGCAAGCGATAATCGGTAACCAAAACACGACTAATGTATGTAGGTACATGTGGCTGTTGTTTTGCTTTCTCTTTGTTTTTTGTGGGTATAAAATAAAAAGTATTAAGCAAGAAAGTAATGACACTTGTCTTTAAATATTTTTAAGTGTTATTAAGTATTAATATTATTTAAATGAAACGTCATCATATGATTGAACGCCTTTTTAAATTCTTTATATTAACTTCACCTATCTATATGCATGTATGTATGTATGTATGTAGAGTGTTTTATTGGTGGTGATTATTAATTTGTTTTAATAATATTAATTAACAAATGCAAGGATGGTATCAGAATAATTATAGAAAGAATACGGCGGATTAACAACTTGGTGCGCGGCTTCAACGGACAACTTTAACTTGCTTGCAACTTTACTTAGCGACTTTAACAATTCAGCTTCTTTACGACAACTGACTAGATGACAACTTAAAAACAACAAGTAACGACTGTTCGATGTCTTCTTAAGTCCTCCTTGCACTCGTTCAACCAATGCCTCTTCAGCTAGGGTTACCATCACATCTTACATGTATGCCGAAAAAACTTTGGATTGATTTTTAATCTTTTTCCCGTAATCAAATCGAGCTGAAACTTCGCAGTTTAACTAATGGCGACGACAAAAATAAACTATCAAAATATGGGCGGGATTGGATAAAGGCACGTGGTACCTCAAATACAAATCACACATTAAAAATCCATTTTTTCTGCTCCGTTAACAGGAGTTTGAACAAAATTTGGTATGTTGGTTAGGTGTATATATTCTAAGATCTGCTGCAAATATGGACGGGATTGGACAAAGGGGCGTGGTCATATATAAAGAATTCATAGTCAAAAACTATGTTTCTTGCCGGTTGGGTTTTTAAAATTGTGACAGGGAAGTCAAATAAAATGTGGGTGAAGATCACTCTCAGAACAAAGAGAATAATGACGTATTACACGTATATAAAAATGACATAGCGAGAGAGCAACGAAAATTTTGTGAACTTATGTAGCGTATGTACGAATATAACAATGTATGTATGTGTCTGTTGCTTTGCATTCTTTGATTTTTGTGGGAATAAAACAAAAAGTATTGAGCAAGAAAATAATGACACATGTGCTTGCACTGGTCTTTAAATAATTGCAAGTATTAATATTATTTGAATGTAACGTCATCATATGATTGAACTCTGTTTTTTATTTTCCAATGTAACATTTACTAATGTGTTCACAAAAATCGAACAGTTACCGTGTAGCAAAAAGGTGTTAACACATCGCCCGTGAGTTCGAACACTCATTCATTTTTTTTTTTTAATTTAGTTTTTAAATTTTTTGTAAAATATTCACCACAATTCGTAACTGAAGGTATATATATCTAAAAGACTAATCTTTCGTGACTTCACCTGCCGCAGGGAAGAAATAAGTGGATCGGAAGATGCTGGCAACATGTTGAAGAGGTCCTCCTTTTTTCCCACCCTTGATGCTTTGAATGTGTTCTGCAATCTATATTTTTTATAAAATTTGTTAAGAGACTCCTGTGCTTCTTCAGAAAGCTCTCCAATTGGCAAAGACTGGTACTCAATTATATCCTTGCCATGCATCAATATTTTATGGACGGTCGAGGTCAACTTCTTTTGTGGATACATTTCTGCTAAAAGAGATGCAGTTGTCGATGCATATTCTCCATATTTTGTAGAATTAACACTTTCTGTGCAACTTAAAACATTCAAGATGTTTCCCAACCTTTTCACGATTTGATTGTCAATTCTAGTGATTCTAGATACTGCCACATCATTTTCAAAAGAATCTCCTAGAAGTGTTTCCATCGGTTAAGTTACCGTATCCGTACTTGGGACAGTCTACTTTTAGTCCAACTTGTTTAAAAAAGCTTCCTGTATTTGCTTCTTTCTGATCTTTTTCTTATCCTTAATTGATGTATTTTCATCGATGTTTTCATCTTATTGTGGTAGAGTATACGCCAGTTTTAGCAAGAACTTCATACACCTTATCCTTGCGTGCAATGGTGACATTCCATATTCGTAATTCTCCTCGTTTGTAGACTCGTTTAAATTATCGAAGTTCTTCTGACTCATTTTGCAAATCGGGCATGACAATGTTGAGATAGTCCGTCTCAGTTCGTTTACGACTTTTCCGTCAACCATGGTCATGTGGAACTCGTAACTACATTCAATATAGTTTCCTTCTCCAATTTGCAGCTTTGTAGGCTTAATCTTGCTTATTTGTTCTTCAATGTCCTTCACAGTGGTCCTTATGAGTTCTGCCGATTCCGTTGCAAACTGAAACATTAGTGGTCGGAAGTAATGCTCTGATGACGGTCGTGGATTTTTCTAGTGCAGGGACACATCATATTTTAGCCGGAAAGAAACATTAGATGCCATAAACATATTTCCGTCAGATATTGTAGCGTCATCGGAAAATATCCTTTGCTTATAAACACTTTGTCCGGATGATCCAACGCAGACCCATTTGCTGATCAATGTCAGTTTCTCAGGAAGAATTTCTACATCATTTTCAGGAAGACTCTGCAACAACCGTTTTGCTGTATGGCCCATAATATCCTGCAGATTGGCTTTCGCAGAGACTTCCGTAAACTCCGTATGCAGTAGTCGTGAATTTATTTTGGCTTGCTTAATATGCTTGTATCCGGGTAAAACGACAGCACCGTGTCGCACTAAAGATGCCCGTAGATTCCCATATTTCTCTTTGGAAAGTTCTAAGTCCAAAAACAGGGCCAAGGCTGCTTCGCAACCACACATTTTAATGTGTTCCTTTGAGGGCGTGGGAATGCTTTCCTTAATCCTTTTTAGTCGCAGTGGGCTTGCATCAGCAACAGCTTTTGTAATCTGCGACCTAACTCTTTCACTATCCTTTGTATATTTAATACACAGCGCATCCGATAAATGTTTCGTGGTCAAGTCATTGGTGGCATCGGTAAGTTTCGTCTTTCTTGTGAAAATTTAACACTCCTCCATACTTTTTTTGGCCTTCCTTTTGCTCCTCTGGTTGATGTGGTTAAATATATCCAGGATGGTGTCCTCGTATTTGGAGTTGAAGTTGTGAATGGTCCAGTCCTCGTATTTGGAGTTGAAGTTGTGAATGGTTCGAGTGAATTTCATCTTATTTTATTTACTTTTGCTTCTCTCAATATTTCCGTATAAGCCATCGAGTTCTTCTAAAGCAGCTTCCGTGCAAAACGTTGGTGTGGTTGACTTTCTAAACAGTTCAAATAATTGTAAATTCTTCAACGCCATGTTTTCAATACTTGTTGCACCAACTGTCAGTCGTAGACTAATGTAGGCATTATGCTTATTTTGCAATATATAGACTTATGCTACCATGCGTAAAAATTTACCTGTTACCTGCACACGTATGGATTTAGGCTGAATTATGAAATTTTGATATTATGCACGTGTCCAAATAAGATTTGTGCCTACCTGTAGGGACCATAAGTCAATAGTGTTCTTGACCATTTGTACGCCAAAGTAATTTTTAAGTGAGGTGCGTACCTGCTAGTTTCAAAGAGTAGTTTTTTGTGCATCCTCTGTCTGTAACAGAATATTGGGAGCAGACTTTGCCAGAGTTTCTCAGGTAGACACTCGACTTAAAGTGCAATTTTCAAACTATTAGATCAAACTAACTGCCAGTCAAAACATGTTAGGAATGCTCTCCATACAATTTCTTTAACCATGTCTTTTTGAACTTTTTTTTTACCTTTAAACCGAAAATCGGTCAACTTTGAACGGTTATGTTTTCTAAATTTAAAATCTGCGGCGGTACAATGGTAGTGCGCTCCGCTCTTGTGCATGAGATCAGGGGTTCTATCCCTGCTCTGACCACGTTAAATTTCTTTCGACGGCGGTCACCTCGCTTACTAACAGCGACACCGTGGAGTATTTAGCCATGAAAAGGCTTCTCAAGATACCATTTGGAAACGGTTCAAAGCTCTAGGTCCCAATCAGTGTGTGTAAAACTAGAACGCCCACGCCTCACTGGTTGAGAAGCTCCCCTAATCCCTACATGGGATGTAACGGGAAACCATTTATTTATTTTTTAAAATATTAATAATTTTTTATTTAAAATAATGGCATTTAAATTAATTGAAATAAATAACTTCAAGCCAACTTGTAACAAAGATTTGTTAGTTCTAGGTGACTATACTTAGAAAAATTCAAAAATTTTGATTGTAAAATGTTTGGTCAACATATTATCTCTTTCTTTGATGTCAGCCCTTTATTTGAAAGCTCGATCGACTTTTCAATGATATGTCTGTTGTTTCCAAAAGGGTTTAATTACTTTCCATATCCAGCAATTGCTGTTTTTGCCGTGAGTTGGAATCTATTGGCAATCATGTGCCAGAGCTTTTGTCGTTTTATTAATCCTAGTAGATAAACCATTGCCCGGCTGACCTGAAATTCACTAAATGTTATATGCATTTCACTAACTCTTGTATTTATTTCAATTTAGTGTTTAAATAACACGTATCAATTATTTCACAATTTCCAAAAAAAGGAAAAACCACGTTTCGGTAGAAATTTACAGAATTAAAATCTTTTAGACGAGTAATTTGAGAAAGCAAAATGAAACATATGTATTGATTGATTTTTTTTTGCAAGCTTTCCAGCCACAAATATTCGCAAATTGAAAATAATTGCCGAAATTTAAAAGGTCGCATTCATGTCATCATCGTCATCATCATCATCATCATCATGATGGGTAAATTGTGGGGTTACAATAAAGGCAAACAATTTCAGAAATTTCATGAAATTTCATGAAGCTTTAATCATAGAATTCATAGAAATTTACGTTTTTCGGTTTAAAGCGCATAACTATTGAACTAAGGCTGATCTTTGGTATGTGTATTTATAATATCTAGAATTACTTATATATGAGAGACTAACTAAATATAATGCGAGATAGTGTAAAATGTAATGTGTGTTGCGCTGGTTAGTTTTTCAATCACTTAGTGGAATCTAAAAGGTTTTCATGGCTAACTAATCTATAGTATCGCCGCTACTAAGCAAGGTCACCCTGGTCGAAAGAAATGTAAGGTGGTTAGAGCAGGGATCAAAGCAATGTCCTCATGTACAACAGTCACACGCACTAACCATCGCACCATCTTACTGAACTGCTACGCAAACAGGCAAGAGCCAAGAGAGCCCAAGGTACTTCAACGCAAAAAGTGTCTTCACGAACAGCGTATTCGTGCTAAAGTCCTTTCGATCCGTAGACGAAGTAAGAGTTTTTGGTCATTTGCAAGAAGAATAAAGGATAGTTCTTCCTTTGTCCCAACTCCACTTAAAGATGACAGAACATTCACTGAACCGGTTGATAAAGTTAACCTCCTGGCTTATATGTTTGCAAGGAACTCTTCCTTGCCCGCTACCAATCAACCACTCCCCGTGATTACGTATCTTTTTCCATGCCCAAGATATTTTTTCGAACACGAGGAGTTAAAAGGGTTCTTGAGAATCTCGTCGTAAACAAATCCTCGGGCCCGGATAGCATATCTGCACTGTTCTTGAGTGTGTGCTCTTCGACGATGGCGCGTCTACTGTGCAACCTTTTCAACCTTGTATACCGGGCGTGAGTCTTCCCAGCGCGTTGCTAATCTCCAGTCAATCCCTAAAAAGGGTGATGCAAGTAACCCTGCACCTTACAGCCCAAGTATAATTTTTTCTGCGCTCTCGAAGGATATGGAGAGGATGGTTAACCACCATCTTGTGAAATATCGTGAGCTCTATGACCTTCTTTATGATCGGCAGCATGGCTTCAGTAGAATGAGATCTACTGGAGACTTGATGGCGTTCCTTTCGGAACAGTGGAGTCGATCTATCCATCGGCTTGGTGAGAGAAATATGGTGGCTCTTGATATTTCTAAGGCCTTTGACAGAGTATGGCACGATGCACACTTGTCAATGCTCGCTGCTTTTGGTGTCGGTGATAACTTCATTTATATTATAACTATCATTTATTCTCAGAGATCGCACTATACGAGTTGTTGTAGATGGGAGTTCATCCGACGAGCATAAATTGACTGCCAGTGTACCACAGGGATCTGTTCTTTCTCCTTTTCTTTTTCTTATTTTCATTGACGATCTCCTGGGTCAGACTGTGAATCCAATCTACTCTTTTACCGATAACAGTAATCTCTGTCATTCTTATTCATTCGATCGTAGGCCAAGTCATCAAGAGATTGAAGTCAAAATCCGCACGATGAATGAAACACTCGGCCGGGATCTGGTGTCCATTTTTGAATGGAGTCGAATGAATAGAGTAGATTTTAATGCGTTACGACCCAGTGTTGTTTATTGTCGCATAAGCGGATTGCTGATACAGGTGTGTCATCATTGTTTATGGACGGTGAGGATATTGATGAATCAGACGCTCTTGATGTTCTGGGCATGAAAATGCAATGTGATGTCCGTTGGGAAAACATGTATTTGAAGTGTCGAAAGACTGTGTCTAGGCTTTTTAAAGCGGTGCAAGAAATACTTCACTCAATCTGATCTTCTCAATATCTACACCACCTATAACAGGCCAAAGATGGAATATAACTTCCATATATGAGCAGGTGCTCTTAGGACATCTTTGGTGCTTCTAGACCAGAGGAGAGCGACCGTGCTGATAGGGGCCAGCTGGATATCCAACTTTAATGCCTTCCTTGAGCGTCGTCGAAATGTGGGTTCCGTGTAGCTGTTCTATCGATACTTCCAGGGTATGTGTTCCTCGGACATCCGTCAACTTATGCCAGACGTGAGGATATTTAGCCGAAATACGTGGCTTTCCAGGAACTCTCATCCTTTTTTTTATCGAGTGGCCGGTTGACCGCACTACACACTATAGAGAAAATTCATTCTTCAGCCGTATAGTCCATAGGTGGAACAAACTTCCGGCTAGTATTTTTCCCACCAATTGTGACATACACAGATTCAAGGTAAATGTCAGCAGACACTACACCCCCTTTTCCTCTGTCCACAACCTCAATTTTGCTTCACCAACACAATGCACTCCATTTATAGGGGGCATCTCCAGAGTGTTGGTTTGATAAAAAAAATATTTTGTGACCATACATGGGATCAATGAATAAACCGCTATATGATTATGGAGAAAACATTCAAATCAAATCTTTTTTCCTGACTAAACAAATATTACTATCCAAATATTACTAAACCTATTCTATAAATTCTTTAAACCCAAAATCGTTGGAAGAATTAGGGATTATTTTTTGCAAGACTTAAATGCATTTTAAGATGTCCCATAAAACAATATTCCGCAAAATATTTATAACGTTTAAATGTGGTAAAGTCAAATAATGTTTGTGTTTACCCAAATTAACATTTATTGCATGTTAACAAACAACTATTTTATAAAATTGAATGGCGTGAAATTAATTATCCTTGAGTATTAATAGATATTAACTTAGTTATTTCCGACCATCCTTCAATCTATCGCTTGACACACGGGGATGAACACTACACTTTCACAGACCACTTGAGATAATATCCTTAAAATAACTGCGCTCAAGTGTGTGCTTATTCTTACTTTGTTGCTGTCACTGAGACGTAAATTAAACATAACGGATGTGATTGTGTATGTCATTTGGACGACAATTCAGACAATAGCCAACTGTCACTTCTTGTCGTTTTTCATCATCCTTTTGAACCGAACAATAATGAGACTTCCTCAGTGTCTTTTGTCTGACAAGATAAATGACAATCATTATATGCACAGTTTTTTTTTTGTGTGTGTCGTAATTTTGTACTACAACCGATGGAATGTGATTCGACAGTAGTAGGAAATCTTGAGTACAATGGATGAACAAGGAGTTGCGAATAAGAAAAGTATTTAACTGCATTTAAAGTGTAAAAACTAATTACATTTCATTAGAATAGCAATTGAATGTAATAGTTTTCCAAGAATATCAAATGAATTAAATGATTACCTAGGGTGGGGTTATTTCGTGAGAATTGCAGCATTTAATTTTATGTACTATTTTTATGTTTTATGTTCGTTTGCAATGAGCATATTTTCAATGTAAACATATGAACGCGTTGAATATTTTGTGAAAGTATTTAAATATACGATAGCTGTATACTGTATTTCCATTTCAATTTCCCAAAAGTATGCAATTAAATAACATGTTTTCTTTAAATCCTCTTTCTTGCAGATTAAATTATCTTCAAAAATATAAGGTAAGTTTTTAGAAAAGTTGCAATATAATTGATAAAGGGTGGGCCATACAAATTTGGTATTTAATTTCGCTTTTAGAAAAATACTAATGAATATTATTTCAAATTATGACTTTACAACACCGTTCAAATGACCAAATGATTTGTTTTACAGTACCTTATTCGATATAACCAATTTTTCAGTAAATTTTGACTGTCTGGCCGACATCTCTCGTGACCGACAGAGCCGCCTTCGTTTTAAAGCCTCGATAGACTCCGGATTGTTTGCATAACACTTATCTTTCACGGCGCCCAGGTCAATGAACTTCCGGCTGGTTATGCGGTTTTCGAATCCACTGCGCAAGTGATCGATTGGAACGTTGGCTATGAGGCACGTAGTGTCGTCCTGTTGAAACCATACATCGCACATGCCATCCGCTTCAACTTTACTTACTTTTATTGACTTCATGATGTCAGACGTCCACACATATTAATTAAGCAAACAAATTAAACAAATTTCAACATATTGTTCCATTGTCTATTCGCCTTTTCTCGCCAGTTGGTAACACCAAGGATACGGAGGGATTCTTCGGCCTGGTCTTTCCAGCGGAGCCTTGGTCGTCCTCTTTTCCTGCCGCCATCGAGTACGTTATCGAAAACTTTTCGCGCTGGTTCATCTTCATCCATTCCGATAACATGGCCTAGCCAAGGCAATTGGCATATTTTGATTAGCTTAGCTATGTTCACGTCTGAATATAGACTATATAGTTCTGCGTTCCAGCGACGTCGGTACTCGCCGTTTTCTCTAACAGGACCATATATTTTGCGGAGAATTTTTCTCTCTCTTTTTTATCCGCTTACGTTATGACCAAAATTTTGGAGCCATATGTCAAGATATGTAAAATGATAGTCCGATATAGCTGGACTTTTGTCCGTCGAGACACTTGCTAAGCTAAACTGCTTGCTAAGCCCAAAATAACATCTATTTGCAAGCACAATTCTCCTATCTATCTCCAGGCTGACGTTGTTGTCCGTGTTCATGGCGGATTGAAGGCAGACAAATTCATCTACCACTTCAAGATTAAATCGGTTGTCAACGTTCAAGTGCGGACCAAGTCGAGAGGTTCTCTAGTCCTTGACACCATCAATTTTGTCTTGCCCTCATTAACCGCAAGACCCACCTTCGCTGATTCCTATTCGATTCTTGGAAATACTGCAGTAATCTTTCGCAAATTTCGCCCAATGATGTCTATGTCGTCAGCATACGCCAGCAACATATGGCTTTTCGCGTTAATGGTCTTGTTCGTATTTACTGCAGCCGTTATCATTATTATCTCCATTAAGATGTTGAAGAGATTGCACGAAAGTGTGTCGCCTTGTCTAAGTCCTCGCTTGGTACAGAATGGTTCAGAGAGGTCTTCCCCGCTTTCACTGCTGATTTGGTGTTGGTCAGCGTCATTCTACAGACGCGGATCAATTTTGCCGGAATACCAAGTTCAGACATAGCTTCGAACAGTTTGGCCCGTATGGGGCTATCGAAAGTAGCTTTGTAATCCACAAAAAGGTGGTATGTATCGATTTGCTTTTCGAGGGTCTTTTCCAGGATTTGGCGTAACGTGAATATTTGGTCAGTCGTAAACCCGCACCCAAATTCGTGGCAGCTGTCCATCGCATTTCCTCGATCGCTGTTATGTCAGCTTTATATTTTCCGTGGACATCCGCCAGTTGGAAAGTGGCACCAGTCCTGCATAGCGTTCGAACATTCCAGGTACATATCCTTAAATCATGGTCCTTATAATGGTTGCGAGGGTCGTCAACAGTTGGGGGGTTTCTGTGTTCATTATATTCTTCGTGTATTTTCATTGCCAATATAACGGTATCGGGAGGCAAACCCAGCCCACCGTGGTTCGCATTTTACCTACTGCCAGGATGATTATGTTTCAGCCGCCCATTATGGATCAGACACTTCAACTTTTGGGAACCACAAATATATGTGCACGACACGGTAACACTCGCCATTGACGGTAACGGCGGCTCCTTGCTCATTTTCGAAAAACGGGCCTATGATGGGCCATGCTAAAAACCGCATCAAACAGTCACTGGTTGTCGATATATCGGCTTCTCCTCGACGACGTGTGGATTTCCCGAGCCCCAAATGAGCTGATTATGCGGTTTTCGAATCCACCGTTGGCTGTGAGGCACATAGTGTCGTTCTGTTGAACCATACGTCGTCCATGTCATCAGCTTCAAGTTTTGGGAACCAAAAATATCTGTGCATTACGCGGCAGCGCTCGCCAGTGACGGTAATGGCGACTCCTTGCTCATTTTAGATGAAAAATGGACCATTGATGCCGCCATGTCAAAAACAGCAAAAAATAGTCAATTGCTGTGAATGCATCGGATTCTCCTCAACGACGCACACTGCTTCGTTTCATGGACAAAAATCAGATATCTGACTTGGTTGGAATTGCATTTTTTTTGGTATCGATTTGACCACAGCAATTCAAAGTGAGCAATTTGTAAGATAAATAATTTGATTTTTTAGTTTCGTTCGTTAGTAGCTGAAGGAAAATATTTTTCAAAAATACATTTGTGGAAGAAATTAAATTATGTTCTATTTTTTGGATAGGTAAGAAGCGGTATAAATTTTGTTTTGTTTTTAATTGATTTTTAAAAATTTACTTTTTCAAGATTAATATTTGAAAAGTTCTCATGTTTTGATGGCAAAAAAACATCATACAATTCCGTGAAATATTTTTTCATGATAAATTAGTTTAAACTTTAATCTATTAGAAAAATACAAAATCTTCTCCACTTTGTTCCGCTTCTTTTATATTTTACTGTTTTAAAAAGTGCTTAAAATTGCTTTTTTACTTGTTAGTCAAATATGAATTATTTTGTATGAGATTATTTTTACTTTAGTTAGTTAATAAATAAGTTAATAATTAGTTAATAAATATTTGCAAATATCAAGCGCTTTTGATATCCCATGTCCGATGAACCATTGACGACTTAAAATTAAATCAGCCAAAATAAGAATCATTGATTTCTTCAATTTACACGCCCATTCAGGAATATTTATGAATCACTGACAGAGGGAATAATGCAAAAGTACTGACACACACTTACGAGATAGACTCTCTCGTTGTTGCTCTTTATTTCTCTTGCTCTCTGGAAAGCATAAAGAGTGCAACAAACTCGGCAAACAAACATAGATATATTTGGTACGCAAACAGATATGTATATTAATTACTGTGTCTCAAACATTTAATATTAAATAGCAAACAAAATGTGTTCGGACACAAGTATATTATATTTGCGGCAAGCTCCAAATACACGTTATATGAGTATTGTATAGGAGGTACCAGAATTCGTTATCCGATTTCCTTCAAATTAGGTATACAATTTTCTGTATTGAAAATCTTATACATGGCAAATTTTAGTTAAAATCTGTTTATCGTATAGGGTGTTACGGCAGTCTAGACATCTGTATTAGAGATGAATATAAGACTGGGTCCCCATTGATCCAACAAATAAGGAAAACAAATTTTCAACCTTTTTCGTGATTTAACAAAATCTTGTTTCGAGTAGTTTCACAAAAAAATTCCAAAAATTAATTTTTATATGAATTGACTAAAGTTTTGTCGTTTTTATTGGCTTTTTATATACATAATAAATTAAAAATATTACTTTAAAAAAAATATATAAAATCGTACTGTTTTGCGGCATCAAAAACCATACATTTTTTATTTGATGCGCAAAAATTATAAAAGTTTCATGAAATAAAAACAAAATAATACGAAATATGAGTTTTTTTTATTATTTTTGTTTTTTACATTTCATATATTTATCTACCAGGTACACTTGAAAACACTTTTGGTTTCAGCGTCGAATAATAATAATAATAATTACGGTTTTTATGGGCGGTGGGCGTGCCAATTTTGATGAAATGCAATTGGTGGCGTATAATTATATTCTTCACGCAACTTTCATGAAATTTGTCGAAATAGTTAAATTTTTACAGCCAAAAATATTTTCGGTTTATATGGGCGGTGGGCGTGGCCAATGTTGATGAAATGCTATTTTCTGATAAGATGGCGTAAATATATTCTTCACGCAACTTTCATGAAATTTGTCGCAATACTTAAATTTTTACAGCCAATAATAATTTCGGTTTGTATGGGCGATGGGCGTGGTCAATTTTGTCGACACTTTGAAATTTTCTTAATTCTATTATATTAGGGACTCGTGCCAAATCCTTTTACCCTATGACGAAATCCTCTGTTTTTGTTCCGTCGTTGTACTGGGACAAAGCACTGTCCGATGTGTAGATTTCCGAGCCCCAAATGCGGCAATTTTGTTTGTTAACGCATGTAAAACTTAGCTTTATCGGAAAAAATGATTTCACGGCAAAAATGTTCATCGTCAACTCTGCTCATATCTCAAATAAACGAGCGCCGGAAAAAACAAGCTTTTCTGAATGGTGAGATTCTGGTGTAGATCAGAGAATAATAACTAAAGTGTATTTATGCCACTGGTTTGCGGGCATTTCTGCCGCCGGGACACTTCCACTATGTCTTTATTCTGACCAACAAAGTATACGGCAATTGAAATATCCATATCGTTGCAATAAACACAAACGTTAAAACCATAACACCAAATGAAACAAAATTTACAAGGTCCAAACACACGTTATATTTGCGTCCAAATAACACAAAATTATGTGAAAGAGTAAAGCCAATTATTGAAAACTTGATTGGACCTTATCAGTGTGATTTTAGATCATGCAAGTCCACGTTTGACTAAATATTCACGATACGATAAAAACCTGGAAAAGACCCACGAAAAGTATCTTTTTGTCGATTACAAAGCTGCTTTCGATAGCCCCATACGGGGAAAACTGTACGAAGCTATGTCTGTAAATACGAACAAGACCATTAACACGAAAAGCCATATGTTGCTGGCGTATGCTGACGATATAAACATCATTGGGCAAAATTTGCGAGAGGTTACTGCAGTATTTTCAAGAATCGAAAAGGAATCAGCGAAGGTGGGTCTTGCTGTTAATGAGGGCAAGACAAAATTGATGGTGTCAACGACTAGAGAAACCTCTCGACTTGGTTCGCACTTGAACGTTGACAACCGATTTAATTTTGAAGTGGTAGATGAATTTGTTTACCTTGGATCCGCCGTCGACAAGAACAACAACGTCAGTCTGGAGATAAAACGGAGAATTGTGCTTGCAAATAGATGCAATTTTGGGATCAGTAAGCAAGGGATCATTTTAGCTGTCCTTGGGTCATATCGCAAGCGGATGAAAACACCTGGGAGTATACGAGGGAAAAATTCTCCGTAAAATGTATGGTCCTGTTAGAGAAAACGTCGAGTACTGACGTCGCTGGAACCAAGAGCTATATAATTTATATTCTGTTGCGGACATAGCTAGGCGAATCAAATTAGGTCAATTGCGTTGGCTAGGCCATGTTATCAGTTTGGATGAGGATGAACCAGCGCCGAAAAGTTTTCGATAACTTACCCGATGGAAGCAGGAAAAGAGGACGACCAAGACTCCGCTGGCAAGACTCTGCAGAAGAATCCCTCCGTATTCTTGGTGTTACCAACTGGCGAGAAAAGGAGAGGGATAGAGGCAGTTGGAAGAATATGTTGAAATTAGTTTAATTTGTTTGTTTAATTAATATGTGTAAGACGACTGACCTCATGAGGTTGTAAAATAATCAACAAAAGTAAAAGTAACAAAAAATTACAAAATTTTGAGCACGTAGACCGAATCTATGTTGCTTTGTGGACCTTGATTTAAAAGCCATCAATTGAAACCTAGGATTCATCAGTTGAATTTCAAAATATATCCATTATAATTAGGTTGTATTTATGATTGACCTTTCCTATTATAATGATTTTCAATTTTAGTATTGGCTCGAGGTCATAGGTATGAAAAAATAAAACAAAGTTGTATAATTTTCTTTTATCACAATTTATTTAGTTTCCAATATTGCGATCAACTTCGTTGATCATTTTCAAGGAAACTTCGTTTCTTTTTTAATACCTATGACCCCGAGCCGATACTAAAATTTAAAATTATATCAATTATAATCTATATGATATCAGTTGAAATCTAAGACTTCAATTGAAATTTAGAGACAATACTTCGAATTTTATACGACATCAATTGAAACTTAAAATATATCAATTTTAATTTTACAGAACATCAATTGAATCTTGATATATATCAATTGTAATTTACAATATTTCATTTGAAATTTAAGAACTCAATTCAAATGTAAATGATATCAGTAGTAATTTAAAACAAATCAACTGCAATTTAACACACATCAGTTTACATTTTTAAAGACATCAACTCAAATTTTAGAAATACATGGCGATTTTTAAAAGACATTCATTGTTAGAGGGCGGTTCCTAAACTAGACAGCCCAACAAAGAAGACACAAAAATGTAGGAAAACTTTTCTTTCATTTTCCCATATTATCTCCTTTTAGATCGATACACTTTTTCAGCGATATTCAATAGCTTCGATACCCTTTTCATAGTAAGACCTGTCAATTGATATAAAATAGTCATCAACCGCAGACTTTACCTCTTCGTTGTTGGCAAATCTTTTACTACGTAGCCATCTTTTGAGGTTTGGAAATATAAAATACTGCGAAGGCGCCAAATCTGGCAAATAAGTTGCGTGAGAGAAGCAATTCCGACTTTAGTTCATTAATTTTGGCCATCGCTATAGTGGATGTGTGAACTGGAGCGATGCATTAATGGCACAACCCTTTCTTTTTCGCCAAATCCGGCCTTTTTTCCACAATTTGAGTTGCAATAAATTAGCATTATATTCGCCGTTGATGGTGTTTCCTTTCTGAAGATAATCAATAAAAATTATCCCATGCACATCCCAAAAAAAACAGACGCCACGACCTTGCGTGCGTATTGAACCGTCTTTGGACATGATTCTCCCATTCTAGTCCACTGCTTTGAATATTGCTTTGTCTGTTCCTTTACCGCAGATATGAAGTGGTGGACACACGTCTTATCCATGGTTATAAATCGACGCAAAAAGTCGGCTTTATTACGTTGAAACATCGCACCAACACTCTACTGAAACATCTTGACGACGCAGTTTTTGCTCTATTGAAAGCAAGTGCGGCACCCATCTTGCGCACAGCTATCGCATCTTAAACTCTTCGGTCAATATAAGATGTATATCAGTTTTTCAAGTGCCTGTCACTTGAACTAGCTCAAGCACCTTTAGCCGACGATCATCCAATACCATTTAGTGGATTTTCTTAACCGTGTCTGGCGTGGACACCTCAATTGGTCAACCACTACAGTGTTCGTTTTGACAGCCCGTACGGCCACGTTTAAGCTCTGCTATCTAATATTTTACAGTCGTGAACTAAGGACCAGACTCCCCCAGAGTACAATCTGGCTTGGCTTTAATATTGCTTCGACTGAGAACTTTCAAATGGGAATATTGAATTACATAACGGTGGCCAATTTTTTCATGTTTACAAATTCACTGAAATCGTTTACTTTGGATGATGTATCAAATAAAAGTACTAAACAACGTGGCGCGTGTAATGCGAAACTGTGTTTTCGATTTATCTCCTGACCACTACTATGGTTTTGCATAAAAACCTATTTCTGCATACCCAACTAAAGTTTGTCAAAAACATACCGCAGACATTTTGGTATCCGCAAAGGATTTGCATACCTTTTGAGTAGTTCGGCACGATTACATACCAACCATGGGTAAATCCTTTTGTAGTTGTGTGGGTACTGTACTGTAGTTGTGTGGGTACTGTACTGTACGGGTACTGTTACTGTTGTTTGCCGCAATAACATTAGTCGTGTTTTGGTTACACGCAAGCGATTATCGCTTACTAAGTTGTAAAGAAAACGGGTTTTTAGCGAGAAGTCATTTTATTCAAAAATATGAAAAATGGTTAAAACGATAAAAGATGTCAAAATTTTTTTGATTTAAACTTAGCGAAAATTAATCTCGTCGCTCAGTTCTCGCTACGTCTTCGCTAAGTGCTTCATACAAAACAAGCGAATATATTAGCAAGCGGTGTAACCAAAACACGCTTATTGTTCTGTAATATGCATAGTTGTTGCTGTAACAATATCCTACAAAATTAAACTATAGCAAACATGAGAAAAACTGTAACATATTTTTTAAATATAAGTCGATAATGAGTAATAACTCCTTACATGAGTTTTATTTGAAGCTACCATATGTTTGGATGTTAGGATTTAAGTACTTGGAGAATTATAAATATGTCAAATAGGTCCGTGACTTATGACAGAAATTTGTTGTTTCTGTAGCCGATGAGCTTCAATTAAATCCAGCCTTGTTATTAATAGGTTTAACGAAAAACCAGATCTTAATTTTGAATAAAATAACTGTTATCTAGCAGCAGTTTTATATATTCAAAACACAGGCATTGAATACCCAAAAACTCTTTAGAAATAACTTTTAGAACTTTTTAGATATGGAAGACTTTTGAGGTTAGGAAAAGTTTGTTAAGTCTATAACACTGTGTGTAATTTTTTAAGTCATGGAAATATAACCATATGGGCATTTCCACAGAAAGTGCCAGCCTATGTCGCATCACCCCGTCACTATGCGAGGTGGTCTGAGCAGGGACCGAACCCAGGATCCCATGTACAAAAGGCGCTCACACTACCGTAGCTGCTGCAAACGAGAGTGTCGCCGAAAACCTCAATTCGGCATCGTTCTCAACAACTTCAAATTTCAAGATGCACTACGCAGCGATTTTTGGCAAGAGACAAAATTCAGCTTACTCAGGAGCTCTGACCAGCACACCATGGAAAGCGTATGAACTTCTCATACATTAACTGAAAGCAACAAAATCGGTCAGAAAATTCAAATTCAAAAACGGAAATGAGTTTTATTGCACTCAAGAGCAGTGAGTTTGATAAACGTGTACTCTCAGTAATACAGGTATTTCATTGCATTTTTAGTACAAATTAAAACTTTGATACTTTCGGTCACTGAATCACGTTTTATATTTTTACGGACTCGTAAAGGTTTCGAAAAAGATCCGCCAAATCGCCATTTCATTTATTTAAATTTGTATGTTTCTAAGGTCTCGCAATGGCTGGCAGTCGGTGGTGCGATGGTAGTGTGCGCGCCTCTTGTACATGAGATCCTGGGTTCGGTCCCTGTTCAGACCACCTTAAAATTTCTTGCGGCGGCGGTCACCTCGCATAGTGACGGCGACACTATCGAGTATTTAGCCATGAAAAAGCTTCTCAAAGTACCGATCGGAATCGGAATAAAACTGTTGTTCCCAATCAATGAGTAAAAGCTGGAAAGCGCATTGCTCGGCGATTGTGAGAAGCTCTCATCTGTCCCTTCATGGGATGTAATGGGAAACCATTTATTTTTAATGGTTTAAACTTTTATTTTTAAACTCAGTTTCCAATTTTGACTAGTGACTTCAGTTACACGATTTTCTATAACACTCCTTATAATATGTCATGACAATTTCTGCCACGTTTCATGTAATTTTTTCTACATTTGTAGACTTTAAATGGTTTTAACTTCAGCAGATGGAGTCAATCCAACACTTTTCACTGTCACGCCATTGGAACGAAATTCCTTATCGCCCTGTGCGGAATGGGGGCTAAATAAAAAAATTTAACAACGTTTTTAACACTATTATGCTACAACCCAGTTTTATCAATTATATTGGGTACTTTTGCTTTCGTTTGTGTCTAGACTAACATATCTTGGGAAATTTCGAGTGTAATAGGAAGTTTTCTAGGTGGAACCTGTAACCAGTATTTAGTATTTCTTTGTTAAAAAATCATACTTTTTTGGCTTTTTCTTACAGAAAGTACTTCTTCGTAAAAATAGTATCTTTTTTTCTTAAAAAATATCAGCCTTTAATAAAAGAAGTACCTCTCTTTAAAAAAGTACATTTTCGGGGAAATATGATACATATTCTTACAAAAAGTACTTAAAAATATACTTAAAAAACACATTGTATAAAAACAAAAATTTTTCTTAAAAAAAGTTAATCATTTTTTACAAAAAGTATCTCTTCCTAAAGATCCGTTTAAATTATCGCATTTTTCATCGGGCGCCTTAGGTTTGTTGGAGCTAGTACATAATATAAGTATAAAGCGGAAGGAACTTCGTTGCAACAGGGTGTCCCCTGACACCACATGTAATTTTTTTATTGCAGACCGAAACCTATTATCAGTTTACAGTATTAACTTAAATAAAGAGGAATTAGTTATAAAAAATTAGGTTTCAGCACCGGAAGTTTGTAAGTTATGGTTTCGGAAGAAGTTTACGAGCTAATACTCGTAGTGGAGCAAGCAAATGTGAATGCCAGCAAGAAAATTGAAATGGGAAGCCACGAACGTTTCCGAAATAAAACTGTTTCTGTGACTTGTGATGTATATGGGAATAGTAAAGCTCCCTTCAATCCACATGTATTGGAGTAAGGACAATTTTTATACAAATTCCATTGTCTCAAAAATTATGTCAAGCAACAGATTTCAGTTATTGCTGAAATTCATTCATTTCGCTGATGAAACCAGGGAAAATAATCGCTTGCATAAAGTTAGCCAATTACTAGAAATAATGGAACCGATTTTTACTGCAGCCAGAAAACCTGCTGAAATGATGGTGGTGGATGAAAGTATGATTCCGTGGCGTGGTCGACTTCAATTCCGGCAATAAAATCCGCCAAAATCGAATAAGTATGGAGTCAAATTATACAAACTTTGTGATCCATTTGGTTATACTTATACCAGTTCCGTATATTGTGGAAAAACAGATGATTCTGCAAGAAGAGGAAAACCAACACCTGGTGTTTCTCATAGTACACAAATCATCTTGCATCTTACGGAGCTTTATCTTGATAAGGGACGATCAATAACTTTTATACATCTATTTCTTTAGCGAATGCATTGTTGGGTCGCAAAACGCATTTATTTGGAACCCTAAGAAAAAACAGACTTGGTAACCCTAAAGATGTTACTTGAGCAAATCTAAAGAAAGGTGATACTGTTGGTCGTGAGTGTTCAGGGACTGTTGTAGCAAAATGGACAGATAAGAGAGAAGTACTGATGCTAAGTACCAGACATGATTTGAATGAGGTTCCCACTGGAAAAAAGAATGGGAACAATGAGCACATCAAGAAGCTACAAATGGTAATTGATTACAATTCAGCAAAACAAGGGATCGATTTATCAGACCAAATGGCAAGTTATTTCTCTCCATTACGCAAAACAATTCGATGCTACCACAAGATAGCTTTCGAGTTTTTGTTGAGCACTGCCTATGTAAATAGTTTGGTGTTATATAAACAATACTAACCCAATAAAAAATAGCTGATTTTAGGAAAAGTATTTGCGAGTATCTATGCGAAGCACCAGATCAAGCATCAGGATCCTCCAGGTCAAAAACTCATTCTTTAAAAATTTATGATGTAAGAGATAACAGAAATAGAATTATCAGAAAACCATGTAGCAGATGCTACAGTAAAATAAAACAGACAGACTGCCGGAAAGAAGCAGTAAAAAAACCAAAAAGGTTACACAATTTTGCAATGGCTGTGCGGATAATCGAGCTCTTTGTCTGGACTGTTTCATCGAAACTCATTAGTTTTTTCTCTATTATATGAATTTTTTTATTTTATATATTGAATTTGAAGTTCCTTTTTTTTATTATATACAAGCTAGAAACGAATTTAAATATTATTTTTTATTTTATTTATTGAATTTAAATTGTTTAAAGCCTTTACGTTGTAGTAAAATTATAATTTTTTGTTCTTCTCTAATTCATCTGAAATAAAAGATACAGTGAAAATTCTAAAATTTAAAAAGAAATGCATTTTCCTAGGTTCCATACCATAGTATTTATACGCCTTACTGTAGTGCTGTAGAAAATATATTGCATTGAATTCACATTTGACCGTGCACCGCCGGCGGTACACTTGGCACTCTAAACAAAGTTAAGTGTGTACCGCCGGCGGCGCACATGGCACTCAACGTATTAACGTCAATCAAAATTAGTTAAATAGACAATATTCCGCACTTTATTTTGAAAATTTATGAATTTTGACAATTTAACTACCGATTTATGTCGTTAAAAAGTTACAGAATTCCGGTGCAGGTCTTTACACAATTTTGATTAATATTGGTATACTCTATAAGGCTTCCTAAACCTGTATTAATTCGAGGAGATATTTAAGTATCCTTTAGTGCTACTTCTGCCAATATGTATTATGTGCTCAACTACACGTCGGACGCATTTTCTCACCACATAAACAGCAACTACATGTGTGTTTATTTTTGCCTGGCAATTTGTGGTTTTTCATTATGATTATGATGATTATCAGCAAATGAACAAAAAAGTCAAACAAAAAAAAAAAGAGAAAACAGTAGTACTTAAAGCTACAAAACCTTAATAACAAAAATTTTATATAATAAACATTATTTTTTATGTGTGAGAGAAAAAACATGGAAAGTCTTTTTATTTTTCACAATAATGTGAATTAAGTCTTTGAATAGAAATTCGTATAAAAGGATTCTCTCGTAGTTTTATGCACATAATTGAATCCATTATTATTATGAAAAATGATTGTTATAATTGTTATAGCAAATGCAGTACACAATCCCGTGCAAATTTGTTATTGTAATTTGTGGGACAACATTAAACCCAGAAAGCAAAATTTAATTCCACATAGAGTTAAAATAAGGGAAATTTAACTTCGTACAGATCTAGATGTTGTTGAAATTATATTATCTTGTTTTATTCTTTAGAGTTTTGAAACTTCTGAACTCAAAACGAGGAAATATTTTTTAAATACTAACATAATGTTCTCATTTCAAAGATGCGGTTTCAAATCATATATAAGTACACATAAATATCATGTGTGGTGAAAAGGGGTAAAAAATACCATCACATGCACCTGGTTGGTTGGTTGGCTGGTTGAAAAGGCTGCAAACCAGCACGCTGCACACCTAGGCTAAATAAGCCCATTGTGATTCCTGCAGTTTCCTCTGTAACAACTATTGACTTGTCGTCTAGCCAATTTGCCCAATGAATTTGTCTATAAGCCCTACAGGAATATCCTGTAGAGGCAGTGCTAACTAAACGTGTTCCGAATATCCTACTTCTCAGTCCTGCCAAAGCAGGGCAATCCAGGAGAAGGTGTTTGGTCGTTTCCTCGTCCTCTCCATGCAGCATCTACAGAGAGTGGATTTTCTATGTCCCAATCTTAGGGCGTGTTTTCCGACAAGACAATGTCCCGTAAGTGTTCCTATCATTGTTGATAACCTGCCTCTCGGCAAGTTAAGTAGTTGCCTAGTCCTCTTCCTGTCCACCTGTGGCCAGAGGACCCTGGGTTGTTTGCAAGTTGAAGTAAGTCTCCACTTATCCTTGAACATATTATCGGCCTACTGCATGATCTGCAAACGGCAGGTAGATATTGGCATACTAATACCTTCTTTTGCCGGAAGAACCTGTGCCGTAGTACCCTGTCTAGCTAACGCATCCGCTACGCAATTGCCTGGAATGTCGCTGTGTCCCTGTACCCAGATGAGCCTGATGTCAAAATATTCTGTCATCACCCTCACTGATGAGTGGCATTCTTTCACCGTCAGGGACGGGATTTTATGGCAGCCTGGCTGTCTGTGAAGATACATATTCTCCAGAGGGTTGTGACACTACTTATCAGTAGTTCAGCAACCTCGAGTATGACGGTAATTTCCGACTAAAATACACTACAGCGAGATATTTACCCTGGAATGGACCCCATAGCCTACTTGATCGTCCAACTTTGATCCATCCATGAAAAATCTGATACTACTGATATCCCCTTCCAGTGACTTTTGCCAGGTATTCCTGTTCGTAATAGAAGTCCTTAGATTTGTCGCTGGTAATACAGGAGTCCGGTTTTACGGGAATAGAGTAGATCCGGTCTAGTAATTCAGCGTGCCCGGAATGCCCCGATATCATGATGCCACCGTCTCTGCTTCTCACCAGGGATGTAGCCGCTGCCGATTCGGCCATGATGTCAGGAGTACAGATGTTCACGATAGCACTAAGTGCAGTACCTGGCGTCGTGCCCATTGCACCACTAACGCTAATCAGTGCTGATCTTTGAATTTTCATCATGGAATTCAGAATATATTTCTTTTGGAGGGATCTCCACCAAATTACGATGCCATAGAGAAGTACTGGTCTGACTATCGCCGTATAAATCCACAAGGCGTTCTTAGGAGACACTCCCAGCGCTTTCCTATCACCCCTTTACAGCAGTAAAGAGCCACAGACGCATTGTTCACCCTCTCGTCCACATTCGGTTTCCAAGACAATTTTCTGTCGACAATTATTCCCAGATACTTGACCATTTCGCTCAACTGTAATTGCACTCCATTAACTGAAGGCAGTTCAACTGGGGGTATTTTATATTTCCGAGAGATCAAGATAAGCTCGGTTTTAAGTGGGTTAAGCGATAGTACGTTGTTAGCGGTCCAGTTCGAAATCAGACTAAGCAGGCTGGTTGTACAAATTCAAAGTAAATTGAGGTTTCTACCCGTACAGGTGATAACAATATCATCGGCACAGGCAAAGACCTGGCATTCGGCCCTGTCCAGTTGAAGAAGCAGTTCATTGACAGAAGTTCACCATAATAGTGGAGACAGCAGTCCCCCCTGCGGTGTCCCCCTGTTAACGATCCTAGCAATTGAAACACCACCCCAGTCAGCTTTGATGGATCTATCCACAAGAAGCTTCCCAATTAGGCGTGTCACCAAGCTGTCGACTCCTAGATTCTGTAGCGACCTAAGAATCGCCGGAGGTTAAATGTTACTGAAGGCTCTCTCGATGCCCAGGAAGGTCCATAGAGGCAAGGCCTTATTCTCAAAAGAGTTTTCTATTATATTGACTTTAGAGTGGAGAGCAGTCTCAGTTGACCTGCCCTTGATATAGGCATGCTGAGAACTCGATAGTAGATTATGCGTAAGATTACTTCGAACATGAATGTCCAGTAACCTTTCAAATGTCTTAAGAACAAAGGATGATAGACTGATTGGTCTAAAGTCCTTTGGATTGACATGAAAGCATTTCCCGCTTTAGGGATGAAAAACACTTTGGTATGCTTCCAAATGCTAGGAATGACTTCCAGCATAAGGCAGCCCCTGAAGATTGCCTTCAACCAATTACAAGATACGTATAGTGCCTCCCGTAGTTGCGCGGGAATTATCCCATTAGGTCCGGCTGATTTATAGGGCTGAAAGCATCTAATGGCCCATATCAGTTTATTTCTGCTCACCATTGAGCGAACTTTTCCTATGCTAGGTGAGTTTCCGCCTTGCTCATCTGGCTGTTGACCAGCATTCCCGTCATCGTTGGGAAAGTGGGTATCCAGGAGAATCCGAAGAAACTCTGCAGAAGAATACGTCCACGTTCCATCGTCTTCTATCAAGAACCCCGCACACGGTGGGTTTTCAGGGAGCACGCATCTTAAGCGTGCAGTCTGGTCGGTTCCCCCAATGAATCCACAGATGTTTCGCCAGGATTTCCGTTTGGCCTTCCTGATTTCACCCCTGTATAGATTAAGACTAATTCTGTAAATGTCCCAATCCATTTGGTCGCCGCTCTTTTCGGCCTTGTTGAATGCACCTTGAAATAGAGAAATAAGATGTTTGGAATAGTAGCGATGGTATGTCTAAAATGGGCAAAAAAGGGAATTCTTCGAAATACAAAAAATTTTAAATTTAAAATCGAGGAAAAAACGGCAAATCTACAAATATCGAGCAAATTAGTTTGGAATGATGTGGAATATATAAAACATAGCGTACGTGGGTAAAAACAGTAACAATCTTAACTCCACTGTCAGCCGTTTTCTTTGGTTGCAGCCTAAAAGTTCTGTAGATACGCATGAGAATTGAATCCAACAGAAAGCAGATGATGTAGTTTTTTGTCTAAACCTAAATTTACCTTTATTCTACTATTTTTCTTGCATTTTTAGAAGATTTTTTTAGAAGATTCCTTTTGCTAGATTCCTAAACACTTCACACTATTTCCTCGTTCAAATTTTTCGTAATCACCAAATTTTTGTTATTTCTAAATGTTCAATGATGTCATTTACATTTTTCTAAGTGAAAAATGCAATAATATATAATTCAGGAAGGCACACTCACTGGCATGACTAGTTTCGAAATCCATTACAAGGAGATCATCAGATGCCTTCTCCTACTTACTTACTCATCCGATCTCGAACAACCCCATGGGGTCAGGGACCTTACTACATTAAGGTAACATATTTCACCAACCAGTTCGATCTTTAGCTTTATCTCTCCAGTTGGTAACAACAAATGTACGCAGAGATTCAATAACCTGATCCCCCCAGCGGAGTCTTGGTATTCTTATTTTTGGTCTTCCTTCGAGTTCGGTATCAAAAACCCTTTGAGCTGGTTCATCTTCATCCATTCTACTGACATGGTCTAGCGAGCGCAATCGCGTTATTTTCAATAACTATATCAATGTCAGGATATAGCTCATACAGCTCTTGGTTCATGCGTCGCCGATACTCGCCGTGGTGCACTATAGGGCCATAAATTTTTCGGATTCTTTTTCTCTCGAAGACCGCTAGATATGCTTCGTCTGCCTGCGATATGACCCCGGTTTCTGCACCATAAAGCAAGACAGGTTGTATAAGAGTCTGTTATAGCTGAACTGTTGTTACTCGAGAGAGAGCTTTATCTCTAAAGTGTTTGCATAGCCCACAATAAAATATGTATTAGCAACCACAATTCTACGCTTGATCTCGAGGCTGACATTGTTGTTTTTGTTTACGACAGATCCGAGGTACATCAATTCGTCCACCACCTCGAAATTATAACGGTTGTCAATGTTCTCGCTTTGGTCTAATCACACGGAGGCCCTACTCGTTGAAACCATTAATTTTGTCTTGTCCTCATTTACCGTCAGACCTACTTTTGATGACTCCTTCGCAATTCTCGAAAAAACCGCAGTAACTTCTCTAATTGTGCGCCCAATGATATCTATATCATCAGCATTCACGAGGAGCATGTGACTTTTGCTGCTGATGGTTTTATTCATATTGCATGCAGCTATTCTCATAATGATCTCCATTAGGACTTTAAACAGATCGCATGATAGAATCTCGCCTTGCCTGAGGCCTTGCTTAATTTCGAATAGTTCGGTAAGATCTTTAACAACTTTCATTGCGGATTGGGTGTTCGTCAAGGTCATTCTCATAATGATCTCCATTAGGACTTTAAACAGATCGCATGATAGGATCTCGCCTTGCCTGAGGCCTTGCTTAATTTCGAATAGTTCGGTAAGATCTTTAACAACTTTCATTGCGGATTGGGTGTTCGTCAAGGTCATCCTGCGAGAGCGTCTGAGTTTTGTAGTAATACCAAGTTCAGACATTACTTCCTAGAGTTTCCCCCGTATCGGGCTATCGAAGGCCGCCTTATAATCGACAAATAAATGAAAGGGGTCGATTTGTTTTTCGTGGGCCTTCTCAAGGATTTGGCGTAGCGTGAAAATCTGGTCGGTTGTCGATTTTCCAGGCCTAAAGCCACACTGGTATGGTCCAATCAGGTCAGCGATAAATGGTTTTAGTCTTTCGGACATTATGGTTGATACATTATAAAGTATGACTTATTCCAAGGTAGTTGACACAGAGACTCGGGGTTTCTTTTTTTATGGGGCATAGTACACTGAGACTGCAATCGCCGGGCATGCAGTCAGTAATCCAGTAATCAATCACTAATCCAGTGATCCATCAGTAATCCATCGGCTCCCGCGGCTTTGTTGCTCTTAAGCCGGACAGTATCTATTCTGACCTCGTCTTGGTTAGGAGGAGGCAATCGATGTCGTCGTCTAAATTGTGATCTATTGAATATCTCAGGTATCAGTAGCGGTCAGTACTAGCTCAACCTGAAAGATCGTTCTTGGACGCATGGCCGATTTTGTCCAGTTTATTTACAATTATTTTAGTTTGAATTTTTATAACCGATTTTTGTTAGTTTTTTGGTTAATGTATGAGAAATTCATACTACGAGCTTACCAGTCATGAACATTTTTCTAATTGAAAAATGGTTGATTTTTGTTGGAAATAATAGAGAATTCAGTTCAACATTCAGCATGAGTAGTTTCGAACTCTGTGACAAATTCATCATCATATGCCTAACTACTGTGCCTGAATTGATACCATCGGTTGATCATCAATCGTATATATACAAACTCAATTCTGCAATTCACATGTGCGAATTAGTATCGATCGAAGATCCCTAAGTATCAACACACACTGAAAGCCTATAATTCCAACAACAAGAACAGACAGCTTTTGTCCACCATGTTCTTTTTTTTCCTCATGCGTTCTCGCATTGTTGCAATGCTTTGCGGTGAGTTTTAATCTATATCGCAGAGTTGTAGTTTTCCGTGGTGTAGCATTTTTTGATGGCTGGCATGATTAGTTTCGAACGTCGTGACAAAATTTACAATTTGTAATACATTCGTTATCATTCCAAACGATTTTTCCCCCATTTTCCCACTGACAGGGATTTAAACACATTTCCAACCATTCCAAACATTTGTCGTTTTGGCCTCTACGTTCTTTTAACCATAATGACAATATATAACCCATTCATAATCATCCCAAAGTCTCTTTCTCGCAATTTTAAGGTGCACCGCTTTCGGCCCGCTTTTTACCCATATTCTGAATTCAGAACACTTTCATAATCATTCTAAATGTATTTTCTCGCATTTTGAAGTTTTACCCTTTTTGTCCCTTGCTGAGTGTTTTACCCACTTTCAATACTTATAATCTTCCCAAAGGTTTCTTCTCGCATTTTTAATATTAACCTCATTCGTGCCCCCATCTTTACCTTTTTTGCCTCACGTTCACGATTTTTGTCACATTCCGAATAATTCCAAACTATTTTTACATATTGCCACCGTTTTTACTCTTTTCTAGCCACATTTAACACTTTTATCACTTTCCTAATCATGCTAGACTGTGTATCTCGTATTTTAATGATTTATCCTTTTCGTCCCCTTTTTATACTATTTTACACACAATCACATTTTTTGCCACATTCTTGATCATTTCAAACTAGGTTTCTCTTTATTTGTAATTTTAGCCTTTTTTGTCTCTTTTTACCCACATTTCGCTTTTAAGTCTTACCAAATCTTTGGTACCTGTTTCTACCCCAATTTCTACCACCTGCCCACCCTAGAAAAAAATTTCACGCAGAGAAGAGTTTTTGCCATCTACATACATTAAAAGATTATAAAATATACTGAAATTTCATCTCGCGAATCCTTCTCTCGCGCTTTAATCGGGTGAAAGCAATATTTTGAAATCTGTTAAAATTTAAATTCGGCTTCCGAGCTAAATATCAAGCTCGACAGTTTAAAAGATTTAAATCTTCAAAGAATTAAAAATTGAACCTCATTACCGATTGAAATCTTTCGAGCGAATGTCCTTACTCTGATAAGTTCCCTCGCATTCAATTAAAAATAGTGTAGAGCCTTAATGAAAGTAAGTGGTGATATGATATGGATATGCTCAATACGATATACCTTGACTTCATCACACGCATACCTAGTAGGCAAAAAAGAACTTAAATAAGATTCAAAATGTTGACTGCTTGAAGGCTTGACTTCTCTTAGCAATCTCATTTGAGGTAAGACCAATCAACCACATTTGTTAACTTCTTTGCTCACCAACCTTGATTTCAGCACAGGGTGTTGTGTTCTACAAAAATTGCCAATTTAAAAACCAATTACGCACATAAATCAGTTCTAACATAAATTTTCAAAACAACTAAAGACCTTATCCACAAGAATATTTCAACGTTGTAAAACCGTATCGCATACACTTTTATAACCCTAATGAAATATGCATTCAAAGCCATAGGAAGAAAGGAAGTTAAAATTAACTCAGATGCAGTGCTTCAGCACTGCAAGTGCAGTACCACATGATGACGACCTAGGATTAGCAACAACGTATCATGAACTCGTACTACGTGCTTAAGTTGCAACCTGAGCAATGTATGCGAGTATTGCATCGTATCACTGGCTCACATACTCATAATATGCGGTGGTTTTGACAATTCAAAAAGAACCCAGCGGCAAAAAACAAAAGACCTTCTTAGGGAAAAAGTTTACATTTGTGTTGTCTTATATTTAGATTTAGGGTTATGACCATTTTTAAATAAAGCTGAGAAAAACACAAATGTTTGCGGTAATAAAATGTGATATCCAAGAAATTTAAATTCATATTGAGTTATATACAAATTTAGATTGCAAAAAAATTACAACTTGATATTGAGACGAACAAATTTTATTCATACAATTTATATTTAGTATTTTTTCTACAATTTCTGCAGTTAAAAATTCCATATTCAACACGAATTGACTGACGGCCATTTAACGGGGTAAAAAAATACCAAATGAAGTAGGATAAAAGCAAAACTTAAATTACAAAATCCTCTTTGCTATTCTGATTTGGCTCTCTAAGACAAAACTATCCATAAAATAAGTCGCGGCTTATTCACTACAGCGCAAGGACGTAACCACGATATCGGCTAGGTAGGGGCGAGATATAGTACACAGACAAAAATAGCACTAAAAGTTGTCGCACTTTTAAAACTTTCTTTGGGCTATGTAAGTCAAATGAACGACACCTAATTTAAAGGACAACGATCGACATACGGTAATTTAAATGCAACCAAAACCGACTGTATTATATCCTACAGCACCTTCAGCCTGAAAGTTTTGCCTTTTTTTATTGTTTGGATGCAAACGTAGCGTGTTTGTAGCGTGTCGCAAATATAGTATACTTGCGTCCAAATGCATTGGGCTTGCTATTCAATATATCATGTTTGAGACACAATGATTAATAGGTTGTTATACATGTTTTGGATTTGTGTGTTGAAAACTGATGGAAACAAAAACATGATAGACAATAATGAAACAAACAGCAGCAGATCTTAAATTTATGAAACCAGTGATTGGAAATATATACCTGAAACCCGCAAAATGTTGTTGGGACCGCTTTTTTTAGCGTATTATATCCGTAGCCTACTCAGAATGAAAGCCGATAGTATCAAGCATTTGTGTGTCAGCTTTATGAAATCGTGAAACGGTCTAGGCCTTATAAGAGTATTTGCGAAATTTCGTTGAAATATGTATCCGGTATGGCCTATATTTTATTTTAAATCATAGGAATAGCTCTTATGCACTAAAATTTCTTGAAATGTCAAATATCTAAAAAGTGCAATTATTTGCATGGACTAGCATTCACAAACTTCTGACAGATTTTCCACTCTGATTTTAATTTTTTATTTTCATAAACCGAAAGGCCTTATTTCTTAAGGCCTCTTTTTTAAGGAATTTTACAATGTGTAAATGATCTAAGAAATCAAGAAATCATATCTGTGTTAAAAAGCCTTCTATGGAAAGAAATTCGAAATTGTCATCTACAGTGACACATGCAGCGGCACACAAAGTGAATTCGAATTTGAAGTTATAAATATGTCAGTTGTTGGAAATATTTGCCATTTGTTATTTATATATTTGGATCATATATATGTATGTTTGGGCCATACACAAGAGTTTAGGTGAAACTATTTCTGTGGTGAATCAATATTTAGGCGAAGAAACTAAAAAATATATTATAAAGAGCCAATAATCAAATACACGGCCTCAGCAACATATTCACTTAAACACATTCTGCAGGAGTCATGTCTATACTCCAAATGTTCATGTATTTGCAAGTCCCGAACTCACTTATATTTAAATGTAAACATTAGTATATTTACTTGCGAAGATGTATAATTTTCGTGGAACGATATGCGTCATTTCCAACATCCATGTTCTTACGTCGAACAATTTTTGTATGTCCTCCCAAACGAACGTTTGGTGAGTGAATGCATTAAACTAGATCTCAACAGATCAGTCAATATTAGAAACCCTCAATTCAAAAATACAGTTATACAATTGCAATAACATTAACTTAGGCCAAGAACTATCTCTCTCTGTCCAAGTTTTATTTTTTTGCCCTCGACTGGGCACATCGACAAAAAAATAATGTAAACGTTGTACCAAGCACAGCTTTATTTGTATCACACGCAAATATACGGTTGAATTTTATGTTTCGGGATTAGAGAACAAAAAAATCCAATGAGTGTTCGAACTCACGGGCGATGTGTTAACACCTTTTTGCTACACGGTACCTGTTCGATTTCTATGAACACATTCGTAAATGTTACATTGGAAAATAAAAAACAGCGTTCAATCATATGATGACGTTACAGTTAAATAATATTAATACTTAAAATTATTTAAAGACCCAGTGCAAGCACATGTGTCATTATATTCTTGCTCAATACTTTTTTTTTATTCCCACAAAAGTCAAAGAATGCAAAGCAACAGACACTTGTACATACATACATACATACATTGTTATATTCGTACGATATAACCGAAGATCAACATAAAATACTTTTTTTAATATTACTCCAAATTAATACTCCAAATTAAAACACTTCAATCTCGGCTCGCCGATATCGGATCGCCTTAATTTTTGGCCTAAACTCTTCGTCGAAACCCGCACTAGCTTTTTAATCCAAAAATTAATAAAATCGGCTATGAATTTCCGGAGAAAATCGCGTGGGAAAATTATATGAAAATCGCCCAATAATTACTTTCAATACCGACTGCCAAGCAACGAACAAACAAACGATGATTTACTCTTACAAACCTAACACTTGCGTATGTATTAAACTGATAGTTTACTGCCCTAGAGGCGCGCGTATAGATGTTAACACATCAAAAAAAATATTAATCATCAAAAATCACTTTATCGTTTTTGAAAATATTCCCCATGAAGATTTATACACTTTTGCATGCGTTTGAACCAATTGTCGAAACACTTTTGCCACTCTGATTGAAGTATCTCCAAAACATGCATTCTGAATGCAGCAACCGCTTCTTCAGGTGTCGAAAAACGTTGACCTCTCCGTTTGTTTTTTACATACGGGAATATAAAGAAGTCATTCGGTACTAAGTCAGGACTATACGGCGGACTATCAAATCGATGTTTTGTGAAGAGTGATCCGTCTTCGGAGGTTGGTTTTCCTAATTGCTTGGAAGACAACTGGCAAGCAATTGGTTGTGTACCACTCAGAATTCACTGTTCTGCGTTGTTCTAGTGGTACGGTTGCGACATGTCCGGTTTTTCCGAAAAAACAGGCGACCATGTGCTTGGCATTGCTTCGGGCGCGAACAACTTTTGTTGGATTTGGCTCATCTTAAAACACAGTTGACTGCTGTTTACTTTCGGGCTCATACGCGTAAATCCAGGATTCATCACCTGTCACGATGTCATAGACGTATTTCGAAGCACCGCGATCGTATTTTTGGAGCAATTCTCTGAACCAATCGACACGAGCCTTTTTTTGGGCGATTGACAAATTGTGTGGGATCCAACGCAAACAAATTTTTTTGACAGTCATTTGTTTATGCAATGTTGAATGTATGCTAGTCCCACTAATGCCTAAGGTTGTCTCAATCTCACGATAGGTCACATGACGCTCTTGCAAAATCAGTTCGCGCACAGCATCAATGGTTTTCGGAAATTCGTCTTGGAGTGAACAACGACCACGATTGACTTCACCATACCATCGATAAACACTGGTCCTTGATGGAGCTTCATCGCCAAAAATTGAACTAATTTCATCCATGCACTATTGCTTAGTTAATCCACGTCGAAAGTTGTAATAAATAATCGCACGAAAATGTTCACGATTTAATTCCATTTTTGGGCCGAGATGAATCTTTAAGGTTACTGTAAAAAACATAAATAGCGGTCGTATGTCTAAACGTTCTGAGTACGCATAAGCTCAAAAATGTCCAACATTGCGATAGAGCTGTCAGTTGCCAGATTGCGACACTAGGGTTGCCAAATCCCGAAACATAAAATTCAACCCGTACTTATATTATAACACATTAATCTCTGTGTCTCAAACAAGTAATATTGAGTAACAACTACAATGTGTTTGGACACAAGTATAATATATTTGCGCCCAGCTCAAATACACGTTACATTTGCATCTAAACATGGAAAAATACAGTTTGTAAATTTCAAAAAGTCATCAAAATTTCAGTATGAATTTTGCAGGGTATTCAGATCACGTGTGTGGCTTTTTTATTAACTATTTACAACCTCATGAGGTCAAACGTCTTACACATATTAATACGTGTGTGGCTACTTGTGTGTAAAATATATGAGAAATTACAAAGTTATATTTCCACATTAATTTTTATTGCAATAACAAGTGAATAACTATTTGTATTGAATTGTTTGATTTTTAAGTCATTCCTTTTTTTTAAAAATCTTAAACTCTTAAAATTCGGTCGTAGTTATGAGTTTGTACATATAGATCCTACTGTTTTCAAAATTTTTCAAATAATTTCCCATTTAGCGTATAATTGCATCATTTCCAATATATTTTCAAACTTTTATAAAATGCTGAATTCTTAAAAAATAAGCACGTTGATTTAAAATCAAATTCGACTTGTAAGATTTGTCCTGGTCTATTTAATTTTATACTTCAGATTCTAGATGCAGAAAAATAATGGCCACAGTAACATATTGCAGTAACCTTGTATATATTTCCAAACATTGTTTATTTGTGAATTAAAGATCTCTTGCTTTTTGTTTTGTTATTGTCTGTCACGTATTTGTTCTAAGCAGTTTTCGACAATCAAAGCCACAGTTGCTTTACAAATACATATATTTTAACCTATTAATCATTGTGCCCCAAACATGTTATATTGAAATGCAAACTCATTGTGTTTGACCACAAGTATACAATATTTGCGACAAGCTCCAAACACACGTTATATTTGCATCCAAACAACAACACAATACATCTTTTCCAGCTTGTATCACCTTAATATTATTTTAACACAATGTTTATATGGCATCGCGACACTGTGTATCATCTCCAGACGGTGGCGTACGTTGATACATGTTTGTACACAGGGACACTCGTGTTACATCTTTTTCGGATTAGCTAGAACCTCAATGAAAATGCAATTTTCTTTGGCTGCTTTCAGGTTCCCAGAATCGACTGAATCCCACAAATACACTCATTTTCAACATTATTATTTTGGTTTTGAATACAACCCAAACACACAGATACAAACATGTATATGTATCTAAAGATGTTAGCCATGGCTTGTAAGGGTATGAAGGTATACAACGAGCAGCAAACGGCTCTTTTTCTTGTACTCGAGATTGTTTGGCAAAAAAAAAATTGGTAGGAAGTTTTCAAATCGGCATTTTTCTGTGGTCTGCCAGACAGTACTCATCTGAGTACGTGCAAAGTTAATGTAAATGTAAGGAAAGACAGAAAAGGAACAATATATAGACCACTACCATCAATGGGTGGTATGCAAAGTTGGGAAAATTATCAACAATACGAGTGCTTTAAATCTTCTCATGTTTTCTATTAACGGAATCGTTAAACATATTTAACTATAGGGATAGATTAATATGCTTTGGAATAAAGAACATTTATATTTTAACATTGCATTACATGATACATTTATAATTTGTTTAAATAAATATAGGACATATATACATATAAAGGGTTTGTCAGCCCCTTCACAATTTATGTCAAGAAGATGTCTTATATAAATTGTCATCACCTACTGACATGGTGCTAAGGTAATACAACTCGCTTAAAAAAAACGGCCTGTGTAACATATTCTCCCAAACATATTCTGCAGGTACCATGTATTTATATGTTTGGAACACACTTAAAACATTTATATGTTTGCAAGTCCCAAATTCAGGTGTATTTATATCCAAAAATGTGCATGTTTACTGGCAAATATGTACGATTTTACGTGGAAACATATGCGTGCTTCATACCAAATATCCTAATGCTTCCATTCGCGTGTTTCCCCCAAACCTCCAAATACTTACGTGGTAACATATGCGTATTTTTTGCCAAACTTAATAATATTTCGAAACGAATTATTCTTTGATTTCAATGTGTATGTATGCATTATTTATTACAATTAATTTTATCAATATCTATCCACATTTATAAATAATTAATACAAAAATTAAAATATTTACTTGCATTGAATACATTAATTTTTTTATGAAATGAGAATCCGCTGCTTTTTTGCTTCTGATTTCTTTGCTTCTGATTTCTGTATTTTCTTGTTGTCAGAAGGTTTCAACTATGCCTCGGTTATCACTATGCGTTGGTACACAAACAAAGTACTTATATACAACTACAGTTACTGCAAGACAAGCGTGTATTAATTACTTGTGTTTGTTTTTATTTCACAAATGGTCCGTCATTCCGATTTTTTCAGTATAGGCTCGGGCGGAAAAGGGATTCACGATGTTGCACTCGCCAGTATCTGTCCTCAAATTGTTTCTCACTTTGATAGCACACATAAATATATGCGAAACACATACACAAAAACCAAAGAAACATCATAAACCATTTAGCCGTCCAAGCGTTTGTGTATCCTTTTTCACTGATCAAGCGCTTTTGATATCCTATGTCCGATGAACCATTGACGACTGAGAACATGAAACTAGAACGCAATATATCAGCCAGAAATAAGAAACACTACTTCATCTGCTATTTACACGCACATTCAGGAATATTTGTCAATTATTCACTGAGATAATTATTCAAAAATACAGATACACACTTACAAGGTATATATACTCGTTGCCCTTCTTTTATTCTCTTGCTCTCGAGTGAGCATAAACTGTGCAATAAACACGGCTTTATTTGTATCACTAACACAGATATATTTGGGTCGCAAACTCATACGTTATAACATATTAATCATTGTGTCTCAAGCATATAATATTGAATAAGTAACACAATGCGTTTGGGCACAAGTATATTAATTTTGCGAAAAGCTCCAAAACATGTTATATTTGCATCCAAACAGATATTTGCAGATTTTCAAGTCAAAATTTCCAACTGGGCAGTTCGTCCATCCGGGTCCTTATTGGACAAACTAACTCTTGTCCGTGTGTCGTTCAGTGGAAAATATTGTCGCTGTAGTTGAGAGTGTGCTCGAACAGCTATCAACATCAACTCGCCAACGTTCGCATCAGTTGAACATATCTCGCAATTCTTTACACAGCATTTTGAATAAATACCTCAGTATGAAGTCTTATAAAGTTCCATTGGTCCAAGAACTGAAGTCTCCATTAAGAGCTTAAAACATGAAGTCGGAGATGTCGTTGACGAGATAGAGGCATAAAGAATTGAAAATGTACTGAAAAATTTGGTAGATCGAAAGAGGTACTATTAACCCTGCTGTTAGATTAGGACCATTTGGTCCAAATTTTTTCTGTTTTCCCTTGTAACTTTGGAACGGTGATACATACTGACTAAATTTTTCTGCTAATGGGGTCTTTTAATAAAACAATGTTATGTGCGAAAATTAAATTTTCTAACTTTATTCAGGACTGAGAAAAATACAAAATGACGAATCTTAGGTTAGAGGACCATTTGGTCAATAGTACATTTTTTCATTACCAAGCGAATGTAAATTCATGTCAAATATTTAGAAGATGTTTTTGATATGTCAAATACTTGCTTTAGAAATTATTGAACCAAAATAGTTACAAAGGATAAGATAAAATTATTATTTTGGATGAAAATTCCAGTATGGACCAAATGGTCCCTCAACCTAAGATTCGTAAATTTTTTCATTACCAAGCGAATGTAAATTCATGTCAAATATTTAGAAGATGTTTTTGATATGTTAGCGGATGTTTTTGATATGTCAAATACTTGCTTTAGAAATTTTTGAACCAAAATAGTTACAAAGAATAAGATAAAATTATTATTTTGGATGAAAATTGCAGTATGGACCAAATGGTCCCTCAATCTAAGATTCGTAAGTTTTTTCTAATCTAACAGCAGGGTTAAGCAAGTCGTGCAAGCTATTTGAATAAGGTTTATTTTCATAGGCCTTAGCAATGAAATAACAATTTTGAATAAATGTCTATTAGTATTATTTCTAAAGCAAAATTATATTAAGTTCAAAATTTTGCATGGCCACACCGTATGAAAGTACAAGGAGCTTTTCACAATCAGAGAGCAGGGCGCTTTTTGCATTCACTGTTTGGGACCTATAATTTTACTAATTACCCGATATTGTCACAGTTATTAAGCGAGGTGACTGTCGTCGAAATAAGTAAAGGGTTTTGCAATTTTAGTGATATGATTTCGTTTTTAAAAAAACACATTAATTGTACAATCGATACTATTACGTTCTGAAAAAAACGTCTTTCCTATGGTCTCCATGTCGTCTTTTGCAGGATCGAATTCGATGAACATAATTTTGGAGCACTTTTCCACTAAATCATGTCGTGTGTCATGAATAGCACGTTCAATATTGACTTGTAAAGCTTGAAGAGAGTCGGGTTTATAGCTAAAGACCAAGGACTACAAATAACCCCATAAGAAATAGTCTAATGGTGGTAAGTCATAACTTCTTGGAAGCAATGTAATGTCACAATTTCTTGAAATAATCGAATCTCCAATCTTTTAAACGACAAAATCAGTTCTTCAGTGATAACAATTTTATACGAATGCAATTCCGAATTCTTTCTCAAAATACGCCAGGTTATGGTTTGAGACAGTCTCAATTGTTGACAACCTCTTGGAATCGATAAATTGCGGTCTTCAGCAACACTGGCCTGAACGGCAGCAATATTTTCATTACTTCGAGCAGTTCTTTGCCGTATTGACACTTGAACATTATGCAAAGAAAATGTACGCTCGTAATTTGCAACAATTCAACGAATAGCGAGCACAGGTGTACGATGATTACGACCATAAAATGGCAAGAGCGCACGAAAAGTTGCAATTGGAGAACGATTATTTTGATAAAAAAAAATTAATTATTTGTGAAAGTTGCTCCTGCGTATCTATCTCCGAAAAAGTATTTTCTCATCTCATATTGGTTAGGCAATTCATTTCGTCACCGCTCTGATTTGAAGTCTTTATTTAAGTCTTCCGGGAGAAGCGAGTTGGATAAAAGTTCTCTCCACGTCCTATCCCCACTCTGATTGTCGCGATTTCCATTCATGACCTGTTTAAAATTATGGGCTTTGTTGTTTTGCTGCATATTTCGAATTCTCTTTTTCTACTGACATTTTTTTTCAGTACCCATTTAAGGTGGCCAGTGGTTCTCATATTGAATACTTAGAATACTCCCCGACCTACCTATGCTGTGTGTTTGACTTATGAGGTTGCAGGTCCTGCAGAGCTTATTGCATGACCTTCAACGTCGAAATCTAACATATATTTTTTAATCAGAATTACAATATAAATACACAGTCCAAATCCATTTTGGCGCCTATGAAAAAAAAAAATGTACATGTTTGCCAGGGTTTTCATGAACTGGAGATCTGTTGAGTCGTTTTTGATTTTACCGGTTTTAAACAAACAAAACCACATTTGGGGTTTCAAAAACATATGTTATAGCATACTAATCATTGTGTCTCATACATGTTACATTGAATATCAAACACAATATATTTGGGCACAAGTATAGTATATTTGCGACACGCTACAAACATGTGATATATGCATCCAAATAACAACAAGAAACAGATTTTTCAGCGTGTATCAACAACCAATGATCCGCCAAGTAGCTGTAAGGTCAGCACCACACTTGCACTTATACACTTTTAAACAGAAATTACCAATTAATTGCATTTTCATACCACCCACTTTAAGATATCCTTATCTTCCCCCATTACAAAAAGTTGCAAAGTCTGTAGTTTGTCATACTCTTATCTCTTCCATGGGTGTTCTGCACGAAAAGCCAATACCCTGAGTATAACCCGTAATCGGTGTACTTCGATTTGCTTAGGTTTTTTCTAGCCTACGCTTGATTGAACATTTGCTGGATTTTTGCTCTTCTTCTGCCGGATGCTTTTAGTCACTTAGTTTTTTTTTTCTTTTTGGTTCATAGATAGTTTCTTGACTAAAGATAAGAGTAGCAGAAAATAGTTGCATCTTAAGAAATTTTACGATTCCCACGATTTCTCTTTAGTGCTAAAGTAAATTTTAAATTAATTTTATAAGACGTTTATTTAAGATGATTTATGTAAATAGTATTTGGATAACATCAAAACGTCATATTTTCTATTTAAGAAAACCTTGCCTGGCTTTAGGTAACATATTGAAATAGTTGGCCTTGTAATGATTAGAGGGTAAACTGCAATCAATGAAGTTCGTTCATAACACCCATGAAAGGTTTTCATATGTCTAATAAAACCTGTCATAGAATTGTAGAAATTCAATCAGAGCGGATTTGCTATAACTTCATTAATTAAATCGAGAAACTTTAATACATAAATTAAATGATTGCATAGCACGGAAAATCGTTACACCATATCGAAACGTGTCATATATTCCCAACTGCTGTTGGTCGTAGTAGTGCTTTTACAGCCAAAGTTTGCAACAAACAAATTTGGCATCAGTTCAGGTGTAACAACCGGATTTGGCACCAATTCGGTTGCAATTACCGAATTTGGTATTAAGTTGGTTGCAGCGACCGAATTTTACTTAAAAATTTACAATTGTCGCGGCGAAATCACGATTTTTGTTGAGTATGAAGGAAGCGAAGTACAAATATTTTAACGATGGTTTTTGTATTAAAACGTCATATTTTGTAGTAACTTTCCAAGCAAATATCTACAGTTCTGAAGTTTTTTAAAATCGATCGTTTGAGATGTGCTGCCATCGTCTGTATAAAGAACGTCATTTGTTACACTATTTAAATTAGACTGTGACAACCTCTAATTCTGATGTCATAACCTCTAACTTGATTTTGACGACATCTAATTCGGCTGTATCAACCTCTATTTCGGATTTGACAAGCTCTATTTCGGCTGAGACAACCTCTGAATCAGCTATCATATCCTCTAGTGTAGTTGTGACGATTTCTAAATTCGGTTAGGGCTAATTCGGCTGTCTCCATTGTACACATCGTAAATTTTTTAATGTAATTACCGTAAAATTGAACACAATTTCTGGTAATGCATTGACGGCAATTCAAAAACTTGTGTTATATTCCTCGAGACACGTGTGGTTTCTGAGATATCGCTAATTCAGTGTTTGAAAACAATTTATTTTCAATATTTTGAAAGCCTGCAACTACCATATATTCGCGACAGAAGCCCAAAGTACAACCAAAAGTAACACCACATGCATTCATAATAAATTGGAGTCCGCAGAGGACTGCAAGATAAATCAAAGACGGGTGATAACTCTCCACAACAAAATTTTCTGTTTAGAGATAAATTACAAACTTTCTTACGAAAATTTCGCAAGAACTGAATACGAGGCTTTACCAGATATAAAAATCACAATTTTCAGATTTTTATGGGAACGTTATTTCTATGAGCGATGTGTGTCCAAAATGGTAGAATTGACTTTGTATGTATTTCGAATGCTGATTCTAACTGTTATTTTGATCAAGATCGCAATAATCGGCTCTATCGGCACCTTGTGTTGGCCTGCAGTTCGCATAACCTTGTCCCTGGTTCACATGTCTTTATCTCGATATGTGAATGGAAGAACACCCCAAGAATGAGTCTTATCTCCACTTCACTAGAATCTACCACTGGATAGTGTTTCGCTAGAGCTAAAGGGATCCGGTTGCAGTGCCGTAGCATGTTCTGACGAGCTGACAATTGCTGTTCAGTGAAAATCTCTTTCCACTGGCATAGATGTGCTTCAGTTTTTTTATCAGGATACTCTCTATGTGGGCCACAGACAATGTGTTGGTTGTAAATTCTCAGTATACCGATTTCCAGTTCTTTACCAGGAAGCAGGAGCTTCCGTATAATCAGCCATTATCACTATTTGGTAGAGATTAGCTCTTCTGAAAGAATTCTTAGTTTGGGCACAGTGGGTCAAAACATTAAGACATGGGACAATACTAAATTCCATATATCGCTGTTCCGAAATTCTTCTTTAATATGGGGATGGTCAATTTTGAAATTACTAATGAAGACTCTAATCTGGTATAAGATTGATCCGCGGAGAATTCTTAGCTTGGGCTAAGAATTAAGAAATCGGACAATACTAAATTCTTCATATCGCTGTTCTGAAATTCGTCTGAACTATGCGGATAGTAAATTTGAATAGTACTAATGAAGGACTTTAATCTGGTGTAATTTTGATCCGCGGAGAATTCTTAGTTTCGGCACAGTGGGTGAATCTGCTAAGACATGGTAAAATACTAAATTCCATATATCGCTGTTCTGAAATTCCTCTGTAATATGAGGATGGTAAATTTTGAAAGTATTAATGAAAGACTTTCATCTGGTATAAGTTTGATCGTCAGAGAATTCTTAGTTTCGGCACAGTGGGTCAAAATATTAAGACATGGGGCAATACTAAATTCCATATATCGCTGTTCAGAAATTCCTCTGAAGTATGCGGATAGTAAATTTGGAAAGTATAAGTTTGTTCCACGGAGAATTCTTAGTTTGGGCACAGTGGGTCAAAATGTTAAGACATGAGACAATACTAGATTCCATATATCGCTGTTCTGAAATTCCTCTGTAATATAATGATAGTAAATTTTGAAAGTACTAATGAAAGACTTTAATCTGCTATAAGTTTGTTCCACGGAGAATTCTTAGTTTGGGCACAGTGGGTCAAAATGTTAAGACATGGGACAATACTAAATTCCATATATCGCTGTTCTGAAATTCCTCTGAAATACAAGTGTGGTAAATGTGGAAAGCACTAGCAAGGAGCTTTAATCTGGTGTAAGTCTCGTCGGCAAAGAGTCCTTGATTTGGACACAGTGAGGTGTTCAAAAGTAGAGTAAAGAGCTTGAAGGAAAACGCCTAAAATTATTGTATTCTGCAATTCGTCTGAAACCTCGAAGTAATATAACCCAAAAGAACATTCTCCTACCTATTACTTGAAATTAATTTAGGTGGCGAAGAATCCTTGATTTGGGCTAAATGTCCTTTCTAAAATTATATACATTGAACTAAAATATAATGCTCGCTGGTAAGCTGTGCCACTAATACTGAAAGCTCGTAATGTTTTTTATACGATTTGTAAGTTTCATATTTTTTTATTTATTTAATTCCCCAAAAACCTTGTTTATTTCAATATACTTCCCTTTCTAGTACTTTAACAGATACCTGTTAACGTAGTAACAGCGCTCTGCTAACGAAAGTGGTTTGTGTCTTTGCTAGTTAAATTCGAATTTATCTTCACGCACATTCACCAGGCAAGTATGGCGAAGTTGTGATTTTAATCGTACCCTCAACTTGATATCCATATCTAGACAAGATATTTCTAAGCTCGTAGCAGTGATCACGGCACACTCTTTAATAGGCAAACATGAGCTTAGATTTGGAACCTCAGCTCATGATTACTGCAAAAGCCGTGCATCTCGTCGAACATTTCATATGCTGGTGCCTGGCTTTTTGTATTGGTTGGATATAAAATCTATAATCTTGCTTCATATTGAATCTAACAGAGATTCAAAGAGATAAGCTGAGTGATCGTACTATCATTTTGCACCATTGTTGGTCCGCCAGGGACTAATGTATGTATCATACTCGGGCACATCCTTAACCATCGGTATGAGGTATCTTATGATTTGAACACTGCTTAACCGTGCCAGATCAATTTACAGTTTCAACAATGGGGACGGAATATGACATCCCGAGGTATCACAACGGTTCTCAAAGGACTAGGTGTAGCACTAGTGACAGCCACGTTTATCGAATCTAACTCTTTTATGTTTTTTTTTCAAAAATACAGTTTTAGAGATATCATTGACAGGAATTTCGGAAACATCTGTTTTTGTTATACCTCAAGTTTCTTACAAACAACTAAACTCCAACGACCAAAACAAGTGTTAATTTAGCATGTATCATATCTGGTAAATTCAACAATGCCTTAATTTTTTTAAACCACTGTGGTTTGCGAGGTATAAACTAAATAAAACGCAAAAAAATCAGCATTTACAAAAAATATAACATTGTACATTTTTGTTCTTTTACTTTCCGTCATATCTCGAAAAATGTAAGTGTCTTTAAAAACTAAGGGCATTTCCAAAATTGAGATTAGGTTTATTTGCAGGAGATTTGTACGTTGTAAAATCTAAAATAAACTGGATGAAAGACAAGGACGGTCCAGATGCAATCAATTAAATCAATCCACGAAGTAATATATACTGATGAAGCCATGAACTTCCATACATTCACTTCCATTTTACTCCCCAACATTGATCCTCCAGATCTCTCACAATATGGTTGAAACAATCATTTGAGTAGGGAAGCGAAAGAATAAAGTTTTATTACTATGGATATTAGGGTGGGTCAATTTGTATGGGACCAAAAGACTTGACAAGCATTATAACAGAATCTACGGTAAATTCTAAGCAAATGTTCCGAAGGAACCATGGTTCTAAAATCAAAATCGACCCCGTGATTTTTCACTTGAAAATTTGTATGTTAGGGTAAACAATCAAACCAAAAGCAATACTTTTGAAACTTGATACTCTTTGATTTCCATGAAATTCCACATATATATTATTTACGATAACATTTATTTTAGGCCGAAACTCTCCAAAGTTCATGTTTTATAGCTATGTAAATTTGGTCATCTACAGCATTTTTGTGAAGAGGTACCTGTGTTAATGTTAGAATAACTTTTGAATGCGAAATCAGATTGTAACGGTCAAGGTATCGCCTGATGGTTATAAACCTTCTCTTTAAGAATGAAATATACAAATGGTAGATCTGGTATCGCATTCAAAAGTTATTCTAACATTTACACAGGCATTTCTTCACAAAAATTCTGCAGATGACCAATCTTACAGAGTTATAAAACATGAACCGTGGGGAGTTTCGTTATAAAATAAACGTCATTGGAACGGCATGCACGAGTAGAATATATGTATGAAAAGAGTATCCAGTTTTAAAAGTTCGTCTTTAGGGTCGATTTTTTACGCTAATATATGTATATAGAAATTTTCAAGTGAAAAATCGTAGGCTATTTTGATTTTAGAACTATCGTTTCTCGGGAACATTTTCTTAGAATTTGCAGTAGATTACGTTTCTGCTATCCTCTTAGTCCGCAAAAAAATTTACCCATCCTAATGGATATAGTTTCAAGTAGTATCACCACGATGTTTTGAACAGTTGATTTAGAGTTTCGGATCATCAAAATCACCATGAGTTTTTCTTAAATGAAAGTAGACGTTCTATGAAGAATTTGCTTATTTGATATGATTTATAATCACGTTTTAACTATAGTTGATTCTATTATAATGAAACTATTTGCTTAGTTTACATTATTATCAAATTATATTTAATAAAACTAAAATTAAAGGGAATTACAACTTTAAGCATAACGAGGATCTAAGACAACTACATTTGAAACATATCGCAGGGCCAAAGCAAAACAGAACGAGACAACTACAATTAGAATAGTTCGTTCTATAAATAGAACTTTCAAAACTTCTGCATCAGTGCGTGTAAGTAGGAAAGCAATGTGCAAGTAGCGACAAACAATCACTCTGCACAATAAATATCTTCGGTTAGTGTCCAGTGTGAATACACACCGCAGTGGCTTAACGCGCTAGACGCTGCTGAAGATGATGCTTCACAAACATCGAAACGATCGTCCAGCGAATGTGAGTTCGAATCCCACCCGCGGCATTTACATTTTTTTCATTAACCGGAGAAAACATGATCTCTTAGCCTTAAAGGATATTACAACTTTAAACATAACGAGAATCTAAGACAAGTAAATTTGAAATTTTTATTTGTTAATAATATATTTGCAATTTATGGTTCAACAAATCATCATAACGGATTTTCAATAAGAGCGCTACAAAAGTTTTTTTAAATAAAACAAAACCGGTTGAATAAATAAAACAAAACCGGTTGAATGAAATTGTTTATTCCTGTAAAAGCACGTTCGATGCCATTATGTATGGAACTCGATTTCTTTTGCATGGCCACCACCGGCACGCTTGCAGAAGTCCAGACGCTGAACCCAATTTGCGAAGGTTTTCAAGCATAAATCGGCCGATACTGCTGCAATTTCACGTTCGATATTCGTACGAAGTTCATCAATCGTCGCTGGCTTGTTGGCATAGACCATAGACTTGACGTAGCCCTACAGGAAATAATCTAACTGCGTCAAATCGCACGACCGATGCGGCCAATCGACTGGGCCATTTCGTGAGATAACACGTTCACCAAACTTGGTTTCCAATAAATTGACTGTGGCAGTCGCTGTGTGGCTTGTGGCGCCGTCCTGTTGGAACCACATGTCTTCCAAGTCCATATTATCCAATTGGGGCCAAAAATATTCGGTGGTCATTGAACGGTACCGATTCGCATTCACAGTATTGTGCCGGTCTTGATCATCACGGAAGAAGTACGGCCCAATGACACCGCCGGCCCATAAACCGCACCAAGCCGTAATTTTTTCGGGATGCAATGATGAGTCATGGATTACGTGTGGATTGCTGTCTGACCAATAACGCTTGTTTTGCTTATTGACGAAGCCATTCAGCCAGAAATGAGCCTCATCGCTGAAGATGATTTTCCGATGAAAATCCGAATCATTTTCAAGTTGTTGCTCACAACGCCACAACGACGTCACAGAGTTGCCCAACGCTTGAGAATGACGTGTGAGAGACACATTTGGGCTTTCTTGAACTGAAGCCTCAGCGGCAGCAATATTCTCACTGGCTCGGGAAAATTTTGTACTGTGCCTGTGGATTCAAATTTTTCCACTAGACGCTCAATTGTTGATCTGGTGGGACGATTATGGGATATAGCGCTCTTAAAGTTGAGGCCACTGACTCCAAATATCGGTAGTAAATTTTAATAATTTCGACTCGTTGTTGGCTCGTATATCTTTCCATGATGAAATCGCAAACCTTACTGAAGAGAAATGTCAAAAGAGCGGGAAAAATATGGCGTCGTTTGCTGTCCCTATCGATTTACTTTTGTAGCGTCTCTGTTGAAAACCCCTTTATTAGAACTAAATGAAATCAAATCTATTTTAAAGTTGTATTAATATTATAATGTTGTTCATAAATTTACGTAACTCGCTGACTATTAATTATGCGTAATACTCGAAACTAATGCCTCTTAAAAACAATTTTTATAATCCTCTATGAGCATAGGCTGAGCAATGCCGCCATGTACCTTAGCTAGTTATTTATAAATATTTCCCTAATAATAAGAGATTACACCCAAATTCTGACTCTCAAACTCATTATAGCTAATTCTTCCACTGTGGCTATTTGAAAATTAGTTTGAATTAAAATGTAATTTATACAATTGCAATTTACTGCAGGTTTTCTATTATACAACAATGTTCATGCATTATAAATAAATTGAAATTATAATGACACTGTAGCCACTTCCCCAATCATATAATGAACATTTAATGTCACAATATGTGAATTAATCGAATGCATAACACAACCGTATACAGTAGTTGTACAGTATGTCAATCATTATAATGTTGTCGTCAGTGAACAGAACTCCTGTGTACATGGGATTACACAAAAATATATGCAAATGAATTGAATTATAATGAAATTAATTTAATTGCATTTGTTAGTCATAGGCAATTGGGTTTGGGATGTAAAATTCTCAAATTTGCGATACGGGATGAAGGTGACGGATTAAGGAAACAGTGTGGGTTTCTACTGGATTTGCTTCGATTAGTATAAGTTTCAAGGTATCCTTGTGGTATACTTATACTACAAAAGAGGGGACCTGCTTTATTACACCGTATTATTTTGACAGTTATTGGTCTTTTCACAGATAAATTGTTTTGATACTCATAAGGACAATAGGACAATATGACATTTAGTTTTTGATTCCTTCTGGTGAAAGCATTGTAAAGATTGATTGCAATTTATATTAGAAGTCGAATTAACTCTCTCTTGTTTAAATTATAAATTTATTACAGATTTGTTATTCATACAACAAGCTTAGAAGTTTGGAAACAGAAACATACTTTTTGAAGTTCCTTGCATGATGTTTACTACTTTAGCAGCCTTTTGGAATATAAGGTGAGTTTAATATCGCGAAGTCTGGCGCCATTCGGAACTTTCTCATGGCTTCTAGCGTATCTTCGCTACTTGTCCACTAGATTGGCCATATACTTGGAAACCGTATTATCAATTCTACCTTGGATGAAAGATCGGTTTGACAGGTGGCCACGCTTGGCACCCCGCTATTCCTTATGTTGCCTATTGGTGGTTAATACCATTATAAAATCCTTCAATCTTAAGGGTCTATAATTTTGTTATTATAGTCTTAAAGAATTCGCTGTCTACCATAAGTGACTTAATGCCAGCTGCTTTGAGGAAACTATCGACTTGGTCTAGAGGCTGTGGTTTAGGAGTAAACTGCTGGATTTAGGATGACCAAGCTACACGCCGAAAATTTTTTATTTTGAAAAGCGTTTGTAGCTTGTCGCAAGTATATTATACTTGTGTCTAAACATAAACAGTTTGCAATTCAATATAACATGTTTGGGACACAATGATTTATAGGTTGCAATACATGCATTTGGGACCCAAATATTTTTTCGTTTCTTGTAAACTGCTGATAACAAACACGCTAAAAATAAAAAATTACATGAGGTCCCAGGGGACACCCGGTTCGAACGAAATTCTTTTCGCTATATATTAAGTACTAGTTAGTTCCAACTAAGGAACTAAATAAAAAATACTATAATTTAAAAGGACCTTTAAGAAAAGATACTTTTTGTAAAATGATAAACTTTTTCTTTATTGAACGTATTTTTTGAAAAAACTTTATTTTTAGGTCCATTTTGTGAGAATATGTATTATATTTTCAAGAAAAAGTCCCTTCGATAACGAGAGGTACTTGTTTTATTAACAGCTAATGTTTTTTAAGAACAGGTACCATTTTTAATAAGAAATACTTTCTGTAAGAAAAAGCTTAAGAATATGAATTTTTGTTTTACAAAGAAGTCCCGTTTTTAAGAACAGGTACTTTTTAAAGTAGTGGTACTGTGTTTAGGCAAGGTTATGTTTTTAAGAAAATTTACTTATTTTAAGAAAGGCTACTTATCTCAAGAAAAGAAAAGGTATTATTTTATTTTTAAGAAAAGGTACTTTAAAGAAAAGGAATGTTTGTAAGTAAATTATTTTTTTTTAGAGAAGGTATTTTTTTGAACAAAAGATTATTTTAAGAAATGGGAATTTTTTTTAAATTGGTCCTTTTTTCAAGAACAGGTACAATTTTAAGAGAAGGTTCATCTCATAAAGTTAGTCTTTAAAGAAAAGGTAGTTTTTTAAGAAAAGGCAATTTGTTGTAAGACAATGTTCTTTTTTAAGAAAAGATACTTATTTAAAAAAAATACTTTTTTCAAGAAAAGGTACTTTTTGTATCAAAATTTACTTTTTTAAGCAAAGGTACTTCGTTAAGATAAGGTATTTTTTTTTAAGAAATGTTACTCTCGTTAAGAATGTGAGTAGGTATTTTTTTAAGAGAAAATTCACTTTTTTTAAGAAAACGTTTCTAAATTTACTTTTTATTCGGTTCAAAACTACAATATGTAATAAATAGGCTCTACCTAGAAGATTTCCCACTAAAAATCAAATTTGTCCCCATATGTTAGTCTAGACACAAACCAAACCAAAAGTAAGAGTGTAAGAGCAAGTGTACCGCCAAAAGTAATTCCATGCTCAGGATTGTATTTCATGGATTTGCCAGTCTTGCACTTTGGATTTTCTAAATTTACTTTTTATTGGGTTGAAAACTACAATATGTAATAAACAGGCTCCACCTAGAAAACTTCCCGTTAAACCAAACCAAAAGTACACAATATAGTTGATAATAATGGGTTGTAATAAAGTAGTTAAAAAAAGCTGTTTAGAATTTTTTCATTTATTCCCCATCCCGGAACGTGCGAAAAGGAACTTCGTTCCAAAAAGTAGCAGATCTTCATTTGACGAAAACAATGCTTGCAAACATGTACATGGTTCCTGCAGTATGTTGCTGGAGCCATAAATATTCATCGTGTAGACGTTGTAGTGCTACTATTATCTTCTGTGGCCATGTGTCTCGGTGCTAATCTTGCCTGGAAGTTAAACTTGCAAAGGAATATCGAGGAACGGATGGAGGAAAGAACGTTCTACAGGCCTACAAGCTGAAATACAACGGCCTCTGGAATATATTCTCCCAAATATAATCTGCTGGAATCATTCAAGCTCCGGGTCCTCTGCAACATTTTGAGCTATAGCTTCAATATTCTGAGCAAAATGGCTGGTTCGGGTCAGACCAGACCTACCAGCGTTTCATGTTGTCCCATACTCTTCAATGGGAATAGATAAGCCCGGTACTGTTTGCCCAGTTGGTTTCGGATCGAAGCCGATGGAACCAACGAATTATTCCTTAAAAAAATTCAAATAATTACTCTACGTTTTTGAGGAGTGTAGAGATCCGTTTCTTTTTGCCGTGTATTTTGAATTTGTTTACGTCACGTTGCTGGTGCAATGGTTAGCGTGCGCGGCCATTGTACATGAGAACGTGGGCTCGATCCCTGATCTGAATACTTAACATTTTTTTCGACCAGGGAGGGGAAATCTCGAAAGTGCATATCTCACTGGTTGTAAGAAGCTCTCTCCAATCCGTGCATAGGATGTAATCGGAAACTTCACAAGTGTCAAAGCAGAATTCACATTTGCCTCGAGTTCCAAAAATTACAGCACCAACTTCTGCGCCACCTTGTATACAAGTAAATGTATAATGCTGGTATAACTCCACTATTTAAATGATTCGATGGTACGATATGTAAAACGTAGTACCGAAAAAGGTAAAAATTCGAAATTCTTAATCCTTGAGAACTGTTGAAGGTCTTCAATTCCAGGCCTTTGTTGCGTTTTGTGTAGTCGAACTTTCTTATCGATTTTTTGGCTTAACCTATTAAGTTTGTTTAAATGCTTTAGAATGAATGTAGAAGTGCGGCTACATTTACTTTTCTATTCCCTTGTTTCGGATTTCGTATTTCGCTTTTCGTTTTTTGCTTTCCATAAAATTGTCAACCAAATATTTATACAGTTATTTCCAAATATTTTGACAATTGTTGAAAATAATAAAAATGTCGTTTAAATGCAACCATCTGTTTAATATAAAGTACAATACCGCACCCGCAATAATGGACAGGGTGAAGCTCTAAGTGCTAGATAAAGGCGAGCCATTAAACCTTCGTACAAGACAAATACCGACATAATGTATTTTCTTTATTTTCCATTTAGCTTTTCACAAACATTTTGTGTAAATGAAAACAAAAAAAAACAATCTTCACTAGTTTTCCTAGGTTTGGATTGGAAAATATCTACGAACAACAGTAAAACAACTATTTGGTTAAGGGGTTGCTAACAACAAAGGCAAAAAAAGGAAAAACTGAACAACAGTTTCCTTGTGCACTTAGTTAAAATGTTTATATTTTCCTTTGGCATTAAGGAGGTCATTATCATTTCTACAATTAATACCAAATTAGAAAAAACACATTAGATGTACTGAAATATTTTGTCAAATTCGTTATTTGGTTGGTAAAGTGAGTGGCAAAAATTTCCTAATGTATTTAAATATCAGATATAAATGGGGGCCTATGTGTTTGAAAAGAGCTCAAGGAGGGAATTGTGATTCTGTTTTAATGGCATCATAAGAAATTGTGGACAGTGTGAAGTATCTGACAACGCGTATACAGTCCTGTTACACTATAAGAGAACACGTTGGATATGCCAACATTTTCATTTCTTGAGAGCTGGGTGTAAACATTAGGAGAAGTGCAAACATGTAGACATCGATTAGCTAAGCAAATTTTGAAAGATCTGATTTTTGATTTTTCTCTAAAAAAAAAATTGTTGCAAAAATTATGTAGGATTTGGAATGAAACTAACAAGAACTAACAAAGAACTGTTATTCGTCCATTTTCTTAAAAAATTTATTTTTGATGTGTTAACATCTATAGGCACGGGTAGGGGAATCTATCAAAGTGAACACATGCAAACAACACACAGCGTTAGCATCACATACGTGGTTGTTGTACAACAATAGTATCTGCCTGTAAATAAGTATGATGGTATTGATGTAGTGGCAGCGAACAAACAAGCAGGTCGTCGCCGCCAAAGAGTATTGAATAGTATAGAGAACTCACGGAACGAATTGTATGACTCAAAAGCACTGGCGACTTCCAGCGAATGATTCAAAATCTGTTGCTCTATTTTTGTCATAATTTGGTCCATCCATAATTTTCGTGTGAAATGTTTTATTTATTATAATTACTTGTATTAATATAAATCCACATTTATAAATAATTGATACAAAAAAAATAACAGAATTAAAACGGCTCTTTTTACATTCACGTGCATTGAATGCATTATCTGTTTTTTTTTTTTTGATGAAATAACAATCTGTGTCTCTTTTGCTTCTCCTTCCTTTGTTGTCACTCAAGGTTTTATTTTCAGAAGGTTTAAACGATGCGTTGGTTATCACTATTAGGCACATAAACAATATACTTATATACAAATCTAGTTCAGGCAAGCCAAGTGTGGATTAATTACTTGTGTTTTTGATTACTATATTTCACAAATGGTCCGCCGTTCCGATTTTCCCACTAAAGGCTCGGACAGATAAGGGGCTTCACATTGCTGCTCTTGCCAGTTTTTTTTCCTCAAAATCGTTTCTTATTTTGGTTGCGTACATAAATATATACAACACACATACACAAAAACCAAAACATCATCATAAACCATTTAACCATCCGATCCTTTGTTTACTCTTCTTCACTTATCAAGCCCTTTTGGTATCCTCTTTCCGATGACTCATTGACGACTGAAACTAAAATGCAATGCATCAGCCAAAATAAGAAACACTGACTTTATCTGCAATTTTCACGCACATTCAGGCATATTTATGAATCACTGACTGAGAGAATAGTGCAAAAATACAGATACACCCTTACAAGATAGAATCTCTCGTTGTCCCTCTTTTATTCTCTTGCTCTCAAAAGAGCATTAACAGTATAACAAACATATCTGTATTTGTATCACAAACGCAGATATGATTTGGGTCTCAAGAACGTATATTATAACATATTAATAATTTTGTCTCAAACTTGTAATATTGCATAGCAAGCACAATGTGTTTGGACACAAGTATATTATATTTGCGACAAGCTCCAAACGCACGTTATATTTGCATTTTTCAGCGTGTAGCTTTTCGCCCCAGTTTAATTGTATCCTGCTACACTAAACAGTAATCAGAAAAGTTAAAGTTGTTTAAAGCTTAAAGCTGTTAGGCCCCGATCAGTGAGTCTAAATTGAAGGTTACCTCTTTTCGGCAGCTTTTCCCATTTGCTTAATGGGATTTAAAGGAAAACTAAATATCTAATTTACCAAGTTGTAGTAAGGAAACATAAAGTATTGATTCTATTTTTTTCCATTTTAAAAGTTTGATATCATTCTGCCCACTGATACCTTGACTACAACCACTGAGCAAGTAACGCAACAAAAGAAAAAAAATAAAGGGTTTGAAAAAGGACCAACGGCGCCAGCAAAAGTCAAAGATATCGATTTCTTGTCGTTGCCAAGGCCTACTGAAATTATCTGAGCAATATTATTTTCGTTGAATGCACAAAAGTACCTTTGGAAGATACTTTTTTGACGTTTTCCGAAATAGGGACGAAAATAGCACGTACGGAATAGAAGAAAATAAATATTTTCTCATTACATCCCACGAAGGGATAGGGGAGAGAGCTTCTCACAATCACTGAACTGTGCGCTTTCCTGTTTTCACTCATTAATTGGGATCTACAGTTTTACACCGGTTCTGAACTGTTTTTTGACAACCTATTTCATGGCTTATTAGTCGATAATATCGCAATCATTAAGCGAGGTGACCGTCGTCGAAAAGAAGTGTGAGGTGGTTAGGGCAAGGATCCAACTCACGGTCTCTCGCACAACAGCCGCGCACACTTACCATTGCTCCATCGACGCCCATCGAGATAAAGGATTTAAACATTTTTCGAAAAAAGTCCCATTTAATTTCACTGAAGTCATTTTATCTCAAAAATGAGCTTCGGTATTGAAAATCATATGTTTTTCGACATTTTTCAAATACAATTTCGGCTCAAAATAAAAATTCCACGTGGGAATAAAACCAGCAATGGGACCTAAAATGGGGACTGCCCTACCTGGATTTTAATAGCCTCACCTAAGGCACTCATTCTGCAAAGAAATAATTCAGCCCACAGACTGGAGTAATAATACATACAGAACCACATAAATTAACTAAAGATTTAATTCGATCAACAACTATATTTGTTTGAATTATCCCCCATGAATGCGTATTTTTTTTTTTCAATTAATGACATTATTTAATTGATACCACCAAGTTCTTTATCGCTGCAAAATCAAACAAGAATTTTATTGAGAACGCCTACATCTTAATTGAAATCGATTTTTATTTTTTCTGTGTATAATCGGTGGTTTAAAGAACTCAAAAAATTTTCACTAGACTAAAAGTTATTGAATTTTGGAAACGAAACCCACTGTGCGGCATTTATAATTATATTAATGTTAATTAATTTATATCAATCCATTGATTGAAATTATTTTAGAATGGTTTTTATAATGTTTTTCATTCTCTGGCGCCAGGACAAGCTACAATGTTGCCAGCGTAATACAAAAATTGGTGTATGTATAATGTTAGTAACACGTTTTTCTTTTATTTTCTGAATATTAAAATTTAAATATTTTGAAATTTTCTAACGAATATGAACCAAAATGGCAAATTCATGTTCCATAGGATGAAAAATTACAGTCGTTGCGATTTGCTATTACCTAGGCAAAAGGCAATACAACTGTTTTCACTAGCAACTGTCAACAATGACAATATTTTTGCAATTTCCATTAGATATTATAATACAAACTCAAATCTAATGCAAATTACACAACCTCATGCATGACAACTTGTCTTTACATCTATTCAACCATTGTTGGTCGTGTGATCCTAAAACTATACCCTAATTTTGATTCCTTTTTAAATTATTAAATTGTCATACAAAACTTTTTAATTCACTAAAAGGTTTCCTTCGAAACTTTGCAACAAAAAATTGCTAACGTCAAAGCGTTCGAGGCTTTCAAAAGTGAACCAGCAACAAACACCATAACTGTAATAAAAGCTACAACATTTGGAAAAGCATCTACAAAAACAGAAAGATAAAATACGTGAACGTTTTTCTTAATTTCGTATGAAACGAAAATAAAGCGTAAGACTTTAAGTAGAAACTACTCGTTTTCAATGACAAAATTATTAATTCATAAAGAAACTAAATGAAAAAAAAGTCGCATCTTTTCCCCTCTGTCGAACATACGAGTTTAGATGAAACTTATAAAAGTTTAAACAAAACGTTAAGAAACAATAAAAATCGAGAATGGAATATAAAATAGAACAAAACAAAACAAGAATGAATGGGATAAAGGACTCGCACAACTATGAAAAAAATTTAATATGAATAAAATGGTTTTGGTTTTGAATGAGCTAAATGGATGGATGCAAAATTGGTTGGGTTGCATGAAGGTACGAACAAAAGCTAAGATAAATCAAGGATATTTAAGGGAGACGTCTTTAATTGGTCTTGAAGGAGGAGGAGAGAGCAACAGCGACTGTGCAAAAATAATTTCATTTGTATATTTTGTGGCACAAGGTCGGTTTAACAGACAAAAAAGACTAAATAATAATAATATAACAAATGCCATTATAGAGTTATACTTTCTATAATTAACCCATTTATAAATGTAGTAATTTTACTAATCGAGGCAGGACAATTTTGGCAGACCGCTTTAAAGGCGGTGGAATAAACTGTGCTCGACCATTAAGGGCAATAATAAAGGTGATAATATAAATCCACAAGCAATCTCCAAAATGGGAAGTATTTAGGAAAACTTGTAAGTGGTTTTAAAATCGAGACAGTTAGTTTCACCAACTACACTCACTGAAACATTCTGTTGAGATAATAGAATTGGCCGTAACCGAATTTATGTAGGAGTTCTTATTATACAGATTCGGCGTAGCGAAATAACTCCCACATGAAATAACTCCTACCAGAAAAATGAAATAAGTCCCAAAAAATTTCCATACAAAAGTGGAAGTTACTTCATATGAAATAACTCGCACTTTAGTAGGACTTATTTCGTTTTTTTTGGGAGTTATTTCATTTTTCCTGGTGGGAGTTATTTCATAATGAAATAACTCCCAATGTTATGACAATGAAATAGCTCCCAAAAAAAATGACCGTTTGTACAAGGCCCATATAACAAGTTCTGTAGGAGAAGTCTTGGGACTTATTTCACTTTGCTATTGGGAGTTTTTTAATTTTTTGTGGAACTTATTTCATTTTTTCGTTATTGGAAGTTATTTCATTTTTGGTGGGAATTATTTCGTTGGGATTTATTTCATGGGAGTTATTTCATGGGGAGGTATTTCGCTACGCCTACAGATTCTAATACAGAGGTGTTACAACCGAACCTAGAGCTTGTCATAACAGAAATTTAAATTTGACACAATCGAATCAAAACATTTTATTATTAAAATTAACATTTATAATGGGGACCAATGGTTCTCTGGAGATGGAAAGAAGTTGCGATATTTTTCGAACACTTGCATAGTGGAAAACTCTCAATTCAGATGAGTTTGTGTTTGCATTTAGTAGGATGAATTTTTTAAAAGCTGCATTCCAAACAACCGCTGATGAAGATCTGTGACTAGATCTGAAACATCTGTACGGTTTGCCAGGAATCATGAGGATGCATTTGCAAAACATTTTCTTTTTTTAAAAGACTATATCTCTATTTATAGAGATATAAAGACGGTGTTGAGCTTGAATAATGAAATAAAAAGTACCAATGACATGGCCCAATAGACAAATAATAATAAAAAAAAAAATTACCCGGTTGGAACGAAGTTCCTTTCGCTATATATTATGAACTGGTTAGTTTTGAAAACCCCTAAGGCGCCTGTTGAAAAATAGTATAATTTAAATGGATTTTTAAGAAAAGATACTTTTTGTAAAATGATAAATTGTTTTAAGAAATTTTTTATTATTGAATGTATTTGTAAAAAAAAAAGTATATTTTTAGGTCGTTTTTGTAAGAATATGTATTATATTTTCCCGAAAAGGTCCGTTCTTTAGTTACGGTACTTATTTTTTAAAAGCTAATGTTGTTTTAAGAAAGGGTACCAATTTTAATAAGAAGTACTTTCTGTAAGAAAAAGCCTAGGAGTATGCATTTTTTTACAAAGAAGTACTTTTTTTCAGAACAGGTACTTTTTAAACAAGTGGTACTTTTTTTAGGAAAAGGCTATTTTTTTAAGAAAATTTTTTTATTTTCAGAAAGGTTACTTATGTCAAGAAAAGAAAAGGTATTATTTTATTTTTAAGAAATGGTACTTTGGAGGAAAGGAATGTTTGTATGAAAAGCAACTTTTTCACGAGAAGGTATTTTTTTTTTTGAAGAAAAGTTTTTTAAGGAAATGGGAATTTTTTTACAACTGGTCCTTTTCTCAAGAACAGGTACAATTTTTAGAGTAGGCACTTATTTCAAGAAAATTTATTTTGTTTTACATAAAACGTACTCTTTAAAGAATAGGTAGTTTTTAAGAAAAGGCAATTTGTTGTAATATAATGTACTTTTTTAAGAAAAGATACTGTTTAAAAAAAAACAATTTGTTGTAAGATAATGTACTTTTTTAAGAAAAGATATTGTTTGAAAAAAATTATGTACTTTTTTTTAAGAAAATTTACGTTTTTAAGCAAAGGTACTTCTTTTAAGATAAGATATTTTTTAAGAAAAGGTAATCTGTTTAAAATTATGAGTAGGTCTTTTTTTTAAGAAAACTTACTTTTTTTAAAAAAACCTACTTTGGCTTTTCTAGATTTACTTTTTATTCGGTTCAAAATTACAAAATATAATAAACAGGCTCCACCTAGAAAATTTCCCATTAAAGAACAAATTTCTCCCCATATGTTAGTCTAGACACAAACCAAACCAAAAGTAAGAGTGTTAGAGTAAGTGTGCTGCCAAATGTAATTCCATGCTCAGGGTTGTATTTAATGGATTTGCCAGTCTTGCAGTTTGGCTTTTCTACATTTAATTTTTATTGGGTTGAAAACTACAATATGTAATAAACAGGCTCCACCTAGAAAACTTCCCGTTAAACCAAACCAAGTCAAAAGTACCCAATATAGTTGATAATAATGGGTTGTAATAAAGTAGTTAAAAAAAAGTTGTTTACAATTTGTTCATTTAGCCCCCATCCCCAACGTGGGATAAGGAACTTCGTTCCAAAATATAAATTATTAAATTGCTATTGTTTATTATGGTGCTAATTTTTTTTATAATTACTTGAATTCAATAAACGTTCCGAATCAAAAATAATTATTTATGAATTTTTTTTTGCTAAAAAATAAGATTATGCGGTGATTTTTTTAATATTACTAAAATTTAATCATTACCATTGAAAAAATCCTTAAAACGAATAATATAATCATTAGTATATCATTTATATAATAAAACTCATAATTATTACGGTCCCTGAATTCTGTGGATGAAGGAACAACGGACGACGACTGTTTCGGAGATAAGAAATGATTGTCCAAATTATCAAAGTTAAGAGTTACTGGTACAATTAAATTACGATCACTAGAAGATTTTATACCATCTTGGGAAGGACGAGAGGTCCTCAGCCCATTTGAAAGTATCAAACACATCCTCCAACGATTTAAGTTTCGAACTAATAGAGAAAAAATCAGAATTTAAATTTTGAAATGCCTTCTTGGCCTCCTTAAATAGCTTATAAAAGTCAACATTGAATTCCCGACACTTCCAATATGTTCAGCGACGCCCGTTTGCCTTACCCGTTATTGTGTCATAATGCCTTCTATTGAATCCAGCACACTTCACATGGGCATGACTATCACAAAGCCAACATAAAAGAAAAAACCCCATATACGTCCCTGACTGTTCCAATCTAGAAATAATTACAAATTATGTCTAAACGTGTGCAATAAAATAAAATAACAAAACGAAATGGTACATCTTTCAAACACTAAACCACGAAATCCTAAAAGTATGCACAATAATACTGGGTTATAACATAATACGGTTGCTTGTTCATTTAACCCCCATCCCGCAACGTGCGATAAGGAAATTCGTTCCAAAAAAAAATCATCCCAAATTAGGTTGTCCTATTTGCATTTTTCTATCCTTTAAATATACATTTTATCAATTTAATTTGTAAATTTTTAATTATTTTAATTTCTAAATTGAAGTCATTAATAATTTTTTCACAAAATAAAGATTTTTATAGAGACTTAGACGGCCTTAGACATCAATGCGGCAAAGAGTACAATCTTGACACCCCATGCGGAATATACGGTTCGCAAAATATGTAATAGTGAGGAATAGTTCCCCCAGAAACCCTATTTGAGTACACAAATGGAACACGATGCAATCACGTTACCAACGGCGCAATTCTTATATGTACCCAGCCTTAGGAATAATCGAGATTTGAATTTGAAAGCTTCACTATGAGTCTCATTTTAGGGCGATTAACCAAAACACAATGTTGACTAGGCCAAGACAGTGTTGGACCTACTCTAGAGAATAAAATTCGTAACCCAGTTATCCAGTAATAAGACTAAGATGTTATTTGACCTATCCTAGGTCAGACTAATAGCAGAAGTCTCCACAAAACAAACATAAAAAATCCTCATTGGAACCGTTTGAAAATTCCCTATCATTTTGCATTTTCGTTTACAACTAAGACCCACATGGGCCTTAACCTTAACATATGGGTGTGGCCGAGATCGCATGTCGAAAAAAAAGCTACCACAGGATTCGTGAGAAAATAACCTTTAATTTGTGTACTCGCACTCACCTATTCCATGGGTCCGTTTTTTCGATTACCCAGAGACTGTGTCATGTGAGGTTGCTGTAATTATATATCTTACGAGTTATCCTGGAGCACCTAAAGAGTGTTCCGTGTGAGGTCACTCTGACCTCAATAAGTGTTCTAGGCTCATTACTCTGTGAACTGAATAAGCAATTCCAATCCTCCAGTTTATCCAGTAGTATTACAGGAGTGGGTTTTTATTTCTTTATATTCTCATTGATTTCCTTGTTCTGCTTTTTAAAAAAAACACGAACTGAAACAAAAGAAACTGCACACCATACTGCGACACGAAGTGGATGCAATTCCATTTCATGGAGTTTCTGTGGGTTGGAAGCACTGCATTTTCGACAATTTTGTTTATTTATGTTACCGTTTTAATCGAAATGGGCCTCGTCAGACATGAAAAGACAGTTCAATATGTTTCCGTCCTTTTCCACCATTTGAAGCATCATTCCAAGCGAATCGGGAAGTCTGCTGCGTTCAGTTTGTTGGCATTTAAATTTTGTATGGGATTAAGTCCAAATCTTTTGTGCATAATTGACTGCAATGACTGTCTGCCTTTACCCATTTGAGCAGATAAGCTTCTTGTCGAAACTCTTGGATTGTTTTGTATAGCAGCAGCTACAGCAGCGATTGTTTCCTCCGTCCGAACTGAAGGGTTTTGATGGTAAGGTTTCTATTGGCTGTCCCGTGATCGGAAAAATTGTTAACAAGTCTCACTATGGCCCATCTGCTCAGAGGATTACCGCCAAACGTGCGCCTATATTATCTTTGGACCGAAACTACGGACTGCAGTGCGTGATAGCGGCGGACAGTCCAAATTTTTGTTTCAGTGTCCCAGTTATCCATTTTTGTTAAACTTTAAAATCAATCTGCAAAATAAAAAAATATAAACCAGATTCATTAAATAGAAAAAAGTTGTTAAATTTTTTTTTGGTAGCGGCTTTCATCAGCCACCCGGTAGAAAGCGCCCAGCTCATTGGTTCTGAGAAGCTCTCCCCAATTCTTTCATGGGATGTAATGGGAAACCATTGTTTTTATTTATGGAGGCAAATATAAGGATTTTGTAGCTTGTAGCAAAAATACTATACTTGTGTGCAAACTATTCAATATAACATGTTGGAGACACAATGATTAAAAGGCTAAAGTAAATGTTCTTGCAACCCAAACGTGGGTTGTTTGCTTAAAACCGCTAAAAATAAACACAAGGCAGACAACGAAGAAACAAAAATGCAGCAGATATTCAATTCATGAAAACAGTGCTTGCGAACAAGTACATGTTTCCTGCAATATGTTGCTGCGGGTATTACTGGAAACTCGTCTCTGGTATTTGTGGGCGCTTTCCATCATGGGACATTTCACGAGTTTTTGATCTTTTGGCCTCTTCTTTCAGACAGCTTAGGTGTACTGATGACAACTGATCTCTTGCCGCCTGGACCGGTGTTCGTGGTCGATTTTCTTCGTGAAAGATGTACGATGCTATCAACCTATTCTTGTATTCGTTCAGATCCAGCTTGGCGGCAACGTTGTCTCTGTCACTATATGTAGTTAATAGGATTATAAAGTACTCCGATCATTTCTTGTCACAATGAATGCTCTGGGAATACTAACGTTGGGAGTAACTATTGTTCTGGACCCCATCGTTCGCATTCCACAAAAGCTGACGATAACAACCCAGGGACGACCTTTATATGTCAGCATTTTATAACCGTAATATATCCCCTTGACAGTTCCGACAATGCAGAGACTCGATACGTCAGATTTCATTTAATGCCTTACATAAACAACATTGTGTTTGTTTAAAGGAATGTCCTTGCGTTAAACTTTGTTGTCCCATAACTTTAGTCGATGTATTTATTCCCTTTAACATCCACACCATTAAAGGATAATTATTTTTACCACCTTATGCAACAATTCTCTTTAAACCTTTTGCTGCCGTGACTACATGAAATGATGTCCTTGCAAATTTTCTTCAACATTTCACAAACATTCTACCCGTTAATGAAATGGTTGAGGCAACGAACAAACAAGTCATGCAAATTAAACTTTAATATTTGTAATGCAATGCGAAACTTTTGCTGTATTCTTGCAGCAGTCTTAGTTAGATGACATAGACTGGAATTAAAAGTTTCATGGGAAACGTCAACTTCTTCCGCCAGAGTGACATTTAACTATTTGTTATTGTGAAAATCTGTTCATTTCTAAGTCTCAAAGAAATTTATTTAATAAACTAAATGCTCAAAAGAAGTCTCTGTGTACATACATGTGTACAAACTTGAAAGGGTTCTCTGTTGTTAGTTTTAATTACAAATCTTAAAGTTAATATACAATTGTTTGACTTCCAGTTTTAATAAATAAATTAATTAGACAAAAATGATTATAATTCGATTGACTTTAATGAATTGGACTATTTGCCCATGTAGTCGATAAATAAATATATGGTTTCCCATGACATCCCATGAAGGGATTGGGGAGAGCTTCTCACAACAAGTGATCTATGCGCTTTCTTGTTCTGCACTCACTGATTGAGAGCTACAGTTTTTGCACCTGTTCCGAAGGGCATTTTGAGAAGATTTTTCATGGTTAAGTATTCGATAGTGTCGCCATTACTAAGTGATGTAGTCGACGAGAACAAATAAATTTCAAATTGTATTAGAACGTAGCAGGAACACACATTCTCTAGTAAGGGTTTTGGGTAGCAAATATGTGACCCCACCTATTAGTATTCGATATGGAAATAAGAATTTATTCATAATCTCACCTAAGAGATCACAGGAAATCATCAGATACCTATGTACAAATCATCATAACCATTTATTTAAACAAACATGTGTATCTATTTTCTACTGTAAATGTTTAAATACGATTTAAAAAATTTTTACCAAATAACTCCTTTAGATATGCAAAAATTTCATGTGAAAATATATAATCTTCTATCAAAATGCATTCAATTTCTTTCTCCTGCAATAATATTTTAAGAATAATTTCAATTCCCTCCTTCACACGAAAAATAAAAGAACATGCAATTTGCCACCATATACGTAAACTTGTATAAACATTTCTGACTTTGCCAAAGGACGACGACATTTCTTACTCTTTAGTGGGAATGACTGAGCGGATGAAGAAAGGATGATATCTTAAGTCAAGTGCTGCTGACAATAAGAAGACTCATAAATAAATGAATACTTGAGTGTTGCAGTTAGGAACATCATGAGACACAAAATGGAAAACGGAAGTGTTAAATTGTAAAACAAAAATATAAAAATCTACACATACACAAACAAACTCGAGCTTAAAAGTTACATGAATATGAAATGAAAACAAAGATAAAGATAAAATGAAAATGAAAATAAATATATAAAAAAACATATATAGATTCATTCATACTCGTACAATTGAATAAATTTATACAGCAAAAAGGAGGTAGTCCTGTCAACTACTGCACTCTTCGTTATGCCGAAGGGGTAGAGGAACTACAACAACGAGTGCGACTACAGTCTCAATCATTCGTTTGCTTTCTTTGATTTATTTTCATAGATGCTAGAGAAAACACTCAAGTGTTTCAAGAATTGTAGTCATCAACTGCTGCTGTAACGTTGTCAGCATTGCATCATCGTCACCCAGACCGACAGCTTCGGCATCAGCCTCAACATAAGCACTTTTGTTCCTTATCTGGAAGATGTTATAGTGGTTCAAGTCTTTCTCATGAATATCTGACACAATCTGACATGTGATTATTTTACTGGGGAGGATACATTCAAGAGACCCAAACAAAAGCATCCGTCTAGCTGTCTATCTATTTTTGTATATTTTAACATGCACACATAAAATGTCATTCAAATTACACTTGGATAGATAGATAGGGAGCCAAAGTGTTATAAAGGATTGAAGTACGGACAAGTTCTAAAACTTCGGTCATAGTGGTAGTGATTTTTAGTCTTCCGTAATTTGCAAGTAGTTTTCAATTTGTGGTCGTCGGTGGTGCAATGGTGGTGTGCGCAACTAGTGTACATGAGGACGCAGGCTCGATCCCTGCTCTCAGCATCTTACACTTATTGCGCCGACGGTCACCGTGGTTAGTGATGGCGACAATCGATACAAAATGTTGACTTTTCGACTTTTCGATTATTTCAAGTATACGAAAAGTCGAGTTTTAATCGACTTTTCGATTATTTCAAAAGCATGCTAAATCGGCGTTTCGATTATTTTAAATATATTTTTCGATTAGTTCAAAAGTATGAAAAGTCGACTTTTCGATTATTTATTTTTCGATTATTTCAAATATATGAAACGTCGACTTTTCGATTATTTCAAGTATACGAAAAATCGAGTTTTAATCGACTTTTCGATTATTTCAAAAGCATGAAAAGTCGGTTTTTCGATTATTTAAAATATATGAAAATTGGACTTTTAATCGACTTTTCGATTATTTCAAAAATGTGAAAAGTCAACTTTTCGATTATTTCAAAAGTATGGAAAGTCGAATTTTCGATTATTTCAAATATATTAAAGTCGACTTTCTATCGACTTTTCGATTATTTCAAATATATGAAAACTCGAGATTTAATCGAGTTTTCGATTATTTCAAAAGCATGAAAAGTCGACTTTTCGATTATTTCAAATGTACGAAAAGCCGACTTTTAATCGACTTCGATTATTTAAATAGTATGAAAAGTCGATTTTCGATTATTTCAAATATATGAAAAGTCGAGTTTTAATCGACTTTTCGATCATTTCAAAAGCACGAATAGTGGACTTTTTGATTATTTCAAATATATGAAAAGTGGACTTTTAATCGACTGTTCGACTATTTCAAAAATATGAAAAGCGGGCTTTTCGAGTATTTCAAATAAAGGGTCCGCCAAATAACTTTTTTTTTTTGAAAATGCTATAAAAAAAAACTAGTGAATATTTTCTCAAATTTATTTTTTTATTTGAAAGTACAATCCTTCCGGTTAATAATGGAAAATAATTTCGTTCAAATGGCTGCCTCGGCTGGCCATGCAGTAGCCTGCACGATCGGTCCAATTTTTAAGCACATTATCGATTGTGTGCAGCCGTATTTCACCAATGGCTTCACGAATATTGTCCTTTAAAGCGTCAATTGTCTCTGGCTTGTCGGCGTAACGCTTATCTTTGAGGGCACCCCACAAATAATAGTCCAACGGTGTCAAATCGCAGCTCCGAAGTGGCCAAACGACATCAGCTCTGCGGCTGATAATGCGATCTTCAAAAACAGGGCGCAAAACATCGAGTGTAGTAGGTTCGGCTGTGTGGCACGTAGCGCCGTCCTGTTGAAACCAAATGTTGCCAATATCCTCCTCTTCAATTTTTGTGAACAAAAATTCGTTCAACATGGCCCGGTAACGATCGCCATTGACTGTAACGGCCACTCCTTGCTCATTTTCGAAGAAAAATGGCCCAATTATGCCTCTGGACCAAAATTCGCACCAAACAGTGACTTGTTTTGTTTGCATCGGCTTTGCAATGTATGCGTGCGGGTTTTCTGTGCCCCAAATGCGACAATTTTGCTTGTTTACAGACCCGCCAAGATCAAATTGAGCTTCATCTGAAAAGATGATTTTTTTGGCAAAATCGGCATCTTCTGTAAGTCGATCGCAGGCCCATTTTTCCCATATTTCCCAGCGTTGTTCAAGCGTATACACAACCATATTCGTTCAGCGGAAGGATAAAACTAATTATCTGTCAAATCAGACATGAGCTAAGTGTTACCATTCACGAAATAAGCACTAGTTGAAAAAAAACGTTAGATGACGGACCCGTTATATGAAAAGTCAACTTTTAATTGAATTTTCAATTATTTCAAAAGAATGAAAAGAAGACTTTTCGATTGTTTCAAATATATATAAAGTCGATATTTAATCGAATTTTCGATTACTTATCGATTATTTCAAAAACATGAAAAGTCGACTTTTCGATTATTTCAAATATAATAAAAGTCAACTTTCCGATTATTTCAAAAGCATGAAAAGTTGATTTTCGATTATTTGAAATATATGATAACGTCAAATTTTCGATTAATTAAAGTATTTGTATGAAAAGTCGACTTTATTAGAAATCAGAGTAAATCAGAGAGGCATTTGTTTTCGATGCGATCGAAAAATTTTTAATTTTTTAGAGATTTATTAAGCTTTGTATTTTTAGCTCGGGAGCCTAATAAGGGTGTCTCAGTAAGATTGCACTTTTTAAATTGAGTTTAATTTTTTTTGTGCAAGTGGCAACTCTGAAATTTGGCAGCTGTCACATATGTGTACTCCGGTTATTAAAAATATGGAGCCCCTTAGGAAAGAATAACGCGTTATGATTATGAAAACCATTTACAACAATTTGGAAAATTTAGTCGTACTGACCGCTCGCAAACTGTGAAGAATTTCCTGTCAAGAAAGTGAACCTAATGTGTGAACCAATCGAAGAGGGGTCAACAAAATTGAAGAAACTGTGTGGGTTATGGACAGAAGGTCACGTGTGCTTCAACGTACCTTTCGATGTGTTGAAAAAATTGCTACTGTAAAATAGAGTGTAGCCGAAACCCGAAACATCAATTCGGCATCTTTTTCATCAACTTTTCACGAAGCAGTGCTCAGCGAATTTTAGCAAAAGATCACAACCTTCATGCGTGCAAAATTCAACTTAGTCAGGAGCTCAACCCAGCAGACCATAGAAAGCGCCTGCAAATCGTTCAATGGGTAATTGAGCAAAGTGAAATCAATGCAAATTTTTCACAAAAAAAAGTCATCTTCTCCGATGAAGCCCATTTCTATCTGAATGGCTTCGAGAATACACTGTGAACTGTGAATGACTGTGAACGGCATTCGTTACATGAACATGATAACGGATTGTTTGTGGCCTCAACTCGACAGCATGGATCTGGACGACATCTGGTTTCAGTGAAACGGCGTCACCTACCACATCGCACATGAAACAAACGATTTATAGCGGCAACGATTTCCGGAACAAATTATCTCAAGAAATTCTGATGTCAACTGGTCCCAAAGATCATGCCATTTAACGGCGTGTGATTTCTTTTTTTGAGCTTTTGTGAACCCTCGGGTTTATGTGAATAAACTAGAAACAAATCCTGAGCTCAAGTTTGCGATCGAACGCGTCATCGGTGGAATACAGCCACATCTCTGTGACGAAGTCATGGAATGTGTCATGAAAAGGCCTATTATTAGAGCCGTGGTGGCCATTTAACGGACATTTTATTCCATACATAATCGGAACATGTCGTCTTTACAATCGAATAAAAAAATCACTACTATTTCAAAAAATACATGTATTTATTTTGAAGTGGAAAAGTGCATTCTTACTGAGACACCTGTACAAATATTGAGAAAATTTGTTTGGAATTATTAGGAATGTGGTCAAAATTGTAGAAGTGGTTATAAAGCGAGGCAAGAAGGGAAAGTTTTCAAAATGCTTAAAAAATGCTTTTAGTTGATGACGAATGTACGTGCCACTTATTGTGAATGTGGGTAAGACAGGGTAAAAGGGGATGGCGAATAGGATAAAAATTAAAAATGCGAGTAAACACCTTTTGGGATGATTAGGAATGTGTTTCAAATTCTGAATGTGGATAAGAAAATTGTAAACTGATGTAAAAATAGGTAAAAGTTCATAATGCGAGAAAAAATTGTTCGCAATAATTGGGAATGAGGTAAAATGTGTGTGTGTGTATGTGGGAATAATTGGGAATGAGGTAAAAAGTGTGTATTTGGGTCAGAAAAATTGGTTTGAATGGTCATAAATGTTTTATAAATTGTAAATATGGGCAAAGGGGTAAAAACGGTAAAGTCTCAAATATCGAGAAAAATAGTTTGGATTGGTAATGACGGAGAGAAAAATAGAGTGTGGGGGGTAAATAGAGAACAAAAGGCTAAAAATTAACTATTGGGAAAAAACCTTTTAAAATGATTGAGAATGTATTAAAATAGTGTTGCGGTTAAAAGGGAGCAAAAAGTGGTAAAAATTAAAAATGCGAGAAAAATCGTTCGGAATGATTTTAAACCATTTTTGCCCCTTTTTCAACCATTAATGCTTCCTCCGTTTTATCCACATCCACTAGTTTTTAACACACTCCCAATCATACCAAACAAATTTTCTCATAGTTTTAAATGTTACGCCTTTTTAACCCATATGTTTGTGTGGCACAACAACCGGTCTTAGACGACCTTCACGAAATGAGTCCTGAAGCGAACGTCGCGACGTCGCCCGGAATTAAATTCACTGTTTTTTCACAGTACTGTGGAATGTTGGATCCTCGCCATTTAAAGATTTGAGTTCATCACTGCACTCTTCTCTTGGTAATCCACTTCGAAATTAGTGAAGGATAATCGCACCAAAAAGTTTATGAGTTTTCATTGAGATAAATTTTTCGAGTGCTTGGAAAGGCCTTATTACTCGATAGTGTAGCCGTCACTAAGCGAGGTGGCCGTTATCGAAAGAAGTGTAAGGTAGTCAGAGCAGGGACAGAACCCACGTTCTCTCGCACAACATTCACGTGCACACTAACCGTTGTACCACCGACGGCCACTAATCTCTAATAAATTATTATAAAACAGTTTCATATGGTTTGAATATGTAGTAATATTTTGGGCGTTAATGTGAGATTTCTCAGTTTAAACGGCCTTTGATTTCGTTTAGAATGGGAAATTTCAATTCATTTGAAATTTGGTTCCCTTTCTTTGTTTTCTAAATTCTAATAAAATTTATCAATATTATCTTGTTTTTCCCCCCAATTAATGGGTATTGCAATTCTCAACTTCTTTTAGAATTTTGCCAACAAAACTAAATTTAAAATGAAATTTAAATTGAATTGAATTTAATTTAATTTGAAATGAAATTTCCTTAACCTATAATATAAATTCTCAATTTCGTTGGAATTGTATTTTATTTTAAAAACATTATTTCAATTTAATTTCGATTTCACCGAATTTAAAAATCAAATGTACATTTTAATATTTCTCAATGTTAAATAAATACCCACAGTTTAATTTATAGTTATACAGAAAACCTAACTTTCATTTAGATTTCCCCCAAAATGCAGTGAAAATAAAAATAATTTAAATTTTTCTAAATTGAATTAGATAATCTCAATTTCTTTTCTCAAATTTCTTATAGAAACCTCTCGATTTCAATTGGAATTGGTTTAGTAGAATGCAGCAGCTAAGATTTTTGTTATTCTTTGGGTGTGTGTGCATTAAATCGGTGCGATATAAAACCAGAAACATTCAGTTTATTGTTTTTTTTTATAGATGTTTTCCATGCCCTGCAAACATAAACACTTGTGGTATGTAAATTCGCAACGTGTTTGTGTGTGTGTGTGAATTCGAATGCATATGTCCATACAGTAAGAGTGAGAGAGAAGTGTAAGCTTTGGGGCAATTGTATGTAAAGTGTGCATTTCCTGTTACTGTTATACAACTTCGTATACAATTTCCTTCCTTCCTTTCGGGCGAAAAAAAAACACATCACATCGACTTGTCGGTGTCGCCGCTGTCGGATGACTAAATCTGTATATGTGTAACACACACCAACTGCAAATCGAGTAAAAGCTATTCCTGTTTTTATGATAAAGGAAATAAAACCCAAACGCAGTTTATGCATTCGTTTATTTTATCTCTGCATAAACGTGGATGTGTGTGTGTGTGTGACTGAGTATGTGTGTCCCTTCGTCCCTTTTATATGTAACTAATGGTGCATAGATATTCCGGGAAGGATAAGGTTCATATCTCTACAAGTACATGCTTGATTGTAAAGTGTTGAAACTATACTCTAAAAGTGTTAGACAGTTGCACATGCTGTATGTGAAGTGCGTCGTCGTTCCTGGAAAACCGGATACACTGATTTCATTTAATACTGTTTGCTTTGGCTAGTAGTGTGAACAAATTCGTTATTGTTAGTCTAGTTATAGAGTGGAATCCTTGAGAAGCGAATAAATAGAATCATTCGGTAGCTTCCAATATATGTTTTCAATTTATTCAAATAGACATGTAGTTATTTTATTTTCTGGAATTAAAGAAGTGGGCTGATCAAGGCCAAATGGGGTATATTTTTAGATTGGTTTTAAATAGGCTTGGCAATATTTTGCAGAATAAAAATAATTGTTATTACAATGCAAAATGTTAAAACCAAAATGAATTTATAAATTGGAAATATTATAAGAAAATAATACATATCCTTTTAGTGCGATTGTTGAAGGTTTACCTGTTAGCCTTTTTCACTGTTCTACGAACTACGATGAATAAAGAACCATAGGAACCTTAATCAACTTTCTCTTCAGATATAAAAACTCTTTCTGGTTCTGATCAAAAATAATAAGGAAGTATTCAAAATTTAAATGCTCGAGCGTTTGGTCGATTTTTAAAGAAATTTTATTCTCCAATATTTCGCTGCCCTTTTGCTAGCATCGCGGGGAAGATAAACACAATTATCAAATAAAAATTAAATGAATTAATAAATAAAAATTGTAAACATACTCGTATACTGTGTTAAAAACATGCTCATATCCTCTAGACGGGGATTTAAGGGACATGGAAATTTCAAAAGTTCATGCACAAAATTGCTATAATAATTTTAGATTTTAATCAGGATATAAAGGGAAACAATTTTTCTAAAATGGCTAAGTGTCTTGGAAGGTCTGAAGCTGAAAATGAAGTTTTAAACTTTCACTGTCTCTTCTTAGACTCACTGACCAGACCTAAATTGCTTCACTGATTCGAATAGACACGCTGTAACAAACTTTTACACAATTGGATACATAGTAGTGCTGAAACGACTTATGTATCTCAGTAAGAATGCGCTTTTTCATTCTAAAATAAAAACACGTATTTTTTGAAATAGTTGTGATTTTTTTATTGGATTGTACAGAAGACATGTTACGATTAAGTATGGAATAAAATAGCCGTCAAATGACCCCACGGCTCTTATGATAGGCCGGTACTCTTAATAATCTCCTGTGGGCCATAGACAAGGCCTGGCTTTAAGTTTAGCGAGTATTATTATAGGGTTCGTATTTTCTACATTCTCGGCTGTTAGCGAAGGAATATTTTGAAGTAAATAAACACAAATTAAAGCATAACGTCGCCTTTTACCCTCAGTCACTGCAAAATAAATAAATTACTGTGATGATACCTGACCGCTGCGAGTTCATCCCGGCAACCAGACGAAACTCATCGTCACAAACTGATGCTTCTAGTCAAAGGGTATGAGACTAGATAGCAAACAGCTCACAGATAGTAAGAAGCTTCCCCTGGTCCTTCTTTTAATTTATTTACCGAGGACTGCCGTGGATCTACTGCAGTTGGGCTTATGATTTATAGTAGATATTATTATCAGCGTGTAGAGTAAAAGGGCCTTTACTCCATCCAAATCTAAAAATCTAAACCTATGCGATGGCTGACTTGTAATCTTGAAGCAAAATAAATGCAGCCTATATGACAAAGCTGTATAGCCCGTGTTTGATTAGATAAGAAACAAATCGCTGCTACAATTAGGAAATGTCGAACTGCATCTTCTCAGTGGGGCAATTACGAAGGAATAAGCTATTGGAAAAGTTAAGCCTGAATTTTAAATTCAACTGATAGGAATTTCGATGCAACAAAAACTTTATCTTGGAAATAGTTCTCACAACCCATGAGCTGTTGGTTGGTTGGTTCACGTGGTTGCTAAAGATAATATTTAGTATCAATTAGTGTCTTGAGACAAGGCTTTGCATACCACATCAGTGTCAGTGTCTAATTTATATCCAACCTGTTAATCGGAGATACCTTTTTAGATCCCCTAGATCTCTCTCGTGTATCGCAGTGAGGATGTGTAGGAAGGGACGATTTACAGTCTTTACAGTCAAAATGTTCCACCGTCTCCTCCTCTTCTGCGTCTTCGCTGGCATGATACTGGTCATTATATGGAAGATTCAGCCATCTTTCGTGATTACAGATTGGCCAGTGCCCGGTCAGCTGAGCAAATGGTTTTTTTTAGCCTGATTTTGGCGAATCAGGGAGTTATTCCGGTGAATGTTATATTCTAGTCATGTGTTTCTGGATATGCGTTACGTTTCCGTCCTATCCCATCTGGCCTTTGCTTGTTCAAGGTAATGCAGGAAAATACCTCTTTTGACCAACCCTATAGGCGTTGCGACTGACACCGTATGAAGTTCGCTGGAAGAGGATCCTGGCCCGGCTAGTTCGTTTGCCATTTCATTCCCAAGGAGACCCTTGTGGTCTGGCATCCAGGCAAGTTTTTCCCTACATTCAATAACGAGTTTAGATGCAGTGTAGTTAGATTCAAGTGATAGGTGAGCCGCCTGGCTACGAGATTCTACAAATATTCAAATTCGCTCTGTTCTCCGTTGTAGTATAAGTTCGTCTCAGGCTTTGTTGATGGCCAGTACCAACGCTGCACTTGTCTGGGAGTTTGAATGATAAATTGAGGCTTGCCTCTTCGGAATAGACGCCCGAACCGGTTCCACATTCCATTTTGGATCCATCCATTAATACTTTGGTGTTAAAACCTGTCAGTTGTTCCCCTTTTACCCACTCTATTCTTGTGGGAAAATGACATCGAATAGGTTATCGAACGTCAATCAGGGGGTACAGTAATCGGTGGTTATATTGAGTTCTCTTGGAATTATCTGCTTGCATTAAGGGCTTCAGCTGGACACGATGGCATTGCACTGTTATGCCGATGCAAGCTGATCTCTATAACCTATACAACAGTTACATGGTGGACGTCTTCCCGCGACAGGCCACCATACCATTGCTCCGTATGAGAGTATAGGTCTGATAGTACTTGTGTACATCCTTAGCACAATTTTCGGTCGGAGACCCCATCGTCTTCCGAACATTTTCCGACATGCGAAGTACGCAACGGTTGTGTCTGTGCGTGGTGCTCTATATTACTCTTCCAGGATAGTTTTGGTTCCTGGTCTTCGTGGTAAAAAACACGACCTCAGTTTTCTCTAGATTCACTCCAACACCACTGCCAGTGGCCCAGTCGTTAAGTGATTCGAAGGCCCCATCCATGATTTCGCTCAACACGGATGGGAACAAACCAGATACCATTATTTCCACGTCATCAGTATACGCCACGGTTTTCATCCTCACATTGTCTAGTTTAAGTAGAATTTTGTTGATCACGAGTAACCAAAGTAGGGGAGAGATGACTTCACCCTGGGGAGTTCCCCTATTCACTGGCTTTGATGACTCGCTTTTGCCCATAGAGGCGTTGATAATTCTGCTCTGCAGCATTGCCACTATCCAACCCTTGAAGAATGTTGCCACGCCTAGATCTTCAAATGAGTCTTCTGTAGCCGCTGAACTCACATTACTGAATGCACCGCCTATATCCGGAAGCCCGCGAGGGTATATTGTTTGTGTTCTGATGACTTCGTGCAAGGTTGTACCGGTTTTGCAGGCCTTTTATAAATGCATGTTGGATGCATTAGCTGTACGCTTTCAAGTTTTATACTTACTGTTTGGGACCTACAGTTTTACACCGCTTCCGAACGGTATTATGAGAAGATTTATCATGGCTTAGTATTCATCCCGCTTTGGGAACGAAGTTCCTTATCCCACCTTTAGGGACGGGTGCTAAATGGAAACAAATTTAGCATCTTTTGTTTCAAAACTATTATGTTGCAACCCACTATTATCAACTATATTGGGTACTTTTGCTTAGGTTTGTGTCTAGAGTAACAAATGCTGGGAAATTTCTTGTTTAATGGAAAGTTTTCTAGGTGGAGTCTGTAACTAATATTTAGTATATATTATAGTTTTGAACCCAATGAAAAGTAAATTTAGAAAAGCCAAAGTGGAAGAAGTTTAAAAGAGAACAGGTTCCTAAATAAGTTCATTTTCTTAGAAAACGTAAATGTTTTCAAAAAAAAAAACCTATTCATATTCTTAAAAATACCTTATCGTAAAAAAAGTAAATGTTCATACAAAAAGTACCTTTCCTAAAAAAAAATATTTTTTTTAAATAAGTACCTTTTCTTGAAAAAGTAAATTTCCTTACAACAAATGGACTTTTCCTAAAAGCTACATTTTCTTTAAAGAATACCTCTTTCTCAAACAAAATAACTTTCCTTGAGATAAGTACCTACTCTTAAATATGTACCTATTTTTGAAAAAGGCACCAATTCTAAAAAAATTCCCAGTTCTTAACAAAACCTTGTCTTCCAAAAAATACCGTCTCTTAAAAAAAATATATTTTCTTACAAAAATTCCTTTACCTTTTCTCTTCTTGAGATTAGTAACCTTTCTGAAAATTAGTAAATTCCCTTAAAAAATAACCTTTTTCTAAAAAGAGTACCACTTCGTTATAAAGTCCCTGTTCTGAAAAAAAGTTCTTCTTTGTTCAAAAAAAAATTCATACTCCATGGCTTTTTCTTACAGAAAGTACTTCTTCTAAAAATATAGTACCTTTTAATTTATTTATTTTTGTCTATTTAAAAAAAAACATTAGCTTTTAATAAAAGAAGTACCTCTTTTTAAAAAATTAACCTTTCGGGAAAATACAAAATTTTCAAATTTTTCAGCGTGTACTAAAGGAAAAGAATAGTATAACCAAGTATAACCAGTAAGGATCAAGTGGAATGCCTGTAAATTAAAGCATTTACAAAGATCAGCTACAGGGACCTACAGTTTTACACCGGTTCCGAATGGTATTTTGAGAGCTTTTTCATGGCTAAGTACTCGATAGTGTCGCCATCATTAAGCGAGTTGACCGTCGTCGAAAGAAAATGTAAGGTGGTATGAGCGGGGATCGAACCCTCGTTCTCATGTACAAGAGCCGCGCACACTAACCATTGCACCACCGACCGCCACACATACTTTAATCCAAGGTACCAATTAAAAAGAATTGTCCAAAACACTCAAATGAATTACATGGGTGTTAATTAATGTAAACCCCACACACTGTACACCTCAATTCAAAGTCCAAAGGTCATATGTAAATTTCTATTTAATTTCTCTAACGATAACAACAGAGTCCGCCATTCAGTTTTGGGAATTGAGCGACAACAAAACGCTTTTCAACGCGCTGCACATGAACCGCACATAAAATTCATTTTAATGAGGTGTAATATCCATAGAATATTATCAGTTAAACTGATATAGTCGGTCGATGGTGGTCGAGGACATGTAGACACACATGTTAACATTCCAAACGCGAGCACACATACATTAACACACACACACACACACACTAATACACTGAAACACAAGTTGCATTATATTAACACTAAATGCCTGTAGGAGGTAACTGACCTCATAATTATACTAAAACATTAAAGCACATGGATACACATACATACATACAACCATACATTCTCACAGTTGCACCGGAAACTGGTGTTTGTTCAACATGTGATGTAGGAACATGTGTATGTATGGTGTAACATATGTGTGTGTGTGTGTGCTTCTCTCTACTTCTCTTTTATTCGCTCGTTCCAACTTGCTTTTACTTACACAACGCATTTGGGTTTGAAATATAACACAGATACATTTACACACACATACATACATATGTATGGAGGTATATTGGGTTCGTTTTATAAAGTTGACTTTTGCCAACACTTAAGGGTAAAATTTAAATTAACTGCAGCTGCGGCAGCTTGTAAATATTCGCAAACCAACTAACCGAACGTCCGACCATCATCATTTAACTATTATAAAGATAAAAACTTTGTGTATAGTGTGTTGGTCGGCAGGAGCGATGAACAAGTAAAGCATGTGGCCACAATGGTATTGATGATGGTGGCTAAAAGGCAATTGGTAATGGTTGGTCTGCCAGTTGTGCTACTCGTGGTACAATTGCCGTTGGTGGTGGTGTTGATGATGGCTTAGCCAAATTCTTTTCACTATCTAAGACATTGCACGAAATTCTATGTCTATGCTGACTATGTGACGTGGGGACTGGTAAATGCTTGAAAGGTCATTATAAACATCTTATAATAAAATACCATATGCTAACTAATAGAGAATCGTAAAAAAATTAAATACCTGATATTTAAACATAATGGTCATAGAAATTCGCAATGACGTGATATGCTATTATGTTACGCCTAAGTCGAGATACCAGCACACCCTGCAAATTTGCATCATATTTGCGCGACAGTATCAAAATCTTTTCAGGATAATCTTTTTTGTCGAAATCAATTTCTGCATTTGAAGTCAGAAAATATAGTTAATGATTGTTAATGATTGGCATTCTTGCACGCACATATTATGTGTTTGTGGTTTGTCGCAAATGTAGTATACTTGTGTACAACCACATTGTGTTTGCTATTTAATAATACATGTAGGAGACACAATGTAATTTATGTGTTGGTGACCCAAATATGGCCCTGTCATTGAAAACTGCTGAAAACAAAACGTAGTAGACAACAGAGAAACGAAAATGCAGTAGATGTTCAATAAATGGCAACAATACTTGCAAACATATACGCTTAAAAATTTGTAGTTTTTTGTTGTTTGAAGACAAATAGAAAGAGTGTTTGGAGCTTGTCGCAAATGTAATATATTTGTGTCCAAACATATTGTGTTTGCTATCAATATTACATGTTTGAGGCACAATGCTTAACTATATGTGTCTGCGATACAAATATATCTGGGTTTGTGATACAAATACAGCTGTGTTTGCTGCACTGTTTTTGCTCTCCCGAGAGCAAGAGAATAAAAAAGGGGGCAACGAAAGAGTCGACCTTCTAAGTGTGTATCTGTATTTCTGCATTATTCTCTCAGTCAATGATTCATAAATATTCCTGAATGATTGTGTAAATTGCAGATGAATTCAGTGTTTGTATTATTTTGGCTGATGTATTGCGTTTCATTTATTGATCTTGATTTGGTTTTGTGTATGTGTTTCGGATATGAGTTTGTGTGGTGCCAAGGTGAGAAACGATTTTGGAGAAAGAAACCGGAATGAGCAACAATGTGAATCTTGAATTTGACTACTCTTGTTGTCTATGCGAGACGGTGTGTTGACAGAAGCGACCTTCGCATGAGAGAATTGGGCATCTGGAGGCATGACCCTGAGGGATATGCCAACATTCCCAAGGAGTTGATTGAGAATCACCTGGACTATACACTGCCGACTGTAGACTTTGGGCAATGCCCGGAGATCATGATGCGAGATAGGAGTGACTGGGTGGGAGGTATACCTTCCTCACTCTCTGGTCAGCTGATTTTTTCATATGGCCCCAAAATTGAATCAGGCACAGGAGCGGGGATCTTCAGTGAGGACCTTCGACTCAGGCTCTCGATGAGTTTGGGTGCGAATTGTAGTATCTTCCAAACGGAAATCGTGGCGATTATGAGAGCTGCAATTGAGATATTGAACTCATGTTTATATCCAGTGGGTGTATTCATCATCTGCGTTGATAGTAAGCCAGCCCTCAGTGCGATCAAGTCACATATATGTAAATCGAAATTGGTTAGGGATTGCAAGCGGGTCATGAACAGTACAGTGTAGTGTCCGGTAAGCTAAGACTCTGCTGGGTTACGGGATATAGTGATGTCACAGGGAATGTTGAAGCACACTGTCTTGCTAGAGCTGGATACACTTCTGGTGGTTTGAGATTGATTGCTTCTGCAGATCCAAATATCTTTTACCTGTACGGCTTGATCGATCACTGGTCGCTGGACGAGATCAACGCTACCTGGCAGGCTAGAGTAGAAAGCAGAATTTCATGGGACATACGGCCGGCAGTGAAATCAGGAAGTACTAAGTCCCTTCTTCGACTGAACAAGGCTGACTTGAGACTCCTCACTGGGGTGATCACAGGTCACTGTGATGCTGGAGGCTTCACTCGCCACTAGATTGTGAACGGGGTTGATTACTGCCGTGTTTTTGGTGATGAAGAAGAGGTGGAAACCATTGAGCACCTTCTATGTCAGTGTTCAGCCCAGCAGCCTAGGCGTCGCCGTTGCTTTGGTAGGATTTGATAGAATTCTCGCGTGATCTGCCATGGTTCCAGGCAGGAGTTACCACCATCTGGTGATTTGTCTATTGGTTTTTTCTACCCCACTGAGAATATGAAACGGTAAACCTTGAGCTGCACATATGAATCCTTACCTCGGATGGTATTGTATGTACTTGTCAGAGCTTATAAGATGATGTATGTCTATATATACACTGGGAACATAATTGAGTGGTTTTCGGTCTGTCCTACATCTATCGATCTTTCAACAATTTTCGCCATCAGTAGGGCTCGCCCCTCTCTTCCCTACCTTCTCTATTTTCACCTCATATATATGGGCAATCACAATGGGCCAACCGACCTGCGAGTGTAGTGACAATAACTTCACCTAATAACGTGAAGCCCTTTATCTCTCCTAGCATTTATTAAAAAAATCGGACAGGGGTCCATTTGTGAAATATAATAAAAAACACAAATAATTAATACACGCTTGGCTTGAATGATCTAGATGTGTATGTAGGTATATTGTTTGTATACCAACGCATAGTGATAGCCAATGCATAGTTGAAACCTTCTCAAAACAAAAACGTGAGAGACAGCAAAGAAGGGAGAAGCAAAAGCCAAGCAGGTTCTCATATCATGGAAAAAACATATAATGCAGTCAATGCAAGAAAATGTAAAAAGGGTAATTTTAAATCTTTTAATTTTCTGTATTAATTATTTATAAATGTGGATTTATATTGATAAAATTAAATATATTAAATAATACATACTTATATATACTGAATTCAAAGAATAATTCGTTTCCAAATATTACTATGTTTGGGAGGAAATACGCATATGTTTCGACGTAAGGATATGGAGGTTTGGGGGGCAACACGTGAATGCTTCCATACATGTTTGCTAGTAAACAGGCTACTGTTTGCAGTAAAATACAAGTGGGTTTGGAACTTACAAACATATGAATGTTTGAAGTGTGTTTCAAATAAGTACATGGATCCTGCAGAATATGTTTTGGAGAATATGTCACAGAGACCATTTTTCCAACGTGTATACATGATTCCTGTAATTTGTTGCTGAAGCCGTCCTTTGTCACCGTTTTTGAAGCTTCAATTTATCAAGTCATTCAAAAGGAAATATTGCCTGGAAAAGGAGGCATAAGCAAAATCGAATGGTCTTGGAAGTTATATCCGAGCGTGGACTCAAAAAATATGTTAGTATACACAGCAGAAAAGACTGCTGACGAGTGGAAACAATCACGTTTGCTGTTTCTGCAATCATATGTTTATTGGTTTAGGAAATCTTTTGTCATGAGTTTTATCAAACCTTTAAAGAAAATTGTTTGGTGTTATGGCAGCACATTTGTTGAAATAACAGAAAATTTGTCTGCTAATAAGAGTGACCCATATTGTTTGATATTCATATTAGACTTTGTTATTGCAGTTTGTTGATACTAAGTAACTTCAGAATTGCCTCCACTAAATATTCAAATAAAGTTGGTACAGATCTCTGATTCGATCACTAGTGTGGCCTCAGAACCTTCAATCTCTGCTCAGGCTAGTTTTAACGGGTCGTTCTCTGCTTCGTAGGCATGGGGGGAGCCCGAGTATCAGAGCACATGACTGTTGTAGACAATTTTACGTGGAGCAAGAGCAAAAATCTACTTACCATCTTCGCTGCACGTTCCCAGCACATGCCAGCAAGAGAATGCCTATTATGAGATCGTACTTCTTTAGGGATCTGGGAGAATTGTTTCATTTAGGCGTTAGCACTATTTAGAGCTTATTGGAATCTTATTAATGGTTCCACGGACGGACGAGCACCTCACATCGCTAGCCCGTGTTATTACACTGAACTGAAATATTTAAGTGAGTCGCCAACTGACGGCCAACAAAACATAACCTGATTTTAGGCTTCGGACTACTACAGTACTTTACGCGGTTTTCCATTACAATACGTTAATAGGTGATACTCAGGTGAAGTGACTTCTCTGAAGTAAATTAAAGGAAGTCAGCATCCATCCAAGTTCTCTCATATCGCATGCTACTAACCATTGCAACACCCAAAATCACTTCAACATCTTAATGGAGGTATACGTGAGGAAATTTGCAGGAAACACATGAAAAACCAAGAGCAGGTTGAGTCACAGATTCGTTGTAGGAACACATGTAAAGCCAAGAGCAGGTTCAGTCACAGGTTCGTAACTTGACAAACATTATTCGAATATGCTGCTGTTTTTTAACCTTTATGTGCTGGGGATTGTAAACTTACGTTGGCGGTCGGAAGTCTACATTTGTAGCAGATATGTATTTGTATGGAAAACTATGTTAACATATGAAAAAAACAGTAGTACGCAGGGCGTTATACTTAAATGCATATTTATTAAGAAACTAGCTGGAGACGGCAAACTTCGTTTTGCCTTAAAAGTTTTTGTAATGCCAAAGGCTGAACAAAATCTTATGTTCCATTATGTTTCAAACTATTGTTATGGCTGTTATAACGGTTTCTTTCCCACCCTGGCTGTAATTCATTCTATACCAGCAACATATATACTAAATCTCATCTTCATATCTTTGATAGATCATGAGATGTACATATATATTTAAAGTTTCAAGTTGTATGGCACAACCAAGTATAGCCAAGAACTATCGAGTGCCATTTCAATAGCCAGGCGTGTTGAAGCATGGTATAGTACCCTTGAATTTTCAGAGTGCTGTTCAATTGAAATGAAGAGCTGCTTTGCAAGGCTTCGCAGGAACTCTCGACATTTGTCTGTTGGTGGATGTGGTCGTTGTTTTCCGAACATATACTGCATGCGGCTAGAGCACTTATATCTATCATGTTAAAAAACATTTCCAAAGACCAGCGCCATCCTATTGTGGTTGCGTTGTCGACAAGGATATATTGTGCCTAGGTTTTCTTCTCAGTTATAATTGCATTTGTCCAAGGCGTACTGGAAAGTAGTACAACTGCTTTTCCCTTTTTTTGGCACATAGAACACTAAAGCAAACTTTGATTCGAGAACACCAAAAACTGTAGACTATTCTTCTCGTTTGGGGTGTGCTTTCATTTCATTTGGCACAAAAGTTTTGTTTCGACGAACAGCACCAAGAAGAGCGAGATCAAATGCGTACCCAGATTCACTGAAGTGAAAAAATTGTCACAGATTATGGTTCTTCTGGTGTTTTCCCAGGGGTAGACCAGCCTTACATTGGTTCCAAGACCTGCATTTGAGGTTTTTCCTGTATAAATCTCGCTGTTATTGCGTTATTGCGAGAACAATTTGGTGAACAGTTAATGTCCTACAGCGCTGGACTTTTTGGGGCAGGTGGCGGGTGACTGTTAGCTTACGCGCATCAACTTATATGCGGTATATGGTTGCAAGAATCTATGCCTGACGATTGGAGTTTCAGTGTATTATATCCTGTTTTCAAAAAGGGTGACCTCAGTGTATGTTCCAAGTATTGTGGTATCAGTCTTTAATACATCGCGTATAAGATCTTCTTGAGCGTATGATATGAAAGACTAAAGCGAATTGTTGAAAACACTGATTGTGGTCTTAGACCAGGGAAGTCCACGGCTGACCAAATATTCCTGGAAAAGAGCCACGAAAAGCAAATCGATACATACCATCTTTTTGTCGATTGAAAAGCTGCTTTCGATATCCCTATACTAAGAAAATTGAACGAAGCTATGTCTGAACTTGAGACTCCGGCAAAACTAATTCGCCCCTGTAGAATGACGCTGACCGACATGAAATCAAAATTGAAGTTGCGGAAAGACCTCAGCAAACCATTCTGTACCAGGCGGGACTGAGGCAAGGCAATGTCTTCAACATCCTAACGAAAATAATAATGAGAAAAGCTGCATTAAATACGAACAGGACCATAAACACGAAAAGCCATATGTTGCTGGCGTATGCTGCCGACATAGACATCACTGGGCGAAAGTTGCGAGAGGTTACTGCAGTATTTTCAAGAATTGAAAAAGAATCAGCGAAGGTGGGTCTTACAGTTAATGAGGGCAAAGCAAAATTGATGGTGTCAACGACTAGACAAACCTCTTGACTGGGTCCGCACTTGAGCGTCGACAACTGATTTAAATTTGAAGTGTTAGATGAATTTATCCACCTTGGATCCGTCGTGAACGAGGACAACAACGCCAGCCTGTAGATAAATAAGGGAATTGTACTTGCAAATAGATGCTATTTTGGGCTCAGTAATCAGTTTAAAAACAAAGCTCTCTCTCGACGGACAAACATCCAGCTGTACCAGACTCTCATTTTACCAGTCCTGGTATAAGGCTCCGAAACTTGGGTCATATCGCAAGCGGATGAAAAACACCTGGGAGTATTCGAGAGGAAAATTCTCCCTAAAATATATGGTCCTGTTAAAGAAAACGGTGAGTAGGTCATTAGAACCAAGATCTATAACATTTGTATTCTGACGTGGACATAGTTACATACTGAAAATCGGTATTTATTACTTGCATGGATGCCAATATAAGGTGTGTTTGTAGCTCGTCGCAAATATGGTATACTTGTGCCCAAACACATTGTGTTTGCTATTCAATATTACATGTTTGAGACACAATGATTAATATGTAATAATATAGTGTTTGTCGTCCAAATATGGATTTGTTTGTGATACAAATACAGCTGTGTTTGGTGCACAGTTTAGTTCTTTTTTTGCTATGCCCTGTCGACAGCAAAATTCTAAAGGGCAGACAAATAAAAAGTGTTCTCAGCCTAGGTTAATGTTGTTGCAGTGTACTCTATTTTTGCACGATTTCAATCAGTGGTTCATAAATATTCCTGAATACGTTTTCAAATGAATTGAGTGTTTATGCTGACCGATCTGTTGCGTTTTAGGTCAATATGTCAATGGTTGCATTTAAATATAAGTAAATTTGGGACTTGCAAACATGTGAATGTTTGGAATGTGTTCCAAATATGCTACAGAGGCCGTTTTTTCACATCGTGTAGGCGAATCAAATTAGGCCAATGGCCAATAGATTACGTACTCGATGGAGGCAGGAAAGGAGAACGACCAAGACTCCGATGGAAAGATCGGGCAGAAAAATCCCTCCGTATACTTGGTTTTACCAACTGACGATAAAGGGCGAAGGATAGAACCAGTTGGAGAAATAAATTAAAATTTGTTTATTTGTTTGTATAATTAATATGTGTAAGACATCTGACCTCATACGGTTATCAAATTGTCAATAGAAGTAAGGAATTGCAGGGGAAAAATAAGGAGAAAATACAAACGATTTCACAAATGAATAGTTTCCCCCTTAGCACGATTAACGACTTGCTAACACGAGCAGATTTGAAACCACCAACACCAAAGGACAAAGAAATATAGGAGAAGATCTACTAGTCCATAACGTGTGCTCCGTGACTTTCAGAGGGAGTCAAACAGCTCGAAAGTCTAATTTTACTCTAAATCGCTTTTCAGTGGGACTAAATCGAGAATCGATACTGATGACAAGCCAACTGCGGTATTCGAAATCAAGTGCAACGGAGACAAATTCCACATATGCCAGAAGCTACATGTGGGTACTGCGATGAACAAACTGAAGAGGAGAATGTCATTAAATATGTCCACATGTGCCAGAAGCTATATGTGGGTACTGAGAATTCCACATATGCCAGATGCTATATGTGGGTACTGCGATAAACAAACTGAAGAGGAGAATGTCATTAAATATGTCGCACGAAAAGGCATATAAACCTTTGAAACAGAAAAACGGCACTTGCAGCCCACTGTACGTTAACTGGACACAAGCCAAACTTTGACGAGGTGAAACTTCAGCCTGAGGATAAGATTTACTCACTACGTCACTTTGGGGAAATGCTGCATATCATTGACATTCCATCTGAGAAAAGACTCAACTATAAGTGATACAGACCTGCGAGCACAAGTTTGCAGGCATACAATTGACAAATTTAGGCGGAAAAGTAAAATTAGTTAACAAAAGCTGGCATGAAAGAATCGTCGTTGAACATTTTGTTACCGCACAATGTAATTATGTGCATACACATTATTGATACTTCCTACTCAATAACCTCTAACAGACAAGATTGTATATGAAAGGACAATTTTGTGTTTACTGTTTTTCATTAACGTTTTATGGCAACTTCGTGTTTTTCATATATTAGATCGTTGAAAATGATCAACGAAGTTGATCGAAATATTGGAAACTAAATAAATTGTCATAAAAGGAAAATTATACAACTTCGATTTCTTTTTTTTCATTCCATTATCATATCTAAAGTTTTAATGTTGACCCCTCAAAAAATATTTTTCCTCGTATGTGCTTTACCTTAGACAACTCATATTTTTCATAGCTGATAGTTATGCAGGGATGCTATGTAGCTAGGAGCATTTTGTCTTCACCACCGACATGAACTATGAATATTATTCGTATAACTGCTACTGCGACCGCAAATTTCCTAAAGCCATCCGTGGCAGTCAACTAGGCCAAATGTTAGATAAAGCAACAGACAACATTCAACTAAAATTTTAACCGCAACTGCTGCACGCGTGGATACAAGAAGAGTGTGTCGCATGATTGTGTAAGTTATGTGATAAACAGTTTGGTCATATGCAAACTGGAAGGTATTTAAGAAATATTAGTCAGACATTTTTAGGGAAATATACGCATCGCCAAAGGGAGGGAACTAATTAAAAATCCACAATGACCTTATGCAATGTTTCGCGCAGTAGTAAATTTTCATATGTATGCAAGATTGTACAAATCTTATCTGAGGTTTTATAACTCTTGAAAAGTTCACATGAAAAGCTACTATGAAATATAACTGTGACCGTATTAGTTTCTTTAAAATTCAGGGTTAGGATTTTTGAAATATAATTGGAATTTTTGGAAATTTCGATTAGAATCCTTCTTCAAGTGCAATAACTAACAGTCATTTGTTAAGGGTAAGAAAATAATTTAGAACGTAACCCCAGTTTTGTCAGAAAACTAATTTGGTGGGATTAAATTCAGTATAATGAAATCTGAACTTTTGTATATTTTTGGCCCACGAAACTGACTTGTACTAGGACAAAATCTTTCGCTGTTCAGTTTCCAAATTGTTTCATAACAATTGAAGAATTTCGAAATGTATTATAATTTTTGTTTATTACTTTCCAAACTAGCTAACTTGCAACATTCATTACAAGTGACAAATTGTTGTTCTTTAATGGATTGAAATCATGCTCACGGAAAGAATGGTTTAGAATTGAGAAAAAGTTCACCATGAATTCTTTTCCAATTTCTTTATCTGCATTAATAGTCACTTACTCACTTACTTCCTTATCCGCTCTCGAATAAACTCGGGGCGTTAGGGACCTTACAAAACGAAGACAACATATTTCGCCTACCATTTCAAACTTTTGCCTTATATCTCCAGTTGGCAATATCAAGTGTATACCGAGATTTGTCAAACTGATCCTTCCAGCGGATTCTTGGTCTTCCTATTTTTCGTCTTCCTTCGAGTTCGGATTTGAATACCCTTCGTGCTGGTTCGTCTTTATTCATTCTACTTACATGGCCTAGCCGGCGCAATCGCGTTAGTTTGATCCGCTTAACAATGTCAATTTCGGGATATATCTCATGGTTCATACGCCGACGATACTCGCTGTTGTGCACTATAGCGCCATACATTTTTCAGAGTATTTTTCTCTCGAAGACTCCTACAGATGTTTCTTTTTCTATAAGCGTCTGGTATAATTGGACTTTTGTTACTCGAGAGAGGGCTTTAACTCTAAAGTGCTTGCTTAGCCCAAAATAACATCTATTCGCAAGAACAATTCTCCGCTTGATCTCAAGGCTGACATTTTTGTTTTTGTTTACGGCGGATCCGAGGTATATGTATATATTCGTCCACCACCTCGAAATTATAACGGTTATCGACCTTCACGCTGTGGTCTAATCGAGTGGAGATCCTGCTGGATGAAACCATTAATTTTGTCTTTTCCTCATTTACTGCCAGACACGCTTTTGCTATCATCAGCATACGCGAGCAGCAAGTGACTTGATGGTGATGATTTCATTCATGGTGACTGCAGTTTTTCTCATAATGACCTCCATTAACATGTTAAAGAGATCGCATGATAGGGTGTTGCCTTCCCTGAGGCCTCGCTTAGTTTCGAAAGGTTCGGTAAGAGCCTCATTACCAGCACTGTAGGATTTCTAATATATCAGGCTATAGAAGGCCGCCTTATAGTCGACAAAGAGATGATAGGTAGCGATTGATTTTTCGAGGGTCTTCTCCAAGATTTGGCGAAGCGCGAAAATCTGGTTAGTTGTTGATTTTCCAGGCATAAATACACACTGGTATAGTCCTATCAGGTCAGCCTCGCTTTAGTCTTCCGCACATTATACTTGATAGAACCTTATATTAAAACCGTTTCCCATTACATCCCATGGATGGATTGGAGAGAGCTTCTCACAAATCGTATATGCTATGGATAAAAAGCTTATTCCACCGTAGTTGGCACAGATACTCAGGTTACCATTTTTAAATATGTGACATAGTACACTGAGACTCCAATCGGCGGGCATACATTCATCTACCCAAATGTTGCTAATGAGTTAATGCATGCATTGCCGCCAGCCTTAAACAGCTTTGTCGATATGATGCCGGGCAATAGCTGTTCTGACTTCGTCTTGGTTAGGAGTGGGAGAATCGACGTCGTCGTCCAGATTCTGATCATCATTGGATAACTCAAGTGCCAGTAGCGCGGAGTAATGATATAACCATATTCCCGACATCGTCTGTACATCTGCGATAATATTTCCGTCCTTGTCGTTACTGAAGGGATCCCTGAACCATGTCCATTAGTGCCGTTTTTGACTCTTTGGTAGAAATTTTGGGCTTCGTTCTTCGTTCTTCCCTCTGTATGTCATAATTTTATCACTCGCGTGCTTTTTCCATTGCCGTTCCTTACGTCTAAAGAGACAGTTTGCGTGCTTTCTTTTTTCCCTATACCGATCAATGTTAGCTACTCTGATCACTCGTACGTTCATTATACTGGATATGTGCCTTACATCAATTACCACAATTTGGTTCTTCGTTCTTTGATCAGGGGAAACCCAAGTAGCCTTGTGGACGTTATTATGCTGAAATTTTGTACCACTAACTCACACAGTTGTCGGAAATGTCAGCATGTAGACTGAAATTGCCAATAGTTGGATGAAACATATTCTGCCTGCCTATTTTAGCATTAAAATCTCCTAATACAATCTTAGTGTCATGACCAGTCATACGTTACCCCTAGGTGCTCTTAAAATATGTCTTTGACATCATCATCTTCCCTTTCTGTCGGGTCTTCCCACCAATTAGGGAATGGTACAAATGTTTCGCTTTTATGCGGATTGTGGCTACACCTTCACTTACAGGATTGAACTTAGCGACTAGATTTCGCAGACTTGCCAACTACAAATGAGAAACCAAATTCATGGTTTTTCTCATGGCAATGGTAGTAGTATATGTCGCAGTTTTTTTTCCTGTGCAGCCATGTCCTGTCTACCGCATTTCCCGGATAGTGGTAATGTCAGCTTTATAACTTTCGAGGACGTCCGCCAATTGGATACTTGAACCGGAAATATATAGAGTTCTTACATTCCAAGTGCGTATCCGAAAATCGTGGTCCTTATAACGTTTTAGGGGCTCGTCAACAAAGTGGGGTTGTTTATGTTTCCTTTTTCGTTTTTGTATATTCACTGTCATTATGAACGGTGGCGGGAGGCAACCCCAGTCCACTGGGTTTTAGCATTTTACCTACTGCCAGGATATTTGATTGCAGCCGCCCATTAGGGACCAGACTCTGACCAGAATACAATATGTCGAACCTGGATTTCTTCTTTTGGTTTCTGTCCGCCGTTGGCCCATATATTTGGCTAGTCCGCCTTCTAAGGACAAAGAACATTTCCTATAATCAGTGTAATCAGTCACCTACTATACCTGAGACATATGAGTGATCGGCTTAGCAATCAGGCTGCTCGATTGTTTCGCCTTCTAACCCTTTCCGAAAAGCCATTGCCCAGGACATACTGCGTGGACATAGCTGCTTGGACTGCCCAATGAAGAAATCAGTTCTGGCTACTCTCAAGTGAATGGCTATCGCACACTTTTCCACCTCCATGTCCCATACCCGTTATATATAAAGAATATAATTCAAAGCGATACCTGGAATTGCAAACCTCCAATTCGTTGAAACTAAGACTTTTGATATTGTTTTTTTTATTACCAAAAAAAAACAAGATCCTTTAACCCTGCTGTTAGATTAGGACCATTTGGTCCAAATTTTTTCTGTTTTCCCTTGTAACTTTGGAACGGTGATATATACTGACTAAATTTTTCTGCTAATGGGGTCTTTTAATAAAACAATGTTATGTGCGAAAATTAAATTTTCTAACTTTATTCAGGACTGAGAAAAATACAAAATGACGAATCTTAGGTTAGAGGACCATTTGGTCAATAGTACATTTTTTCATTACCAAGCGAATGTAAATTCATGTCAAATATTTAGAAGATGTTTTTGATATGTCAAATACTTGCTTTAGAAATTATTGAACCAAAATAGTTACAAAGGATAAGATAAAATTATTATTTTGGATGAAAATTCCAGTATGGACCAAATGGTCCCTCAACCTAAGATTCGTAAATTTTTTCATTACCAAGCGAATGTAAATTCATGTCAAATATTTAGAAGATGTTTTTGATATGTTAGCGGATGTTTTTGATATGTCAAATACTTGCTTTAGAAATTTTTGAACCAAAATAGTTACAAAGAATAAGATAAAATTATTATTTTGGATGAAAATTGCAGTATGGACCAAATGGTCCCTCAATCTAAGATTCGTAAGTTTTTTCTAATCTAACAGCAGGGTTAAGATTTTTTTTTAGTTACTTCATTACCAGAAGTGAACCGTCTTTATTGAATTCCAGAGTAGAACTGATTTTACAAAAATAAGTATTTACCCTCATTGACAGAGACTCTCAGTGGTTGGTGACCAAACGTGTTTGGTCAGCAAAAACATCATTTGTGTGAATTTCGTAATTTAGAAATTCTCACCTAGTTCGCTTAAAATATTCTACTGGATCATATTCCGTCTGGATTGTCAGCGGTACTTGATCCACACGCGTTTCCGTTCAAACTGTGGTAAACGCGAAAAAAGATTAAATGCAGAAATTTGATATTGAATTGAATGTACCGAAGTGTTGCAACTTGTGTGTTGCATTAAATTATGTTGGAGGGTGTAACTCTCCCCCCGTTAGATTGAGGCTCCGACGAAATAAGAAGTCTTTGTCCACGTGGTTTTACATAGAAGAATATAATAAAAATTATCAAGATAATTACAAAGCTATTAAAATTAGAAATGATGATTGACATTACATTTTGTTTTGATATTTTTGTTACATTATTTTCGTAATCTAATTGTTTTAAGTACAGTTTTTCTATGTTTAGGTCTACAAGAGTTGTGTTTGCCTTAATTTTAGTTATTAGGTGTTGTACAATTATTTGATCTTTTATCTTAAGTACATTATTGACGTAAGTATGATCCTTAACAGATACTTCACAATTTTTTGCTTTACAATTTGTTATAATTTTGTCATAAAAATTAGAAAAAAGTATTGTGCCTGGGGATATTTCTTTCACCTTGGTAGCAGAGAATGTGACCAATTTACAGTTAGCTTCGTTACTATGGATAATATCGGTAATACATTTATCATTAACAATTTCCATGTTTCTACTAAGATTGTCTTTTACGTTGGTCTTATACGCTTTATAATCTTTACCGATTAGAATATCGTTGTCAATTAGTGAAAGGCTTTTGTTATCAGTGTTCGGGATAGGTTCAAGAGTTATTCTAGTCAATATATTCTGTGACAATATGGGCACCAATAATGTTATAATGATTGAATTCTCGAAGATAGCGGTAACTACCGTAATTTGGTCGTAAGTATCGAAATCTTCTATGACATCTAGTTCTTGTTTTGTTAGTAGATTTGAAGGGACAATACCCAATTTACTAGTAAAAACTACCTGACCTATGTCCTCAATGTGGTTTTATAGTAAACTAATGTCGTTGTCGATTTGATATACTTGTTCTAAAAATGATAACTCGTCCTCTAAATTGCCTATTCTATTTTGAATCTCATTTTTAAACTTGTTAATGTATTGTTCGATGCTTGACTGTCCGTAATTAATGTGTTCTGTTATGTTCCTAATTTGAGATGAGAGTAAATTATTAATTTCTATAAGAGAATTCATCCTTATTGAATTGTGAGTTGTCTCATTCGATAAAGAGTTCAACATGGCATTTATCAAAACTTCATCATCGCTATCCATAGTACCTGTCATAAACTTAAGTCCTTTTCCAATAATATTCACCAATCCTCTCGTTTGTCTGCGATGTGGTATGATGTTATTAATTTTGGCTTTTAGTAACAAGAAGCTGTTCCTTATGGAGTGTAGTATTTGTCTGGATGTCAGTGAGTTAGAAGACAATTCATTTATGTTGCTGGATATAAGATCTAACGTAAAATCATAATCCGTCATATTAACAATATGGATAATTTTCCTGTAATTGTCAATAGTCTTTACTTTTCCTTGTTCTATGGGTAGGTAGCCATGGTTATTCGTATGGTCTTCTACATCCATCAATTGTCCATTACACAGCTTAAAGAGGACGAAGGTAAACAAAATTATATTCCGGTTCATTTTCTGAAAATAAAGTGCATAAAATAATGAAGTGTTAGATACTCATTCTCCTTCCTCTAGGGTTGCGAGCGGGCAGGCTTAATAATTCATTATCTTGAGATTTCTTTTTCATTTTCACATGCGGTTTGTAGTATTTAAGAACAGTTTTCCGATCGGTCACATGATCAGTACCTAATTTCTGTCCATCTATAAGCCGATATTTTACGTGATTTTTACCACCTCTTACTTCCTTAATGAAATTCATTACCTCCGTAATTTCTTGGTCGGCCCTTCCCACATTCAATTTTCGAATTATATGTTCCTTTTTCTTCTTCATATTCCGACTGATGTATTTTCCCGTTAATAAAATCAATGGGTCTCTTATTGGTCGTGCTATGTATGGAGTTGTTATAAAAGTGTATTATCCGCTGTAACTTTTCCTCTACTGTTAACAGATCATTATCTTCGTTATGTCGCATTGTGAAGGCGCTCAATATCCGCGTTCGAGTTATGGTTGCTGTTGGATGTATATTTTCATGGTCAAGGTTATTTCGAATAGGTAGAGCCTTGAATCCTAATTCGTTGTCAACTACAATTTTTTTCATTTTTCCCATTATGCCAATGTACTGAATTAGTTTTGATCTAAACTCGGTCCAGGTCCTTGAATTTATCATAAAAGCCTGGCCATACTTAGAGAATTTATCAATAAATGTTAGGAACATCCGTTTTTCTAAAGTATATGGGATCTTCGGAGGATTTCTGACGTATTTCTCTTTGTTGCATATTGCGCAATTATTTATAAACTTGGTTAATTTTGGATTATATATGCTGAATTTTAACTGTGCAAAATTCTCATTTATTCCTCGATGGTTGTTCCTGAGATGTTCTGATTTAATAATATTGGTTAATGCATCTTCATCAGTAATGTCCGTAAGTAGCTGATTACATCTTACAATGGTAAAGTTTGAATCCTCATTAAAATGTTTGCGAATAGTGTCCTTGAATATTTCGAAAACGTCCTCGTTTTGAATAAGAACTGCGTTTGTTCTGGTAGGGTTGAAGTGGTTTTTAATCAATGTCAGCATGGTAGCTTCGTCAAACGCTCTTGCAGTAATAACTTTTCTTTGATTATTAAATATTAAAGTGGTCCTGATTTTCAGCGAACCCGAATCGACGATGCCTATAATGATTTGATTTTTGTACATATTGATAGGTGACCTTGTATTGCAGATAATTCTTGTGTCAGATTCCTCGATTAAATTAATATCCGGAATGATACGCGATAAAGCATCCGCGTTGCCATTATGCAATCCCTTCTTGTATTTAATGGTATAGTCGTATTCTTCTAGTTTGAGCCGCCATCTCACTAATCTTGAATTCGGTTCTTTTATGTTAAATAACCATTGTAGTGGCTGGTGGTCCGTTTGAATAAGGAATTTTCTACCGAATAAATGCGGTCGAAAATATTTAACCGCCCAAACTATTGCCAGCAGTTCTTTCTCTATTGTGCTATAGTTGATTTCGTGCTCATTTAGAGTTCTACTTGCGTAACAAACGGGGTGTTCGTCCTGGGACAAAACGGCTCCCAAGGCGAAGTTGCTCGCGTCTGTGTTGAGGGTGAATGATTTATTAAAATCGGGATATATTAGAAGAGGTCCATTGACAAGTCTTTCCTTGAGTTCAGCGAAACTCTGCATATATTCGGGGTCCTTGATATTAATTTCGTCATCTTTCTTCAAGAATTTTGTCATTGGCTTGGCGATTCTCGAGTAGTCCTTAATGAATTTCCTATAGTAACCGCTTAAACCTAAGAATTGTTTTATCTGTCGAGCTGTTTGAGGAATTGGGTATTTCATGACACAGTCGATTTTCTGCGGGTTTGGCTTGACACCATCCTGGGTTACAACGTGCCCCAAAAAGTCTGTTTCCCTTTTCAGGAATTCACACTTGTCCATCTGAATTTTCAAGTTTGCATCCGTTAACCGATCAAATACTAGCTTTAGAGAAGTTAAATGCTCCTCAAGGGAGGTGGAAAAAACTATGATGTCGTCCAAATAGACAAGACATACTTTTCCTAATAAATCTCCTAATATATTGTTCATCAGACGTTGAAATGTTGCAGGAGCCGTTTTCAAGCCAAAAGGCATCCTAAGGAATTCAAAATGACCGCCTTCAACTGAGAATGCTGTCTTGTGTATATCCCTTTCGTCAATTTCAACTTGGTGAAAACCTTTCGCAAGGTCGAGCGTGGAGAAATACATGCTCCTTCCCAATTTATCCAATATTTCGTCTATAGTGGGTATTGGGTATTTATCATCGATTGTTTTCTCGTTTAATTTGCGATAATCGATGATAATCCATTTCTTTCTCCCACTGGCATCGCCTTTCTTCGGCACGATCCAAATAGGTGCCGAATAAGGGGAGTTAGACGGTCGAATAATATTGGCAGTCAGCATTTCCTGAATCTGTCTATGAACTTCGTTCCTGTGAATATACGGGTAGCGGTAAGATTTTGTATGAATGGGCGTATTGTCAACGGTGTTTATCCTATGTTTTATAGCATTTGTAAACGAAAGGTTCGAGTTGGTGTCATGAAACAATTGGGAGTATTTGTTGATCAATTTAGTGAATTTTCCCTTTTCCTCCGAATTCATATGACCTGACCTTATTTGGTCTAGGATTGGCAATTCCTTATTATTTTGTACGGCAATAGTGTCGTCAACCAAATGATAATTTTCCACTGTTACAGGCCAATGGTCTTCTGATTTAATGTGAATGACATCTCTAAAATTGGAGTTGGTAAATACTTCAACTTTGAAATTATGGGAATTATGATAGTTTCTCCATTGGAATCAAAATGTTCTTTGATGTGAATTAGTCCTCTTTCTATTTTGGTAATAACTTTCACTGTTCGTGGAGTGGGGAAGAGTAGAGGTACAGACTTATCGTTCAATCTTAATTTCATTTCACCGTAATCGATAAGGGCGTTATATTTCCTTAGCACATCGTTGCCGATGATGCCGTCAAACTTGTTATGAAAGTTGCATTCGATAAAGTACATCCAATCGTTAACATCGCCTAATTCTTCGAATAAGGGGATTCTAAATATGGTATTCGAACGCACATTGTTTTGTAGGGTTTTTAGTATAATGGGATTGGTTTGAATTTTCCATTTGGGGTTGCATATTCCTGGGTTTATTATGGAATGAGTAGCCCCAGTGTCCACTATAAATTTGAGTTTTTTCTTCAATATTATATAAGGTAGCTCTCCGGAGAGGCCAGAGAAAGAAAATTTTCCGATATATTTTCCTCATCATCGAAACTAGTCGTATTCTGATACTGATCGTCATTCTCTGTGTCTGGTTCATAGTTTTCCTCTGTGTCTGGTTCATAGTTTTCCTCAGATGTCCCGTTAAGGCCCTGTTCGATCATATTAACGTCCATTGGTTCGGAAGTGGATTGGTTACCTAGTGCACGGTACGTTCCCGTATTCTGGTGCGGAATCTGACTTTCGTTCCTAGGTTGCCAGTTATTATTATTGTTGTGTCCTTTGCTGTTACGGTTACTTTCGTTAGGGTAGTTATTTCTATTATTATTATGGTAATTATTATACCGTTGGAATTCGTTTCTGTTGACGAGTTTCCTTTCGCCATTATTTGGACTATTGTTATTATTGTTACTGGTATAGTGGGTGTTTCCAGTTTGTGGTTTACTGGTGTCCGCTCGTTTAGTTTCGTTAATCTTGTTATTCTTATTTTCCGGGATGCTATAATTAGCGTAACCCGATTGAAAAAGGATATCTATCGCCTCCTCGAGGGTGTCAGGATTCCTGCATGCCAGTATAGTTCTCATTGGCTCTGCAATTTTCGCTTTAAATACCTGTAAAGCAGTACGCATATTGCCTTCTGCCGCCCGTTGCGTTTCCGTGGTAACTCCTGATTCCATAGAGAGTTTATTATTTAAACTTCTCAATCTACCCTTTATCTCATTATAAAAATCTAAAGGTGTCGATTTATAAATTACCGATCGCATTTTATCATAGAGTTCCTCTATGCTTAATTTTTCACCAAAATTACTGATTAGAACATCTCTAATATCCGTCCAGGATTGGATGTGAAAATTTATTTCAATTGTTTCCCTTGCCTTTCCCTTGAGTCTACTTTTAATCAAGTCCGAAAAGAATAATTGAGAGGTTTGGTCATATTGTCTGAGCATGGGGTGTATGCGGTCTATTAAAGTTATGAAATTATATAGGTCCCTTCTATCTCCATTAAATTCTGGTACCCTTTCCAGATAATTTATTGGGTTCAAAATTAATGCCGGAGGTTGGTCTGGTAGGGCCATTTCAGATAGAATGGAAACATGTGTATGTACCCAAAAAAAAAAAAAAATTTAACAAGATTGTTATTTAGAATTTAAATCACAAAACGTTAACAAGATGAATGTTTTTCAATGGGGTCTGATACAAACAAACGGAGATTGCTTAAATAGTAACACAAAAAAATATAATATAGTCTTACTTTTAATTAATGTTGATTGTTGTCCTGGATTTTGATTGTTGACTGCTGTCCTGGATTTTGATTGTTGCCGATATTCTTGACTTCTTCCCTCAAGGTTGCTGATATTCTTGATTTCTTCCTTCACTTCTTTGGCTTTTATATTCATAGATGTTTGTTAATGTATTTTTGTTATTTTTTCGTAAATGCGAAAAATACGTTGGTTCTTTTCGTTCTACACGAATTGCAATTTGATTGATCTTTATGGTAGTAGATCTACTTTTATTATATTATTATTTCTTCTCCCTTTTTCTTTCTCGATCTAGTGCTTCTTTTCACTCAAGTCATAGAAAGGGTTATTATCTGATTGTCATACATAGGTTTTCTATCTATAATTTCGGGGGATTTTTTTTTCACTGCACAATTGTTCACTTGTCTTTAACTAAATTGCTCTTTATCAATTCAATGATTTGAGATATTTCAATTAATTGTAACACTCCTTGCGATTCAATGGGATGGGAAAATGTTGTTATCCGGTGCTTTCCTTTCAATAATGTGGAAGGTTTTCCTTAAGCACTGCACAACTGTTTATTCGTTCTACACTAAGGTTAAATCGCTCTTAATCAATTCAACGATTTCAGGCGTTTTGATTGGTTTGTTGACTGTGTTTTCCTTTGCAATTCAATGATCTGGGAAAAATATTCTATTTTACACACTGCACAACTGTTTATTTGTTAAATCGCTCTTAATCAATTCGATGATTTCAGGCGTTTTGATTGGTTTGTAGACTGTGTTTTCCTTTGCAATTCAATGATCTGGAAAATTTTCTTATTTTACACACTGCACAACTGTTTATTTGTTAAATCGCTCTTAATCAATTCAATGATTTCCGGCGTTTTGATTGATTTGGACACTGTGTTTTCCCTTGCAATTCAATGATATGGGTAAAAAAATTTAATTTTACACATTGCACAAATCACTTGTTTGCATTAATGCATCTGTTTTTGCATATGCCCGCTGGAGGATATTAATATATCCAGTATACTGTCGATCTTTTACTCGTCAGGATACCCGGGCATCCTACCGACTGCGCCACTTTTGATATTGTTTTTTTTATTACCAAAAAAAAACAAGATCCTTTAAGATTTTTTTTTAGTTACTTCATTACCAGAAGTGAACCGTCTTTATTGAATTCAAGAGTAGAACTGATTTTACAAAAATAAGTATTTACCCTCATTGACAGAGACTCTCAGTGGTTGGTGACCAAAAGCGTTTGGTCAGCAAAAACATCATTTGTGTGAGTTTCGTAATTTAGAAATTCTCACCTAGTTCGCTTAAAATATTCTACTGGATCATATTCCGTCTGGATTGTCAGCGGTACTTGATCCACACGCGTTTCCGTTCAAACTGTGGTAAACGCGAAAAAAGATTAAATGCAGAAATTTGATATTGAATTGAATGTACCGAACTGTTGCAACTTGTGTGTTGCATTAAATTATGTTGGAGGGTGTAACTACTAAGCTCAATCTTGTTGAGTACAAACAACATATCTTATATCAATGGTGCAATGGTTAGTGTGCGCGGATATTGCACATGAGAACTTGGGTTCGATCTCTGCTCAGGCCACCTTACATTTCTTTCGTCGACGGTAACCTCGCTTAGTGATAGCGACAGTATCGAGTACTTAGCCATAAAAAATCCTCTCAAAATACCGTTCGGAACCGGTGTAAAACAACTGTAGGTCCCAATCAGTTAGGTTAAAACTAAAAAGCGCACAGCTCACTGTTGTGAGAAGCACTACCTAATCCCTTCATGGGATTTAATGGGAAATCAAGTTGTACTCTGTTGGACACGTGACGCTATTTGCCTAAACGTGACGAAATAAAAATCTACTATTATTAGTAAATGGCAAGCTTTATTAGAAATTTTTTTGCCCAACATCAAGCTTGATTTTAACTTTTAAATTGCTTCTTATGTACGTTGTCTCTTTCTATAATAGGTTTGCTGATATTTAAAGGCAGAGGGACAATTTTAGAATATTGGATGGCTCCACCAGTTTGAGACGTAACGAATTTCGATATCTAACGAATGAATTTAGAATTAGATGTAATATAATTATATAAAACTTGTTGAGTTCGTCTATGCGCCTGACCATGGAATACCCCTGCAATTGGATTATACCAAAAATATTGTACCATTATTACACGCTGAAAAATCTTAGTTTATTTCGTTTGTTTGGATGCACCTATTACGTGCTTGTAGCTTGCCCCAAATGTAGTATACTTCTGTCCAAACATAGTGTGTTTGGTTCCCAATATTATATGTTGGAGACACAATGATTATTATGCTATAATATTCGTTTTTGTGGCTCAACTATGGATTTTCTTGATGTAAACATAAAAGTGATAGAAAACAAAGAATGAAAAAAGCAGACGATCTTCAATTCATGAAAATAATGCCTGCACGTAATCACGTCTGTTGGAGTTTCTAACATATGAAAGGTTCCTACTTAATGTTACAGGGGCCGTTTCATTCAGGATTTACAGAGTGTCTCAGTAAGATTGCACTTTTCATATTTAGTGTAATTTTTTTTTGTTCAAGTGGCAACTCTGATATTTGGAAAGATTTTACATATGTATTTTCATTCCAATTATTAAAAACGGAGCGCTTTACGAAAGAACAAAGCGTTATAATTGTGAAAACTTATTACAGAAATATGGAAAGTTATGCTGAGACCGCTTGCAAACTTCGAAGAATTTTCAGTCGAGAAAGTGCACCTAATGTGTCAACCTAACCCGAAAACATCAATCCGGCATCGTGCACAACAACTTAATATTTCACAAAGCACTACGCCGCGAATTTTGACGAAAGACATCCACTTTTAACTTTCTGAAAAGCTCAAACCAGCAGACAATTAAAAGCTCATGCAATTCGTTCATGGGGTATTGGATCAAAGTGAAGTCAGTACCGAGTTTTCAAAAAAAAGGCATACTCTCCCATGAAGCGCATTTCCATCTGAACGGCTTCGTGAATGCACAATATTATCGAATTTGGGGATCAGTAAATCCTCATGCAATCCATGGGAAACACCGACAACCAGCAGCTGTCTGGTGGGGATTTTAGTCAAGAATCGTGATTGGGCTTTACTTCTTGAAGATGAGGACGAAATTGCAGTGACTGCGAAAGGCATTCATTATAGGAACATAATAACGCAGTTCTTGTGGCCTTAACTGGACGGCATGGATGTGGACGACATGTGGTTTCAGCAAGACCGCGCCACCTGCCACACTGTGCATGAAACAATCGAATTATTGCAGCAACGATTTCCAAAACAAATTATCTCAAGAAATCCTGACGTCAACTGGCCACCAAGATCATGCGATTTTACGCCGTTCGATTTCTTTCTTTGTGGTTTTGTGACATTTTGGGTTTATGCGAATAAACCAGAAACAGTTCCTGTGCTCGAATGCGAGAAACAACAAGTCATCGGTGAGATCCAGCCACATCACGTCTCTGTGAAAATGTCATGGAATGGCCCGTAGGGGCCATTTGACGGGTAGTTTATTCCATACTTAATCGGAACATGTCTTCTTTACAATCCAATAAAAAAAATCACAACTATCTCAAAAAATATGTGTTTTTGTTTAAAAATTAATAAGTGCATTCTTATGGAGACACGCTTTATATGCAATATTCTCCGCTGGTGTTGACAAAACTCTTAACTCTTAACTGCGTTTTTTTACATGGTATTTTCTTCGGAGTGGCCTTGTGTCGAATTATAGATTATACGTGTACTCGTATGAGCAATATAGATGTGTGATTCAATTATCATCCTTCATTATTAAAAACACATCGTGCTCACAAGAAAGACGATACAATTGAGGTTTGATTATATCATCCGTATTCAACATCAACTCATTAATCTAGCTAGTATTGTATTTACATAATTCATATCAAGCAAACACAAAAAAAAATTTGTCTCCTTTCTTATGTCATAATCTATATTTGGCTCATAAAAAATTCGACAAAGACCAAAGAATCGCGTCAACCAACAAAGTTTTACTAACCATGATTGATTGCTCAAAAAAAACCTAGAAAAAAGCAACGGAAAAGTTGATATAATCAAACAATTGGCACAACCATTAAGGCAGCTAACAAAGATATGTTAGTAATCAATGAAAAAAAACTTGCCACCATCACACACGAATACCAATACTCAATTATCCTAATGACAAAGAAGCCCAGCCAGACACAGTTTATTGACGCATACAACGATAAATACACCGTCATCTTTGTACGAAAAAGCCGTCCTCTGTGCCATTAACAAATTTTGTATGTTAATATATTTAAATAGAAACCCAACCTTTTTTTGTTGCTTAAAAAAAGACTAAAGTTTCGAACATTCCACGTGCAGCTTTTGAACAGCTGTCAGTTGTATTCATCCCACAATGTTGTGTCCCTTTGTCTAAAGTGTTGTTGTGGCTTGGAAAATATTAAAAATATGTCTCTTCATCGTCATCTTTATTACTTAAGATCAATCATTTATTCTTGGGATTTTGTTTTATTTTCTTGCCAGTGGGTAGCCTTAGGCAAACGGCTTAAGGTAATCAAGGATTTTTCATTTCAGTATTTTGGTTCATATGTTCAGGAGTTGAGTATGAGTCGTCAAACATAAATAGAAAACCTTTTGTCTCTATTCAACCAGACAGCTATTGTGGTGAGTCTGAGTAGAAGATTAAACAAAAAAAAAAAGTATCGTGATATTATGCTTTAGGCACAGTGGGAAATAACTAAAAGTGAAACAGGAAAGACTTGAAAGTCATGATGAATACAAACTTCTACCTCAAATTTAAAAGGTGCATCGACTGAAGCTAACGTATTCGAAATAAACTTAAATTTATAAGTCAAAATTATAAAATTTCCCAAAACACATTGAACCTGAGAAATAAATATTTATAACTAGCTGACCCGGCAGACTTCGTCCTGCCTTCAAAAGTATTTATAACATCAGATGGCAAACAATGATTAATATCTCGACGTGGGCGCCATCTATTTTATCACGGTGCAAAAACACAAAAAAACTAAATATTGCACCATCTGTCGGACGAACTTCAAACTACACAGAAACACTACTCACGGCCCATAGAGCATGCATATACAATTTGGTCAAAATCGGTCCAGTAGATTTTGAGTTTAGCGATCACGAACATACACGTAATTTTTATATATGTAGAGATATAAAAACAGAAATGTAGAAACGTGAAATTGATACACGCTGTGTATTTTAGCTATTTGTATGCAAACATAACGTGTTTGTAGTTTCTTGCAATTATAGTATTATTGGGCCCAAAACCTACATATGTGTTTGCTATTCAATACCACATATTGGGGTCACAATAATCAATATGTTGTAACATATGTGTTTGTGACCCGAATGTGGTTTTTTGTCTTGAAAACTTCTGAAAACAATAACGTGCCAGACAATTAAGAAACAAAAGGCAACAGACCTCCACTTCATGAAACAATGCTTGGAAACATGGACATGGTTCCTGCAATATGTTGCTGGGGCCGTTTTTTCGGCGCGAAGTGAGGAAAAGTAAAACTATTTGAAATTAGGGTGCCCTAAAATTACTAACGAAGTAATTTTAATAGCAAATACAAGCAGCAAATTAATAACTTCATATATTTTCTTGATGTAGGGTTATAGGAATAAAGGGGTATTTACACGCTGAAAAAATGGTCTCCGTGACATATTGTCCCAAACTTATTCTGCAAGAACTATGTATATATTTGGACCACACTTCAAACATTTATATGTTTGGAAGTCCCAAACTCATATGTATTTAAATGATAACAGTATCATGTTTACTGACAAACATGTATGCTTTTACGTGGAAACGTATGATCTCTTCATCCCAAACATCCATATACATACGTGGAAGCATTCGAGAGTTTTACCCAAACCTCCATATACTTACGTGGAAACATATGCGTATTTCCTCCTAAACATAATAATATTTAGAAACGAAATATCCGGTGATTTCAATATGTATGTATTATTTATTTTAATTAATTTTAGCAAAATAAATCCACATTTAAAAAAAATAAATACATAAAATTGAAAAGATATGAAACCGCCCTTTTTACATTTACTTGCATTGAATGCATTATCTGTTTTCTTTTCACGAAATGAGTGTCTGCTACCGTTTTGTTTCTATTTTCTTTGTTGTCTCTCACCTTTTTATTTTCAGAAGGATTCAACTAAGCGTTGGTTATCACGTTGGTACACAAACATCATGGTTATATAGAAATCTAGTTCATGCAAGCCAAACGTGGGATTAATTACATGTGTCTATTCTTATTTCAAAAAAAAAATAAAAAAAAAACAAACAAATTTCTTTCGGCGGCGATCACCTCGCATAGTAACGGCGACACTATCGAGTATTTAGCCATGAAAAAGCTTCTCAAAATACCGTTCGGAATCGGTGTAGAAACTGTAGGTCCCAATCAGTGAGTGAAAATTTAGAAAGCACACTGGTTGTGAGAAGCTCTCCCCAATCCCTTCATGGGATGTAATGGGAAACGGTTTTTTTTTTTATTCTTATTACATTTCATAAATGGTCCCCCGTTCCGATTTTCTCAGTAAAGTCTCGGTAAGACAGAGGGCTTCACTCTGTTGCCCTTTCAAGTTTCCTTCATCAAAAACTTCTTTCTCACTTTGGTAGAACACATACGTATATATGAAACACATACACAAATAGCAAAGCAACGTCACAAACAATTAAACCTTCTGAGCCTTTGTTTATTGTTTTTTCACTGATCAGTGCAATTTTGACTTCCTCAGTCCAACGAACCTTTGAAAACTAACTACATGAAACCAAAACGCAATACATCAGCCAAAATAAGAAATACTGACTTCTTCTGAAATTTAAACGAACATTCAGGAATATTTATGAATCATTGTCTGACAGAATAATGCAACAATTTAGATAAACACTTACAAGATAGACTCTCTCGTTGTCCCTCTTTTATTCTCTTGCTCTCGAGAGAGTTCAAACAGTGCAACAAACACAGCTGTGTTTGCATCACAAACACAGATATATTTGGGTCACAAACATGTATATTATGCCATACTAATCATTGTATCTCAAACATGTAATATAGAATAGCAAACACAATGCGTTTGGACACAAGTATATAATATTTGCTATAATCTCCAAACACACATTATATTTACATCCAAACAACAAAAAGCGACAGATTTTTGAGCGTGTCCGTACATATGCATATGGTGCAAATGGCCTCCACGACTTTACAGGCACTATGCATTCTTTTATTGAAATTTGCCTTGATCGTTTTGCATACAGGTAGCTGAATTTCATTGATAAAAAGTAAATTAATAGTTTCCCATTACGTCCTATATAGAAATGGGTGATCCCTGATATAGAGCACAATTTCCTTCTTCAAAACGTGATTGGTCGTGGGCAATGACCACGCAATGACTCAACCAGCAAATAAATTGGTTATCGAACTGTACGCCATTTGGCACCGTCTCAAGAAAACACATTACGTTAATCTCCATATTTTAGAATTTTAGGTAAAAAAACGGAATAAAGATGTTACAATATCGAACACATTCAACTGTTATTGCCTGGCCAGCCTCACTGTCCCAAGCGAATATTCTGTTGATGTCTCCAGCCCAAAATTCGCCCTAAATAATAATAATTTGGGATGCGTACACATATTAATTAAATAAACAAATTATTTTCTCGCCAGTTGGTAACACCTAAGATTCGGAGTGATTCTTCTGCCTGGTCTTTCCAGCGAAGTCTTGGTCGTTCTCTTTTCCTGCTTCCATCGGGTATGTTATCGAAAATATCGAGTCTGATATAGTTGGACTTTTGTCCGTCGAGAGAGGGCTTTGTTTCTAAAGTGCCTGCTGAACTTTGCAAGCTCAATTCTCCAGGCTGACGTCGTTGTCCTTGTTCACGCGGATCCAAGGTAGACAAATTCATCTACCACTTCAAAATTAAATCGGTTGTCAACGTTAAAGTGCGGACCAAGTCGAGAGGTTTGTATAGCCGTTGACACCATCACTTTTGTCTTGCCCTCATTAACAGCAAGACCCACCTTCGCTCATTCTCTTCCGGTTCTTTAAAATACTCCCGTAACCTCTCTCAAATTTCGCTCAATGATGTCTATGTCGTCAGCATACACCAGCAACATATGGCTTTTCCAGTCAATGGTCTTGTTCGTATTTACATTATTATTTCCATTAAGATGTTGAAGAGATTGCACGAAAGTATGGCGCCTTATCTAAGTCCTCGCTTGGTACAGAATGGTTCAATGAGGTCTTTCCCCATATTCACTGCTGATTTGGTGTTGGTCACGTATCGATTTGCTTTTCGTGGATCTTTTCATCATCATCATCACACACCAAATCGCTGCAGATGATATATGGTTATAGGGTCAGCGTTTACCCTATGTTTACCTTAAAAAAATAATATTTTTCACAAAAAGAGTACCACTTCTTTAAACAGTACCTGTTCTTTAAAAAAGTACTTCTTTGTACAACAAATTCATACTCTTACGGTATTTTCGTACAGAAAGTACTACTTCTTAAAAATAGTGCCTTTTCTTAAAGAAAACATAACCTTTCAATAAAAGAAGTACCTCTCTTTGAAAAAGGACCTTTTCGGGAAAATATAATACATATCTTACAAAAAGGACATAAAAATTTACTTTTTTTAAAATACATTCTATAAAAATAAAATTTTCTTAAAAAAAGTTTATCATTTTACAAAAAGTATCTTTTCTTAATGATCCATTTAAATTATCGTTATTTTCAACCGTCTCCTGAGGCGTGTTGGAACTAGCTTGTACATGATATATATCGAAATGAACTTCGTTCCAACCGGGTGTCCCCTGACACCTCATGTATTTTTTTGTTTTCAAATAAATCATAAGCAATTTCCGTTTAAGTTTATATTAGTCGATCTTTTCGTTTTCATGTTCTTCAATAACACTACTGGCAGTTTTTTGACCAAATTAATCTGACACCTAATTTGTATGTAAAATTGTCTGCTGAATCCGAATATGAAGTCAGAATGATCAAAAGTAGAACAGTTTTCGAGATATTCCAAATTTACCGTTATTTGTGTTTTTAGAAAAGATGATGTGACTTAAATGAAAAATCTTCAAAAGTATTTGACCGTTTATGTTTTTATTTTTTACGTGAGGAAGATAATAAAAATTGCTAAAACATTGCCAGTCACGTGCAACATTGGTCAAGAAACGGCTGAGTTACAGTGAACCGAAATTCAAATATCACAAAAAGTATTATGTTATTTTGCAATTTTGCTCTCTTTAACTATTTTATTTTATAACTAAACAATTAAAAAAAATTAGTGTTTCCTTACTTCGGTCATTACTTCATTGCAAAGCTAACATTTTGCGCAAAAAAGAGCCAGATTGGTGCCAAAGTGACAAAGCTATAGAAAATTTAGTGAAATACTTTTCGTTCTTTACAAATCAAAAACACAAACGAGGTAAATACGCGTAAAAGCGTAAAAGCGTAAAGAGCTCTATTCATTAAAGATTGTTTACAACTTTACAACACTGTCTTGTGCTGACAGGTTTGTTTTATTGACAGTTCAGAATAAACAGTTTGTTTGCTAAAATTTTTCATTCTCTTCAAATCCAGATCCAACAATCCAAATAAGTTTTGGTATGCTTGTGGAGTTTACAGTTTTGTGCTGCTGTCAAATTTTTCAAGCCAATTACAAAATGCATTTTGGCTATATTTTAAAGTCAGTCCGGAAAATATTTCGAAATCTTGGACCCCAAATACTTTATGCCATTCATGCAAAACTCGTTTAACTCTGTGGATGTCGGGCGCAAAGTAAGTATGCATTGCTTGATTTTGTGTTTAAAAAATTTGTAAATTTTCTATACCGAAGTCGGTATATGCGATTTGATATTCCCGCAATTTGGCGTGAGCCTATGAACCACGAAGTTGACTATTATTTTTGCTTAGCCAAAGTAAAGCAACATGGACGTCATAAGTCTGTTGAATATGCACATGTCAACGCATTTACAAAACCGGTTCCTCATATGCCTGAAGTGGAATATCCAATTTGTCCAAAGCGGAAGAATGAATCCGATTCATCTGATACAAGTGATTTTGACGACAGTGATTTGAAAGTAGAGCAAACAATAATGCCGCTCACACAAGCCGAACTCAATGACTGGATCCGAGATTTGGAGCTACCGAAAAGTAAAGCACAGTTGTAGGCATCAAGAATGAAGGAACGTAGTTTTGTGGCATCTGATGTAAAAATTTCTTATTATAAAAGACGGCATGAGAGTTTTTCCCGTTACTATTCGAAAAAAGACGATTTCTGCTATTGTCATGACATAAACGGTTTGTTCAGTCAATTTCAACAGACCTACAATCCAAATGATTGGCGGTTATTTATTGACAGCAGCAAGTTAAGCTTGAAAGCTGTTTTGCTGCACAAAGGTAATGAAAAGCCCTCAATACCAGTGGTACACGCAGTTAACGTGAAAGAATCGTACGAGTCCATGTCTAAATTACTGGGTTTGATAGAGTACGAACAGCATAACTGGAAAATCTGTGCCGATCTTAAAGTTGTTGCCATGGTGACTGGTTTGCAACAAGGCTACACAACATATTGCTGTTTTTTGTGCAAATGGGACAGCCGAGCGCGTCACGAACACTATTCCCGAAAAGAATAGTAAATTTCACGCTTGGTCAAGACAATGTCAAATACAAAGCTCTGGTAAAAAGGAAAACATTGTTTTGCCACCATTACATATTAAACTTGGTTTATTCAAAAATTACGTCAAAGCTTTGATAAAAAGAGGAAACAGTGCAGCATTTGAATACCTAAACACCGTTTTTCCCAACATATCAGACGCCAAAATAAAAGAAGGGGTTTTTGTGGGACCACAAATTACAAAGCTTCTAAATGATTCAAAATTTGATTCGATTTTGTCTGAAGATGAATCAAAGGCCTGGAAGTCATTTGGTTTGGTTGTATCAAGCTTCTGGGAAATTTCAGAAGCCCAAATTATGAAGACATCGTTCAAGATTTGTTGAAAAACTATGAAAAAATTGGTAAAGTTTTTAACACGATTTTGATTTTAATTATTTTTTTATATTTACATTCATTTGCATTCTCAACTTAAAACAGGAGTTAATATGTCTTTAAAAATACATCTTCTGCATTCGCACTTAAATTTTTTCCCAAATAACCTTGGCGATGAAAATGACGAGCATGGTGAGCGGTTTCACCAACAAATAAAGGAAATGGAACGTCGGTATCAAGGGGCATATGATGAGGCAATGTTGGGCGACTATTGCTGGTTCCTTGTGCGAGAGACAAAAAATAATTATAATAGGCAGAGCAATTCAACAGTTTTAAACCATTTCTAATATATATTGTTACTCACATTTAGATTTGTATGTATATTTACTTGTTCCTTTTTTTTTTTGAAATATCTGAAAGTGTGATAATTCAGTTAATATAGTCTAAGTATGTCATTTTTGTACCAATCTACATTCTATCGCACCCAAAATGTTCCTAATAAAATTGGCTTACGTCTTAAGTGATAATACTTAAAAAAATTACATTGTTTGGAATAAAATAAATGAGTTAAATACTTCAAAATTTAAAAAATTATTAAATTTACTATAAAATTTCAACTTTGGTCCACTTTATCTCAGTAATTTTTTGACCAATGTTGCACGTGACTGGCAATGTTTTAGCAATTTTTATTATCTTCCTCACGTAAAGAATAAAAACATAAACGGTCAAATACTTTTGAAGATTTTTTCACTTAAGTCACATCATCTATTCTAAAAACACAAATAACGGTAAATTTGGAATATCTCAAAAACTGTTCTACTTTTGATCATTCTGACTTCATATTCGGATTCAGCAGACAATTTTACATAAAAATTAGGTGTCAGATTCATTTGGTCATGAATTTGTTGAAAATTTGTCTGGCAGTGTAATTGTTCGGTTGAAGACTTCGGTAATTTTTCTATGAAAAAGTAAATTTTATGAGAAAATATTAATGATTGATCTTGAACCGAACAATTATTGAAGAACATGAAAACGAAATGATAGAATAATATAAACTTAAACGAAAATAATACCAAGACTGTACATTCTAAAGCAAATTCTCATGACAATCGTTATTTCTTTTGTGAAACAACAACATCTATACAGTGGCTTTCGAAGAAAGCATGCAAAGGAAGGAAATGTTGTGACATTGATGGTTATGGTAAAGTATTTATTGTGGACGTTTTCGCTCAAGTAGGAGTGTTGAGACAATTCTCGCTAAGATAAGTTTTATCTATCCCTATAAAGTGTGATGACATACCTAAATACTTGTGGAGAAGGGAGCTGATGATATGCCTTGGTGGGCATTGAAATAGTTATATTCAAAATATCCACCATAATAATCAGTTTCACATACAGTTTTCCTTTTAATATTTTCTATTAAAATGTACTTTTTCATAGAAAAAGTACTTTTTAATACTGAGTGATCTTGAACCGAACAATTATTGATGAACATTAAACAATATTTTATTTGAATAATTTCAAACGATTTTCAAAATTATGTTAAAATTATGTATAAAATATTATATGAAATTGTGTATATATATATTTATTGAATAAAATGTTTTGTAAGTGTGGCCGTCAGTGGTGCAATCGGTAGTGTGCGCTCCTCTTGTACATGAGATCCTGGGTTCGATCCCTACGCTGACCACCTTAAACTTCTTTCGGCGGCGGTCACCTCGCATAGTGATGGCGACACTATCGAGTATTTAGCCATGAAAAAGCTTCTCAAAATACCGTTCGGAATCGGTGAAAACTGTAGGTCCCAATCAGTGAGTGAAAACTGGAAAGCGCACAGCTTACTGGCTGTGAGAAGCTTTCCCCAATTCCTTCATGGGATGCAAAGGGAAACCATTTTTTTTTAAAGTTTTATTCTGAATAAATTCAATAAAATATTGCAAATAGCTTATCTGATGCTGAAAAAAAACTATACTTGGTTTATAGATAATCAATAAATATGACTATATTAATTAAAATTATTGAAAAAATATTCAAGTTAAACTTTTATTACAGTTTTATTAATTGACTTCAAATTAAAAGTAATACTTTTTTATTGTTTATTGCTACGTCGGTTGTGCCACAGTTGTGTGCGAGGCTCTTGTACATGAGAACGTGGGTTCTGTCCCTGCTCCGATTACCTTACATTTCTTTCGGCGGCGGTTACCTCGCTTAGTGACGGTGACAATATTGAGTAATTAGCCATAAAAAACATCTCAAAATATACTTCAAAATCAGGATATAATTTGAGGTCCCAATCACTGACTGCAAACTTGTACCCTGTGGCAAATATAATATATTTGTCTCCAAACACAAATTGTTTGCTATTCAATATTACATGTTTGGCACACAATGTTTAATTGGTTATAATATATGTTGTTACAAATCTAGCTTTGTTGGTTTAAAACTGCTGAAAACAAAAACGCGACAGACAACAGAGAAACAAAGAAAGCAACGGATCTTCAGTTCATCGAATCAGTGCTTGCAAATATATAAATGTTTCCCGCAATATGTTGCTCGGACTGTTTGTTTGCACCGTGTGTATGGTCTGTTCCAATAGAAAATGAAAGACATTTAAATATTGAGAATAAATAAACTGTTTATAATTTTCTACTCATACAATTTAATTTGTATTAGATATTTATACTCCATATTCAAAATTGAAATTGTCCTACAAAAACATAGTTTTGAAAAAGTAATGATTTATCCGATCCTTCGTATTATATTCAAAATTAAAATGTTGCAGCGTTTGGTCGCCTTTTTTTAATATCGTATGCTCCAATATTTCGCTGACCTTTGGGTATCATTGGCAGGATGAGAAACACAATTATTAATTAAAAATTAAATGAATTAATAATTGTGTTTATCTTCCTGGCGTTGCTTCCTAAAGGGCAGCGAAATATTGGAGAATAAAATTATTAAAAAAAAAACGACCAAACCTCGAACATGTTAATTTTAAACATATTTTTGGTTTCAATAAAGTTTGATTATTTATTGATAAACATTTTGCCGGGCCGCAAACAAAGTTGCATGACCCATAGACCAATCTTTTTTTGTAACCAAATCCTGTACCTTGACCTTTTCTCGGCCAGACATAATTAACATTTTATAGTTCTTACTGAATGTGTCTTTTTTTTCGAAAGTTCGAAGAGAAAATGAAAAATAGTTTTTTTATAAGAAAATTTGCATTACTAGGCCGCTATAAAATTAATTAGTACAAAAAAGTACAATTACATATAATTAGTGATTGATTGTGTGGGGAATGGCAAATATTTCCAGACATTTTTGAGAAAATGAATACGTGTTGACATATATTCTTTAGCTTCCATCAAATTCATCTGCATAACTAAACCGACGTTTATTTTGTGCCCCAGTGACATTTCTCAATTTTTATCGCCGGCCTTTTATATTTGGCACTACTAGAGGACACTGTGCATGTTAGTATCATAACATTGAGTAGGTGGATTGTGTTGATTCAGTTTATTGTCACAGCTTGTTGCTTTTCTTTGTAAATTGCTTGTCATATGTTAAATTGATGTTTGTATTTTTTTTTGATAAGAACACAAATCTTAATAAGCCATCATCATCATTCTTGTGAATCTAGTATAAATCATTGGCGCCTATAGAAAAAACGCATATATTGGTCGGCATTCTATTTTCATTTGAAGTGAATAGATAATTTCTTCTTCAATATTGGTTTAAAGACAGTTTCAAACATAACATTCTTTCCAATAAACCTTTCAAATCAGAAGTTCAATTTCAAACTTTAGACCTCTTTAATATGTTAATAGAACATTAGAAACATCTGACAGTTCAAGAGAAGATTTCAGGACATATAAAACTTCTCCTTTTGATTTCTATTTGTCCATCTCATAACTCATGTGAAACTACACATGTATCCCCTTAATTAAGTTGTCGGTGTGGCAATTCCAATTTATTGAACTTTTTCAGCCCACAAATCCTACGCTCAGGCATATACATTTCATACGTCTTCCAATAACAGGCACACAATTCTGTACAACAACAAAATCAATCTGCAAATTAATATCGAAGAACACAATTCAAATCAAATTTGGCTTTTTGTAGTCACATAACTAAAACTAGGTTATGTTTGTTGGATTTGCATCACAATTGATGTGAATTTGAAAATGTGTTTGTTTTTCTGTGAAATTGCGAATTTTTTGATATCCCACATTTTTCTTCCAATTATAACAGAAATGAGTTTTGAAATATCATAGCAAAGCAGAGTTGGAAATATGCATGAATTCTGCAGTATTTTCCATTGAATATAAGTATAGTATTTTATTTGGGGGGTTGGGTTAAGGATTTATGTACTGGGTTATATAAAATGAACTGGTACAATATCCACATAAAATCAGAAAATTTTAAAAAGGCAAATTATTTTACTTCGCCTATCAGTATTTTTACTTATTTTATTTTTGGAGAAATATATGTAAATATTTTTCACAAAAATCTAATTTTTGGATTTGAAAATGTTTTTTTTAAAGTGGTGAAATAGATAATAAAAATGTACATAATTTTTTTTATCAGTTACTATTTAATCATTTGAGGATCAAATTTATTCTCACTTTTACTCCCTGGGCTTAAGCCATATAAGTTGTATACACGCCGAAAAAAAACATCCATTGTAACATATTCTTCCAAACATACTCTGCAGGAACCATGTATATGTTTATAGTACATTCCAAACATTCACATGTTTGCAAGTCCTAAACTCACTTTTATTTAAATGCAAACAGTAGCATGTGTACTAGCAAGCATTCGCTTGGAAGCATTCGCGTGTTTCCCCCAAACCTCCATATACTTACGTATTTCCTCCCAAACATTATAATATTTGGAAATGAATTTTAGTTTGATTTCAATATTTATGTATTATTTATCATAATTAATTTTATCGAAATAAATCCACACTTATAAATAATTAATACAAAAAATTAAAAGATTTAAAACGACTCTTTTTACATTTGCTTGCATTGAATGCATTATTTGTTTTTTCATGATATGAGAGTCTTTGGTACTCCTTTCTTCGTTGTCTGTTAAGTGTTTGTTCTCGGAAGTTTTCAGCTATGCGTTGGTATACTAACAATATACTTATATACAAGTCTAGCTCATGCAAGCCAAGCGTGTGTTACTTGTGTTTTTTTTATTATATTTCACAAATGGTCCCCCGTTCCGAAATTCTTAGTAAAGGCTCGGATAGGAAAAGGGCTTCATGTTGTTGCCTTTCCAGTTTCTTTTCTCAAAATCGTTTCTCACTTTGATAGCACACATACATATATACGAAACACTTACACAAAAACCAAAGCAACATCACAAGACATTTAACCGTCCAAGCCTTTGTTTATTCTCTTTTCACCCATCAAGCACTTTCGATATCCTCTCTCCGAGGAACCATTGACGACTCAATACATGAAACTAAAACGTAATACATCAGATGAAATAAGAAACACTGACTTCATCTGCAATTTACATGCACATTCAGGAATATTTATGAAGAACTGACTTAGAGAATAATGCAAAATGCCGATAAACACATACAAGATAGACTCTCTCGTTGTCCATCTTTTATTCTCTTGCTCTCGAGAGAGCACAATTAGTGCACCAAACACAGCTGTATTTGTATTACAAGCATATATATATTTGGGTGGCAAACACATACATTATTACACATTAATGATTGTTTCTCAACCATGTCATTTTGAATAGCAAATACAATGTGTTTGGACACATGCATACCATATTGACAACGAGCTCCAAACACAGGTTATATTTTCATCCAAACAACAAAAAACGACAGATTTTTCAGCGTGTAGATATCAAATTCTTGATTCCAAATTCGCCTTCCAAATCCGCCTTCCAAATTTTTCCAAAATTTTAAATGTTTTGAGAAATGATAGTTTAATTGTTTGCGAAAGCAGATACTAGCAAATTTGTCTCTATGTTTTCACGGGAAGACAATTTGACGTACAAGAAAAAACAATTACTTATCGGACATGGATGGGTTCATCTTAATTCATACGGTTCGACTCAGAATTATTTTCAGAATGAATTTAGCAAACTTGCCAATAGTATGTCCATGTATTTTTATGAACACAACTAAATTTATGAACACAACTGTTGCGACATCTTAGATTAGTCCCTACAACTGAAATTCGGTTTAGAGTCCCTCGTTTCATATTTGATAACTGAATTTCCAATTATGTTTTGCTATATCTGCTAAATGTTGTACCCGCTGAAAATAAATGTATCAATTTGGTTGCAACCATCAAATTCAGTAGGCACCACCAGTTCGGTGACAGCAACCGAATTTGGCTGTAAGTCGGTTGCTCCCACCGAACTGGGTGTTCACCTGGTTGCAACAACAATATTTAAGGAAAATTAAGTTGCTGTAAACGATTTCGCTTGAATGTTGTTGGTTCAACCGATTTCGCTTTCAATTCGGTTAAGAGAACATAATTCTCTATATTTCAAACTTGACGTTTTAAATTCTGAAGACAATTATTATATAGAGTGATTCAATAAAATTGCGGATTTTCTTATTCTCATCTAAATAAAACACACCAAAATATTTGGAAATGATTGTTTTATTTCATCATGTTTTCCAGGCAATGGCATTTGCATATGTATGAAACACAATAATCGTTAAATGCCCACCACGAATCCTCTGACAACACAGAATGCACGTATCCATGACATTTTGACATCATTAAAACGCATATGAGCATTACCACAGAAAGTGCCGCCCTATGTCGCATCACGTTACCATCGTAAATTGTTTATATTTTTGAACAATAAACTTCGATTGTTTTCTATTCTTTTACTAAATGCAGAATGTAAGAAGCTTAATATTTAATAACAGTTGAGAAAACAATTCAACTAACTGGGCCTAAAATATAAGGAATTAACGAGGGTGACGTATTGTGAAAAAAAGGTGGACCTTTCTGTGAAAATGCGCATATGATTTCATTCTTAATCTCTGGAATCGTCTCAGGTTTATTGCCATAGACAATACTCTTTACGTAGCCCTAGTGAAATAAGTCCAATGGAGGCAAATCGCAAGATCTCTCTTCGTTCGCAATAGGGCAATTGGTTTATGCGCTGTGTACCAATTGGCACCGTCTTGTTGAAACCACATATTTCCCAAGTTCTTGCCATCTAATTCAGGGGATCTAATTCTTATTCCGGCCATAAAAACTTTGACATAATGTCGCAATAACGTTCAGCATAACAGTGGTACCGGCATCATTTAAAACAAAGGTATGGTCCGATGGCTATGCTAGCCCAAAAACCACACCGATGTGGGTGAATAGTTTTTTGTAGAGTGCCATATGGATTTTCTGTACTCCTAATGCCGCAGTTTTGATTCTTAATGTATCAATTTGGCGGTTGGCGGTTAAAAACAGGTCCTTTGTTCAAATCCGCTGAACGGTGCTGAAGGAAAGGTTCAATTGCTGTGCACGAAACCGAGTTGCGGTTGTCGCGGCCTGGTCCATATTTTGTTCCACATCAGCAACGTTTTCGGCGAGCAGCGTGTACAAGGATACACGGGTGTTGTCTCGATTTGTACCGACACAGTTTCTTCTATTTTTTTTACCAAACGGCTGGTTGTTGACTCAGATACCCGTTTATGTTTAGCAACAAACTCACGCAATGCGCCGCGGGACGCACTTATTGCAGAACGCCCATTAAAAAAAAAACGATTGGATCACTACTACGCGCTGTTGCCAAAGCCTGTAGTACTAATTGTCAGAAAACAAAATGAAAAAAATTAACCATATCACAAACAATTGCTGTCAAAGAGCTGCATTACAATTGAATATCAAAAAAATTAAAAGTACGTAGAATTGTACCTGAATTCAGACTTTTCGCAATAAATTCAGTCGCTACAACCTCTAATAAGGTTGAGGTAGCCTCTAATTCCGCTGTGAGATACTCTAATTCGGGTGTGACAAAATCTTCTTCGATTGTCATGATTTCTAGCGTGCTAGAGAAAAATTGATAACTTTGATTATGACGTCCCCTAAATTTGTTGACAGCTAATTCAGTTACTTCAATAAAAGTTGTCTGTGGGTGTACTTTGCCACCGATGGTCTTATTTGAAACTTGACTATATCGGTCAAAATTCGTTGTAGCGCTCGCAGTAACTATTTCCACCAAGTGCGGAACTATCGGTTCCAAAGCATTCAACTATTAAGCGCTTCTTTATGTGAAATATGTTTGTTTTTAAAAATCGAACATTTCTGTTCTTTTTTGCCTATAACCCCTGAGAAACTGTGTCAGTCACACGTGCTACTATATGTCCCAGATGTTATGATGTAACAAAACTGATTCCAATGAAATTTGGTATCTAATTGTTTACAAAGAATAATAATTTGTTAAAAAGTGGTGACAGGTGGGTAGGAAGAAATCGCCAAACGATTCAGACACTGATTCTGAGTCGTGTGTACAAAAGCTAGGTTATTACAAGATGGCCCTAGGTGGTCCGATCGACAAAATGTTGAGTTATTTTTAGTGTTCTAATAGTTTAATATAATATTCTAATAAATAAATAAATAAATGGTTTCCCATTACATCCCATGAAGGGACTGGGGAGAACTTCTCACAATCACTGAGCTGTGCGCTTTCCAGTTTTCACTCACTGATTGGCTCCTACAGTTTTACACCGATTCCGAACGGTAATTTGAGAAGCTTTTTCATGGCTAGATACTCGATAGTGTCGCCGTCACTATGCGAGGTGACCGCCGCCGAAAGAAAATTTGAAGGTGGTCAGAGCCGGGTTCGAACCCAGGATCTCATGTACAAGAGCCGCGCACACTAACCATTGCACCACCGACGGCCACATAATATTCTAATAGTAATATATAATTTGGAAATTTTACCCGAGTTTATAAAATCACGACCAGTAACGAATGAAGAATCTAGTTTATGAAGCTGAGACTAGATAGCAATCGACTGTTTGGGTTTTTAAAGACGAACCAACTCCAACAAATGTTGTTCACACATTAAGCACCTCAAAGCCAAGGGTGGACTGCTACTTCGCCATTATTAATAATGTGGTAGCAGTTCCATTCAAGCACCGAACAAGGTTAAATCAACCATTTCTTTGCCAGAAGTTTTTGGTGACCTAAGGAAACCGAAACCGCAAGAAGAATCATTCTACATCACGACACTGCTAGCTCTCACACATGGGAACATATAATCGCATATTTGACCTACAACACCGTTGATTTGATGGGTCACTCGCTTTATAGGCCTGATTTGCCACTTAATATTAATAAAAATCGTGTCTGTTTGACGCATGAATTAGCGGTTGATGCTTTCAAAATTCACGTTTTGGTGCTACTTCATTCGGAGTGCCAAAAGTCCTTCGAAACTTGGTTCAAATGCATGGCACATATTTGAAAAAACAACTAAACCAACTTCGATCGCCAATATTGGTTTTTTCATTTCAAAATTATAATCCAGAAATACAAACAGCAACCCTTGTATTCTGTGTATTGCGAGCAAATTGAAATTTGACAAAATTTAAAAAAAAAAATGCTAAAAACTTTAATCCAAAACATTAATTTTCTATCCGTTTGACATCTGATTATACCGCTGCTTAAGTATGTTCAAGAAAAAGTAAAATCGATGTTTCACACCAGAGTTACGGTCAAAGAAAAACTTATATCAGCTTCGAAATTTAGTACTTTCTCAAAAAATTATGAAATTTCTAGTGCTTTCTATCGCAAGTTTTTCTATTTCCAAAAGTGTTCATTACACTGTGTATAATTTTTTAAGCCATGGAAATATAACCATATACGGACACCACTACGTGAAAAAAGACAAAAAAAAAAACACCCGAGCCTCCCAGTTTTTCCCAAAGTCATGCACTTTTTTTATGGGTCCCCAAAAGATTTGGGACCTCGGTGTCATTTTTGCAAAAAAGCGATGATTTTTCTCTGGGGGAAAGTTGTAGCCCTTGCCATAAAGAACAAAAATTGTGAAAATATAAAACCAAAAACACTTCGTATTCAAGGTGATCACAAGATCACCCTGTAGCAGTTCTGAATCAGAGTCAGATTCGGTCGATTCGAACGACTATTGGGATCCACAACTTAGGAGAGTGTATTTGTTTATATTATTTTTGTAATAGAGAGCATAGTAACTTAATGATGAAGTAAAGAAAAAACAAATGAAATTAAAAAGTTTTCGGGAAATTTTTCACTTTTGGTGCTACCTAAACGCTACGTAAACGGTGTTAAGAATCGTTCCTAGGAAAGTTGTTTCCAGAAAGTTGTTTTTTGAGATCTTATGTACATTTTGTTGATTATTCCCTTGAATTTATAACGGTTTGCTACCTATGGACGTGAACAGGGAAAAATCGAATTTTTTAAAGTTTTTTGCTAGTTTGACTTTGAAGATGCAGTTCTTTTATATTATATATTCACAATTTTTGTTCTTTATGACAAGAGCTACAACTTTCCCTCAGAGAGTAAATCAATCGGTTAGCAAGATATGAGCCTGACAGAATGATCACCTTGAAGATGAAGTTTTTTTGTTTTTATATTTTAATAATTGTTGTTCTTTATGACAAGAGCTACAACTTTCCCTCAGTTTGCAAGATATTATCACGTAGTGGTGTCCGTATTTGGTTATACGGCCGAAAGAAAGAGAATTTCATATTGCGAACCAATCGACAAACGTTACCAATCGACTTAAAGATGTGTGATCCTCTTATGTAAAGGGTGTCTCAGTAAGAATGCACTTTTTTTATTTTAAATTGAAAACACTTATTTGTTGAGATAGTTGTGATGTTTTTACCGGATTATAAAGAAGACATTTTCCGAATAAGTATGGAGCAAAATATCCATCAAATGGTCGCCATGGCTCTGCTGATAGGCTATTACTCTTTTCATGAAATTTTCCATGACTTTTTCACAGAGATGTGGCTATATCTCACCGATGACGCGTTGGATTTCGGATTGGAGCTCAGGAATTGTTTCTCGTTTATTCGCATAAACCCGAGATTTCACAAAACCCCAAAGAAAGAAATCGCAAGCCGTTAGTAGACATCAGAATTTTTTGACATAATTTGTTCTGGAAATCGTTCCTGCAATAAATCGATTGTTTCACGTGCGGTGTGGCAGGTGGTGCCGTCTTGCTAAAACCACATATCGTCCAGATCCATGCCGTCCAGTTGAGGCTATATCAACTCCATTATTTTCTGAGCTGTTACAACAACAACGAATTGCACAACATTTAACGGCAATTGCGCGGACATTCAGATTTTTGTTAATCATTCTTTAGAAAGCTACACCCCTTAGTTTAAGTAATAATCCCATTTTTTTCATGAAAACGCTGTATGTGTGCAGAAACACCACTAACATGCAAGTACAGCGTTTTGAAAAACTAAATTTACCAAATGAAAGCTATAACAATCCTGGACAAATAGGTATAGTGAATAAACATGTAAACAAATATGCACATAAAATCCATTCCAGTTACATATAGGACACACGTAAAAACAAATGTGTATATTCAAAAAATATCACTCCCGGATATTGTTTTTTTTACCATTTTTCTTCAGCTTTTGTTCGTCATCGTGCTACTGGTGTAACACTATTAAGAGATTTGTACGTTTCGATTAAAAAAGCTAGAAAAAAAACTCCGATGAAATTACAATTCAAATCGAAAAAAATCTTCTCTGTTACAAAGACAAATTAAAATGAAACTGAAAGTTGTGAAAAACTGACAGTGAACGAGATATAAACTTTTCGATATTCAAATGTTTTTGTGACAAATAACAAATAAAATTGATTGTAAAGATAGATAATACTTTGTGTTCTTATGTCTTTACACTTCAGAAAAAATATTCATGTGTGCATAGTATCCCTATCAATGTATTTCACTCAGCCGCATGAACTTTTATCTACTTGTATTCGAATCACGATCTATGTTCCATATTACGAATAGGGTGTTCAGTATTGACAGTGTGTAAATCTTCTCTTAAGAAGTCAATTATTTCAAACGAACTAAAATCACTACGCTATTGATAGTATTTGTATTTCAATAATTATTACTAATACGCCAGATTGTTTGATATTTGCTTGCACGTATTATTTATTATAAATTTGTCACTACGTTTATCATACGCCTAATATCAAATGGTTTAACTTTATAGTGCAAAAACTATCACATTTATCCATTCTATTATAGTCCACTAAAATCAACATTGGGCAAATACTTAAATGATTTGTTTCATTTTATATAGAAAATAAACCAAAACTAGCAACGACATATACGAAAAAATTGGAAAAAAATTGCATTTCATATTAGAAATTGTAAAAAATTGTACGCTATGTTAAACACATCAGCTACATTTGGCCACTAAAAAGCTAACTAACTAACTATTTTTTTTTGTTTTAATTTCTTTTTACAACACAGAGATTAAACAAAAAAATTAAAAAATATACTATAGCACTTGATATACTGTATGAGAGGTTTTTTATTTATAGCTTTTGTACATCTGTTGAAATGGAAACCACTAAATTGTTAAAAGCTGTTGGTTTTTGATATTTGCCTTTTTTTCTGTGTTACATGGCCAACGAAAATAAATCCGTGTTCGATTCTGTGAAATTGTTTGGAAATAACTAAGTGCAGTTATTTCAACACAATATTCAATACCGTGTTTGTGGGTGGAATGGAAAGTGTGGGGAATTTTTGGGAAATTTAGGAAAACAAAAATTCAATACAAATTTAGTCAATGCAGGAATGTAAAAAGGTTTGGCATAAATACACTTTAATTATTATTCTCTGATCTGCACCAAAATTTCACCGTTCAGAAAATCTTCTACCTTGAGTCCAAAAAATATTGTTTTTTCCCCCGTTCGTTCCAACTTCTTGAGATATAGGTCTTTACAGCTTGAGTCCGTAATCGCTCATATCTCAGGTATTTATAATCCGATCTGGTTGAAATGGGTGTCGTTACAAAGGTCTCTGGAAACTCTATAAGACCCTATATAAAGATGTTTTTTTGTTAACTTATTGGGGGCCACTAAAAAAAGTTTTTTTAACCTCACTTTTGTGAACTTCTTTTCCCCCTAAAAATGTCCTATATACTATTTCTTTCGATAGACTCCGATAATAGGCAAAACTTTCACATTTCTTTTGAGGTATAATACTCGCCTGTAACCTTTTACAGACCGGAGATATTCAAAATTACGATAAACATTTGGCGCTTTTTCCCCTCTAAAAAATAAAAAAATCACGCGATTTTTTTTCAGTTAATTTTTGACTGCGGGGCTTTCTGTTTTATAAAAAAAAAATAAAAAACTTATTTAAAAAAATACCACAAAATACTATGCCGAAGCCACGAAGCCGGTGTTGGACCCACCCCAGGGTCGAAAATCCCTAAGGCCACACCGAAAGCTCTATATCACAAAAATATTATGAAGCTGGTGGTAAATTAAATAAAATTTTTCGATAACTGGAGAACAACTTGTAAAAAATAAAGGTTGATTTGAGCAGTAAGTTAATTCTTTACGTATTTACTTTTTAAATTGAATATATTGAAGGCTTATAGATGAGTATGATAACTTAAAAAAAGGTCGAAGACTTGCCTAGTATGGGAGTCTAGTAAACCAACAGGTATACTAGGGCGTTTTTTGGAAAAAAATAAATTCTTATGAAAAAAGTGCGGTTAAAAAATAGTTTTTTTTTTATTGGTCCCCAATGGGTTACTAAAAACAAACATCTTTATATAGGCGCTTAGAGAAATAGGCGCCTTTCTACTGAAATTTATTTCAATACGATCGGATAATAATTGGCTGACTTAAGCGCGATTATACATTCAATCTTTGGAGGCCAATGTTTCGGAAAATATGGACTTGCGGGCAAATTTTTTATTTTTTTTTTCATCACCGAATTTCAAATGAAATTTGAAAATTATATTTGAAATTTGAAATACGTCAGTTGAAATTTAAAAATTTTATCTGAATTTTGAAATACATCAATTGAAATTTAAAATACATCAGTTGCAATTTTAAACACATCAATTGAAATTTAAAAGACATCAATTGAAATTTGAAAAACATCAAATGAAATTTAAAATTCGTCACTTGAAATTTAAAAATTTTTAACCGATTTTATGTATTAGATTTTTAAATTTCAATTGATGTATTTTAAATTTCAATTGATGTGTTTCAAATTTCAATTGATGTGCTTCAAATTTCAATTGATGTCTTTTAAATTTCAATTGATGTGTTTCAAATTTCAATTGATGTATTCCAAATTTCAATTGATGTGTTTTAATTTCAATTGATGTCTTTTAAATTTCAATTGATGTGTTTCAAATTTCAATTGATGTATTTCAAATTTCAATTGGAAGTAGTGTAGATACTTAAAAAGTAAAAAATTTTGGAATAAACAAAACTAATTTATAAGAGAGCAGAGAGAGAGTGAAAGAACCGAAATGTGCAGGATGAATGGTGAATCCCGTAAGGTTTTCCAGAGGGTAAGAAGATCGACCAACGGGCCTAATAATGGGCTGCCCTCCTGCAAGGACGAGAATGGGAATCTGGTGACTGAGAAACAGTGTGTGCTCAAAATGTGGAGAGACCACTTTTCAGCACTACTCCACTCAGATTCTTCCACCGAAGATCAGGAGGTAATGATAGTGGAAGATAGTATAGATTGTACCCCCCGCCAACCAAGACGAGATTAGAACGGCGATCTCCCGCCTGAAGAATAATAAAGCCGCTGGTGCGGATGCCCTACCCGCTGAACTTTTTAAGGCAGGTAGCGAAGGACTGATAGCCCACATGCATGCACTGATATGCGGTATATGGCTGGGGGAATCTATGCCCGACGACTGGAGTCTCAGTGTATTATGTCCTGTATTCAGAAAGGGTGATCCGTGTGTCTGTACCATCTATCGCGGTATCAGTCTTTTATCCATCGCGTATAAGGTCTTGTCGAGCGTATTATGTGAAAGACTAAAGCCAATTATTGAAAACCTGATTGGACCTTATCAGTGTGGTTTTAGACCAGGCAAGTCCACAACTGACCAAATATTCAAGCTACGCCAAATCCTGGAAAAGACAAACGAAAAGCAAATCGATACATACCACCTTTTTGTCGATTACAAAGCTGCTTTTGATAGCCCCATACGGGGAAAACTGTACGAAGCTATGTCTGAAATTTGTACTCCGGCAGAACTGATCCGCCTCTGTAGAATGACGCTGACCAACACCAAATCAGCAGTGAAAGTGGGGAAAGACCTCACTGAACAATTCTGTACCAAGCGAGGACTTAGACAAGGCGACACACTTTCGTGCAATCTCTTCAACATCTTAATGGAGATAATAATGAGAAAGGCTGCAGTAAATACGAACAAGACCATTAACACGAAAAGCCATATGTTGCTGGCGTATGCTGACGACATAGACATCATTGGGCGAAATCAAATGGCGAAAAGGAATCAGCGAAGGCGGGTCTTGCTGTTAATGAGGGCAAGACAAAATTGATGGTGTCAACGAGTAGAGAAACCTCTCGACTTGGTCCGCACTTGAACGTTGACAACCGATTTAATTTTGAAGTGGATCCGCCGTGAACAAGGACAACAACGTCATCCTGGAGATAAATAGGAGAATTGTGCTTGCAAATGGATGCAATTTTGGGCTCAGTAAGCAGTTTAGGAACAAAGCCCTCTCTCGACGAACAAAAATCCAGCTATATCAGACTCTCATTTTACCTGTCTTGACATATGGCTCCGAAACTTGGGTCATATCGCAAGCGGATGAAAAACACCTGGGAGTTTTCGAGAGAAAAATTCTCCGTAAAATATATGGTCCTGTTAGGGAAAACGGAGAGTACCGACGTCGGTGGAACGCAGAGCTATATAATCTCTATTCTGACGTGGACATAGCTAGACGAATCAAAGTGTGCCAATTGCGTTGGCTAGGCCATGTTATCAGAATGGATGAAGATGAGCCAGCGCGAAAGATTTTTTATAACGTACTCGATGGAAGCAGGAAAAGAGGACGACCAAGACTCCGCTGGAAAGACCAGGCAGAAGAATCCCTCCGTATCCTTGGTGTTACCAACTGGCGAGAAAAGGCGAAGGATAGAGCCAGTTGGAAGAATATGTTGAAATTTGTTTAATTTGTTTGTTTAATTAATTTGTGTAAGAAGTCTGACCTCCTGAGGTTGTAATATAGTCAATAAAAGTAAAGTAATTTATAAAAAAAAAACTGTTTTTAAAAATGCTGGTTTTCAGATTCTTCGAATATTCCTACTTTGGTGGCACCGGTTGTACGTGTAGAGCCGAGGGGTAGAAACCGCTTAATAAACGGTTTCTGTGTTTATGACAAAATGTACAAGTGTGCCTTTTATAAACGTCGTTTATTGTTAATACGTCTCTTTGAATTTTGAGATCGACTGTCGAGTACATAGCCATGAAAATACTTGTCGCAATACCGTTCAGAACCGGTGTAAAACTGTAGGTCCCAATCAGAGTGTGTGAGTGTATACCTTCAGGGGATGTAATGACAACTAAAGAGTAGACCATGTTAAATCGGAAATTTAATTTCGGTTTAAAATTTCTTGACTAATTACACATTGTCACAAATAACAAAATTTTCTCTGTTATTTGTTTCTAGCATACTTTTCTCATTGATTTTGACCTACTAAACACGAAAATGAGTTTTAAAAATTTTTCTGTGGATTGGTTTTCGAGATACAAATTTTTTAACTTTTTTTTTTAAATTTTTTTGCAATTTTGAGCAAATCTTTCGTCTTCTTTGACGTATTTGAACCTACTACTACTCAAATTAAAGCAAATTGAGCCGTCTACAACTCATTCTCAGAAAATTTTCAAATCGGGTGAGTAGTTTTGATGTTGGCGGCTTAAAAATGTTAAAAAACTGCGTTTTTTTAGTAAAAATGTGGCAGAAAAATTCATATAAAAATTCATATAAAATATAAAACGCGATGCTAACAGCGATTTTGGTTTTTTACGTATAGCTGGCATTTTTCCAAAGAAAATAAGCACTTACTTAACAAAATCTGACAACAAATGGCGGACTTATAATTTTTTTGGTAAAACACCGAAATTCCGCTATTTCACGATATTTTGATTTTCATTATTTGCACAGCTTACCTACTAGGAGGGATCGAAAAAGCAAGTTTTTTATAATCCTTTTGGAATAGAACGGAACAGTTGCTCCTATACATAAGTTACTTCTGTTCAAAATTTCACCACCCTGGGTTAATGTCTTCTGTTCTGGCAAGGGACGTGAAATTTCAAAAATTTAGTGAAATCAGCAATTTTTTTTTTTGGAAATTTGTTTCAAATGTCACAGCACTTAGCAGTTTTGATAAAATTTTTAAATTAATATTAATAACACAAATATTTCATAATTGTAAAAAACCTATTTACAATACCGTAGGGACGTTTCGTCGATGTTTTTAAGAAAATGGTATAATGAAAATGCAGAACATAGAAACACAGGTGCATTTTACGATACGAATTTTGGCAAACCCACTTTACATGTACAAAATTGTTTGGAAAAAACGTTTACGTAATTTTTATGATTCTCAGAATTAAAAAAAATAAGTAATACACAAATAGTTATTTAATTTTTATGATTGTGGTTGCAGAGTAATATACGCTTCTGAATGTGCGTGGACGCTCTTCGTGTTCCTTTATGACTGCTACTCCGTTCACAGTCAATTAAAGGGAATTACACTTTTTTATTGATGTGTGTTTTCCCGATGGCTACCTGTATCGGATTTTTTTACAGAAATTCCCCCCACATTTGTGAGTGGTCATTATTTGGAAACTTTTCCACAATTTGAAACGCACACTTGCTGAATCAGGTATATAGCCAGGTATAGTATTTATAGGTGTTCATTTATCGTTTTTTGTCATTCAACAAGTGTCTACGAACGCGAGTAGTACGAGTAAAAAGTGAAACAAATTGAATTTAAGTGCATATAATACCTACCCAACAAGTAAGACAATGAGTAAAAGACTACGTGTGTTCGAGTGTTTGAACAATCCAGACAATTTCTGCAATGTTTGTGGCGAGTTTATAAAGAATAATCACGCACACACGTTTACTCCAGCAGTGCAATTGCACTATTTGAATTATTTTGGTATTTCACCAAATATCACAGAATCATGGACACCTAAGTCGCTATGTCATCTTTGCTATATAATCCTAACCAACTGGGCAGCTGGCGGAAGGTAAGAATTTTTATTTAAACACATTAAGCAAAGCAAATATAGTAATTTATTTTAATTTTAGGCGCCATATGAAATTCGATACACCAATGATGTGGAAAAAGCCGCTATGCCATTCCACAGACTGTTATTTTTCCCTCACCACAAACAGTGGGGTAGGGAGATTTTTAAAATGGAACTACGCTCAAGTGGGATCGTTTGCACTTCCAGTACCACATTCGAATGATGTACCATATCCAGTGTGCCCTGGTGCATCTCTTCAAAAAGCAGAATCGTCAGATCAAGAGTCCGAGTCAAGTGCAAGCGAATTTGGGGCGTGCAGAAAGCGAAAATTACTGTCACAGGCCGAACTAAACGATTGGGTGCGCGATTTTGGTCTCACTAAGGAGAAATCCGAACTTTTTGCGTCTCGGATGGTACAGTGTGGATTTGCGGATTCAGAAGTGAAAGTAACAGCATACAGGAAGCGTCACCAGCAGTATGCAAAATTTTATACAAAGAAAGACCAAATATGTTTTTGCAGCGACATTTCCGGCTTATTCCAAGAGCTTCACCAAATTCACAACCCCAATGAATGGAGGTTGTTTATTGACAGCAACAAAGAGAGCTTGAAGGCAGTTCTCTTACATAATGGGAATGAAAAGCCATCTCTTCCTATTGCTCATGCGGTTCATTCAAAGGAGAACTATGAAACTATGAACATTTTGCTGAAATGCATAGAGTTTAGCAAATATAATTGGAAAATATGCGCCGACCTCAAAGTTGTGGCCATTCTGTGTGGACTCCAAGGAGGCTATACGCGACATTGCTGTTTTCTGTGCCTTTGGAATAGCCGCGCTGATGATCAGCATTATATTCAAAAAAAATGGCCGTAACGAACGAAACCTGTAGTTGGAGAAGCGAATGTTCAGCGCAAACCTCTAATAGAGAACCGTGAAAATATAATACTTCCGCCGCTGCACATAAAATTGGGTTTGATAAAAAATTTTGCCAAAAAATTGGACAAAGAAGGTGAAGCTTTTGCCTATTTACGGTCAATTTTCCCTTACCTTTCGCTGGCAAAAATTAAAGAAGGAGTCTTCGCAGGACCCGATATAAAAAAAATGTTGAAAGATAAAACATTCCCGAAGCTGTTATCACCCATCGAAGCCGCAGCATGGAATTCCTTCAGGCTTGTTGTGGAAAACTTTTTAGGAAACAACAAAAGCCATAATTATAAGGACATAGTTGAGGATCTGGTAAAGAACTATGAAGCAATGGGTAGGTTTTTTTTGAAACAAATGTTAATTTAAATAGCGTTTTAATTCTCGTTTGTTTTTCATTTTTGGGTAGGAGTGCACATGTCACTTAAAATACACTTTCTGCATTCTCATTTGGATTTTTTCCCTGAGAATTTAGGAGACGTGAGCGACGAACACGGCGAGCGCTTTCATCAGGAATTGAAGGCTATGGAACGACGCTATCAGGGCATCTATGACACGGCTATGATGGGTGACTACATTTGGACCCTAATACGTGAGACCAATTGCAGCGAATACAAAAAACAAAGAAGAAGTCAGCTGTTTTTCCACATGGCATAAAATGTACAGTTATATCTTTGTTTCTACTCATTTTTTATGGGCGTTGATTTGGTTAATTTCGTTAGTTTAGCTAACCTGGCACACCCATTTCTAATTGTGCCATACATTGAGTATGTAGTGCTCTAAATAAATTAAAAAATAATATACTAAGACTAATTTGTTTATTTTAAATTAAGTTGAAATGTATTTATTCGTTTGCGTTGGGTAGGTAAGCTGTGCAAATAATGAAAATCAAAATATCGTGAAATAGCGGAATTTCGGTGTTTTACCAAAAAAATTATAAGTCCGCCATTTGTTGTCAGATTTTGTTAAGTAAGTGCTTATTTTCTTTGGAAAAATGCCAGCTATACGTAAAAAACCAAAATCGCTGTTAGCATCGCGGTTTATATTTTATATGAATTTTTATATGAATTTTTCTGCCACATTTTTACTAAAAAAACGCAGTTTTTTAACCTTTCTAAGCCGCCAACATCAAAACTACTCACCCGATTTGAAAATTTTCTGAGAATGAGTTGTAGACGGCTCAATTTGCTTTAATTTGAGTAGTAGTAGGATCAAATACGTCAAAGAAGACGAAAGATATGCTCAAAATTGTAAGTGTACCTCCAAAAATTTAAAAAAAAAAGTTCAAAAATTTGTATCTCGAAAACCAATCAACAGAAAAATTTTTAAAACTCATTTTCGTGTTCAGTAGGTCAAAATCAATGAGAAAAACTATGCTAGAACCAAATAACAAAACGACTGTTGGCTAGTGTTATTGCAGCTTAAGGTCTCTTTAGTTGTCTTGAAAATTTTCTGTTTTTTCTTCTTCAATACTTCGATTTCCTTTGGAAATCTTCTTCAGGAAAGTTTTTATATTAATTTTAACAATCAAAATTCAATACAAATTAAAATGAAAATTTTTGACAAATTTGTCTCAAACAAATATTGGTATTTCATTCTTATCCATAAATTCCTCGTATACCTGAAAAGATTTGTTAAATATTTTTCATACAAATGAGAAGTCTGAATTTGAATTCATAAGAAATACGACGTATACACAGTAAAGTATTTAAAAGTTTAAATGAAACCCATAGTATGTTTGGATACCAAAATAATGTATTTGCGCGAAACAAGCGTTATTTTTTCGATCAAGCAAGATAATTGTTGTTTATTTTCCTGACGAGGCTACCCAATGAGTAGCGAAATATTGACAAATACAAAGAGTTTATAATATTGACCTAACGATCGAATATGTTAATTTTAAATAATTTACAATGAGGTCGAATAAATTATCATATTTTTTATAATAAAAAAAACTTTAAAAGTAGTTTTAAACCATTTCGATCTTCTCTCTTCCAGTTGGCATTCTGCCACTGGGTATTTCCAGCCAAAACTTTTCGCACTGCTTTGCTCTGATCCATTCTATTGACATGATCTAGCCAGTGCAACTAGATTGGTTGGTTGGTTAGTTGAAAAGGCTGCAAGACAGCACGCTGTCTAGCACACTTAGGCTACAGAAGCCCACTGTCCTGCAGTTTCCTCTATAGCAACTATTGACTAGTCGCCTAGGCGATTTGCCCTTCCAATGAATTTGTCTATAAGACCTACAGGAATATCCTATAGGGCTACGGTATAGTTTATACAGGTCGTGATTCATACGTCGTCGATACTCCTCATTCTCTATTGCAGAACCATAATATTCTCGGAGCATTTTTCCTATTGAATATTCCCAGTGATTTTGAATGGTATATGGCCCAAAATTCTGTACCAGTAAGTGGGACAGGTTGTATGAGATTCTGATATAGTTGGATATTCGTTTCTGAGAGAGCGTCTTATATCTGAAGTGCTTGCTTAGACCGAAATAACATCTGTTTTAAAGCACAATTCTCAGTTTGGTTTCCAGGCTGACATTATTGCTTCTGTTCCCGGCAGATGCGAGGTAAATAAATTCGTGCACTGCCACGAAGTAATAACGGTTTTAAATTTTCTCCCTTTCCTCCAAACGGGTGGATGTTCTGCTCATCGAAACCGTTAAATTTGTCTTGTAACAAACTCGTTTTTGACGATTCATTCTAAATTCTCGAAAATCTTTCGGTAACTTCTCGCAGATTTTGCCCAATGATGTCTAAATCATCAGAATATGGGAGGAGCCTGTGACTTTCGACTTTAGTTTATTCCTCAACTAATATGTTGAAGACATCGCACGAATCCCGAAAATACTGCAGCAGCTTCTCGCAGATTTAGTTCAATGATATCTAAATAATCAGCATATGCGAACAACATGTGACGTTTGCTGCTGAAAGTTTTATTCGCGTTGACTGCAGCTTTTCTCCGGATGACATCCATTAATATGTTAAAGATGTCGCAATATAGGCTATCGCCCTGTCACCAATCTATACTGAGGATTTCGTGTCGCTCAGTGTCATTCTACAAAGGCGTGTCAGCTTAGCCGGAATACCAAGCTACGACATAGCAGTTTACAGTTTATCCGTATCGGTATAGTTTTCCCCGTATGGAGCTATCGAACGCAACACTGTAATCTACAATGAGGTTGTAGTTGTAGATTTGTTCTTCGTCGGGTTTTTCCAATATTTGTCGTAATGTTGTGAATATCTGGTCGATAATTAACTTTCCAGACCTAAAGCCACAAGGCATTAGTATTTCACACATTACGCTCGTGTGGACTTGGTATGCGACGAATACAAGTCTTAGTCCACGATAGTTCTTACATATACTCGGGTCATATTATTTGAAAATAGGAAGTTTTTGCATATGAGCTGATACATGTACTTTTCCTCATACCCGCCTGCCTTAAACAGCTCAGCCGGTAGTGCTTTGCTGGAAAATTTTGACCGGGAAATTGCAGTTTTACCTTAACTTTGTCTGGAAGGGGGCAGCCAACGCCATCTTCCTGCATGTTCCCAACACCGTCGTCTATGTTAAAGTGTCCTGGGGTAAGTTAAGCGGTGAAATAATCTCTCCATATTCTTAACATAATTACATCTGCGTTTGTTTGGATTTGTACTTCTTGGTAGATTTTACGGGCCTCCTTCCTCGTTCTTCTATATTCAATTAGCTCACTCTCGCGCTTTCTCCATAACCGTTTTTTTCGTCTTAAACAAACAGGTGTCATCTGTCCTCTTCTCCATATACCGCTCTGTCACTGAAGCGTTACCATACGTGTAGCGCTCTTTTCATCTGTTGTAATGCGACACTCTTCATTTGTACAATGGTTTGCCATTTAGCGGTTGTTCATAACCACCCAGTTGAAAATTTACTAAAGACATCATCGGTAACCAAGACGTAACATGCTAGAGTTCCTGCTGACTAGGGGATCCGCTCCCATACCAAAAACTTCATGACAACCCCTGATACTTTCATACATTTGGTAAAAAGTCAGCTGCAATTTTTCGCAGTTTGCCAATAGTGGCGATCTCCATATGACATGTAAACAAGTCACTAAGCCCTTATTAAGTTCTGAAGTCACTAGTCATCAGTGGGTCAGTGAGCCTAGACGTCTCCAGATGCGATGATCTTTTGCCATTTTCTATATCTCTACATATATAAAAATTACGTGTATGTTCGTGATCGCTAAACTCAAAAACTACAGGACCGATTTTGACCAAATTTTATATGCATGCTCTATGGGCCGTGAGTAGTGTTTCTGTGTAGTTTGAAGTTCGTCCGACAGATGGCGCAATATTTAGTTTTTTTGTGTTTTTGCACCGTGATAAAATAGATGGCGCCCACGTCGAGATATTAATCATTGTTTACCATCCGATGTTATAAATACTTTTGAAGGCAGGACGAAGTCTGCCGGGTCAGCTAGTAATTATCTATATGAGACGGATGACCTGTAATTTGAAAAAAGCTGAAATAAATATTGTTATTATAATAAGAAATGAGCACATGCATTTATATACACACATACACATATGTATGTATACTAGGGCGGGTTACTTTGATGAAGCGTATAGCAAAAACGTAATCTATAGGTGATTTTGAAAAATTTTGCTCAAGACACCAAAGCTCTAAGTCGGATTAGGAGCCCCCCAAAATTTCAAAATAGATATTTTTCCATATATACATACATAGAATAATTTAATTAAATTCGTCATAAAATCGGATAGAATTATAGTAGATTTCTCAATGTGGGCTTGTTTGAAAGGTATTTCACCTTTCAGAATCTGTATTGATACCAATATTTTTTTATTTTTAGTAGAGATATTAGGAATTTTTTGTCGCAAAATAGCCTAAAATGAACTTTTAACTAATAAATTGTGAATTTTCTTCGATTTTTTTCGAGATTTTTTTTTGCAGAGTATGAAAGTTCAGATAATTTCCAACAACTGTTATTACGATAAATTTGTTTGTTTTCGAACTCCTTTTTGTAGGAAAATCGATCTGAAAAAATCATAATTTTCAAGGTTTCAACAAAAAAACACTATTTTTACAATTTTAATTCAATTTATTTCTAAATATTATTCTCGACCTACAATTTAATGTTATAACGTGGTAATATTATGTTTTAAGGTCCTTTTTACTTTCCATTCGAGGAGTTTTCTTACGACTTTGTAATGTCACTGCCATAACTCCTTCACGATTCTTTTTTATAACTCGTTTTGAAACACTCGTTAATAATTGTACATGTCTTTCTGTTCCTTGTATGTGCCTTGGAATTTGTGGTGGTTCATCGAAATCTAAGTATTCTACCAAGTGATCATATGGAATCTGTTGAGTTAATGCTGGTTCAAATAATATATCGTCGTTATTCATATCAACCATATTGACATAATCGGTAGCATCGAAATTTAAGATATTTTTGTTGTAAACTCTGAATTTAGTTGGATCGTACAATTTTTGTCGATAGTGTAAAATCTTTTTGATAACTCTATCCCGTATTGCTTTTCGATCATCAAATAACATTGTTAATAAGATATTTTCTGGATGTACGTAATATGAGTTGTTTTGAATTACACCATCTACAATATTACGTAAGTTTGGTTTTAAGTATCGTGTCCAACGTATAAATTTTAATAAAAGTGCACTGCCGTATACGACAGAGTTATAAAACTTCACATTGAAGTACATTGGCACATAAACTGTAATAATATAAACTGCCAAAGTTTTTAAATTGGTCGATGGTGTATTAGTTGTTATATATAATCGTAGTAACCAACGAGAATGTGCAATTGGTCCTGGTTTAATGATAGCTAAATAAACTGGAACAATACCATTCGAAATTGCTTTAGCTATTTGATATAAATATTTAACATCTGTCGATAGTTCGAGCTCATGTTCATTATCCATCATTGCAGGCATATTCTCCAGTGGTATTGGATCAAAATCAGCTACTACCTGAAAAATGAAATGTTTAGATCAATTAAAACGTAATTAATTTATTTTAACTTTATTCCAATCGAAAAAGTAAAATAATGACAATAAATAATGATAATAAATGATGATATTAATTAAAATAATGTGTTACGTACCTACAATTTCCCACATGCTTGAATAGCTTTGAATAACTTTCCACTTGCTGCTGTTTGGTGACTCTTTTGTCCAATGCTTGATATAAATGACGAAATGGCAGTTCATTGAAATGAAGCAGACATATAAACCAGTGAATTGGTCTTTTTAACTGTTTTCTAATAATCGTAAAACACCATTTTCTGTTCCAGTATTTGCTGGCTCACCATCACTGCACATGCCAATTAATTGATCAACTGTTAATGTTTTATTGTTGAAAAATTCATTCAGTTTTATGTGTTTGGTTTTTGCATCTTCTTGACTACCCAAATTTACATATCCAAGTAACTCATTATAGGGCTCTTTCAGAACAACTAAATGCGGTTCTTTTACCATAGTGGTATGAAATTTGTCATTAATTTTCTCTGTACTTAATGAGTCATCTTTTCTACCATCGAAAGAGAATGCAGTTATTGAAGAATTTGTATGTCATGTACGAAGCACTGCATCTCTAGATTTAACTTTTTCTCTAGCCAATTTTGATTTATCCATAATAACAAGATTACCATGAACATCTCTAAAATTTATATCTTCGAATAAAGCTGTTGCTAAAGATGAAGCGACTCTATCTGAAACACCGAATCTATCAGACATCATAGCAAAATTTAAGGCATCGTATCGTTGAGTATAATGACCTCGTCTCATTTGAACAGTTGCTTCTGGAACTACCGTTGTTGCTTCATTTTCATTTTCATCTTCATGCATGTGTAATTTAGGTGGTTCGTATGTTGGATCATCGGTACCAGTTGTAAGTGTTGGTATTGTTGTAGCTACTTCTTCAACGTCTTCCGTATATTCAGGTATGGTGAATTTTCTATCATTATGCTGGTCCATCATAAATTTTTTTAGATGTTCTGGAATCAATCCGCACGAGCATTCTGTTGTTTTTAATTTGCAATTACATTTGCCAATATAAAATAATTCGTTTATTGAATCAATAAATGCTTTAAATTCACATCTTTAGTTCCTATGTTGTACATGTTTCTGGTATTTATCAAGCAAACCAGTTAATTTTTTGAAAACACTCTTGCTATTAATGGTTTCAATATTTAATTTACACCAAATTTGGATCAATTTATGTGTTACGTGAGGAGTACAAGTTTTATACGAGAACATTTTGTTTTCAAATTTAGCACGATCACTTAAAAAAAATAATATTTTAAAATGTCACATTTAGTAGGCAAACTAAGATCTAACAATATCTAAACTAAACAACAATATCTTGATGAGGGATGTTAGTCAATCTAGACTCAAATCTTGTTGATGTTGTTGCTTCCGTTTGCGAAGACAACGCAGACGATGTTGATGGTTCTTGATTATCCACAATAACTTTGATATTATCACTGCACTCTTTGATTGTGTCACAGTAAATTTAAAAATAAAAAAAAAATATTGGTATTGTGATAACCGAGTTTTTATTTAAGTATTTTGGCAAACTGCGTGCGCATTGCACGATGAACGATTAAGGAAGAAGGAAAAGCAAGCTTGGCAACGTTTAGTGTTGGTAAATATCATTATTTTGTAAGGTCATTATTCATTGTTACAAAGTTGTTCAATTGAAAAATGCTGCCATTGACGACTTATTCTACAGGTATCAAGACAGATTATGAAAGGTGATAAAAATACCTTTTGGGGGCTCCAAATCCGACTTAGAGCTATGGTCTCTTGCGCAAATTTTCTCAGAATCCCCTATAGATATCGTTTTTGCTATACGCTTCATCAAAAAAGATCGTTCCATACAATTTGACCCGCCCTAATGTATACATATAATCCCTGAAAATGTGCATATCATAGAGAAATGATGTATAGAGACGCCATCTCTCTCAGTATTTTGTTGGCATTTACTGTGTTGCATATGGGCGGTTGCATGTTGGAAAGTATTGCTATAATAATACTAGATAGAGGCAGTCACTCAAACCATCCAACAATAAATCAACAACGGCATTTCGATTTGTGCGTTAAAGTTTTTGTGTAAATACACCACAAATATATACTAACAGTAAAATATAACAAAAAAGTCAAAAATACTTTTAATTTTCACAGTTTTTCATCAAAACGATATGAAAAATGTAAGTCAAAAATGTTTTTAATTCCACCTGGTTTAAGTCAATCTACGTCAAATAACTCTCTGTCGCACATACCGCACCACGAATAGTGTGAAAGGAAATGTCAGATGAGAACAATGGCGTCTCTAAACATCATTTCTTTATTTCTACATTTCTTCTTGTATTAATTTTCAAATATTTTTGAAATTTATTTTGAAAATTTATAACATACAACTCAAATATACAATTTTCGGTTTTCTGTTTTCTGAATAACTTGAAATTCCATACACATGACTCGTTGTTAACAAAATATAAAGACTCTTCTATCGACATTCAGCATTGGGATTAGAAAGAGTCAGTCATGATCTAATGTTGGCAAGTCAATGGAATTGTCTTACATTCACAATTTATGACACCTCAGGCGAAACTAGTGACCTGCCATGAACATGTGTCATGTAAAGTGTCAGCACTTACTGATATTGTACTAAGGAAATTCTACTGACAATATATTGAAGACAAATTTTCCAATTGACTAGTACGGTCTCTGCAACAGTTTTCGTAGAGTGTACTTCAATATGCTTCAGGATCATAAGGCGGGGGTGCGCTCTACAACAGTATCTATGTGAGCTTCTGTGCATTGGCCGTGGATATCTCGGGTAATTGTAGCTTTCCAATCACCGGCTTTCTACATGTGTGGGTTTGTACGACTTGTGGTCTGCTTGTCCTTGTGCGTATTTTTACAGCAACCAGGTGGTGATCCGAATTATTAATAGCTCTTCGAATCACACGCACGTATATGCACTAGTAGAGTACCTTCCATCAATTACCAGGTGAGCAATCATATTTTTCGTCTATTCATCAGGGGTTATCCAAGTAGCCTTATGGGTGTCCTTATGTTGGATTATGGTACCACTAACTACAATGTTTTTTGCCCGTACAAAATCTAACACTCTCAATTTGTTATCGAAAGGGATTGCGATTAAACTGAATTTACTGTTGCTTAAATCAAAAATATTTTCCATGTCGACTGTAGCATTAAAGTCACCTAAAATCCTTAAATCACCTTAAATTTCTTTAGACGGCAGCAACCTTGCATAGTGAAGGCGACACCCTCGAGTATTCAGCCATGCAAAAGCATCTCAAAATACGGTTCGGAACCGGTTTAAAACTTTGCATCCCAATCAGTGAGTATAAAACTAAAAAGCGCACAGCTCACTCAGCGTGAGAAGCTCTCCCCAATTCCTTTATGGGATGTAATGGGAAACAAATTATATTTTATTTATAAGTCAATCTTAATGTCATTGCCAGTGCAGCGGTCGTATGTTTCATTAAGATGCTCATAGAATATGTCCATGCTCTCACTGTCTTTATTTTGTGTTAGGGAATTAATGTGTTCAATCACTGGACTGTGCCTTGTGACTAGATGTCGCAGTTTTTTTACCCACTACAAGTCCTCTACTAAATTTATGCTTTATGCGTTCTTTATGTGTTACAGGTGTATCACGTGTTACAGTAGCCCTACCTTGTGTATCCAAGACCTGTCCATCGCATTTCCTGGGAAACAATAATGTAAGCCTTATGATTCTGTATGACACCTGCGAGTTGCATAGTGGCACCCAGTGTATATAGCGTTCTAAGATTGGATGTGCATATCCGCAGATTATGGTCCGTGTAACGTTTCTAGAGAATTTTATCATTCTCATTGTTGATTTATATATTATTGCTCTGAGTATCTGGTGGCGGAAGTCAAGCAAGATTAGGTAGAAACTCACAAGGAGTTTTTCAGACCTGTTTTCTTCCCCCCTGTGCTGATCCTCAGTTGAATATGGGCTAAGATGATATTTTCGAAACAAATGTCGCTTGAGCGATATTAATACAAAATGTATACGGGGCGAATGATTGATATACAACCTTCAAGTGCACAAAAAATTGCGTATGATACCAATGGAAAGGTTAATATTTGGCTTCTTTAATTTTGCACTGAAATATGATAGAAATAAGACTAGGTTTGATTAGCAGCACATTCAACTTCTTTCTTACACGCAGATGACGCTTAAGTTGTAATGGTGATAAAAAAAATTACATGAGTTGTCAGGGGACACTCGGTTGGAACGAAGTTCCTTTCTCTATATATTATGTATTTACTAGTTAGTTCCAACACGCCTAAGCCGCTCGTTGAAAAATACGATAATTTAAATGAATCTTTAAGAAAAGATACTTTTGTAAATTTGTTTTTATAGAATGTAATTTTTTTGGAGTATATTTATAGGGCTTTATTGTAAGAATATGTATTATAATTTCTCGAAAAAGTAAGTTTTAAAAGACAGGTTTTTCTTTTAATAAAAGCTAATGTGTTTTTTAAGAAAATTTACTACTTTAAGAACAATTACTTTCTGTAAGGAAAAGCTATAGGATAATGAATTTTTTTACAAAAGTACTTTTTTAAGAACCAATGTGTCTCATTTTAGAAACAGATTATTTTTTAAAAAACTTTACCTATTTTCTGAAAGGCGACGTATCTCAACAAAATAAAATGCATTATTTTTGTAAGAAACAGAATTTTTGTAAGAAACGGTATTTTTCAAGATAAGGCATTTTTTGAAGAAATGGTTTTTTTTAAGAAATGGATTTTTTTTTTTGGATTTGTCCTTTTTTCAAGATTGGGTACATTTTTAAGAGTAGGTTCTTATCTCAGGAAAAGTTATTTTGTTTCACAAAAAAGGCTACTCTTTAAAGAAAATTTAGTTTTTTAAGGAAGTGCAATTTGTTGTATGCAAATTTACTTTTTAACAAGAGGTACTTTAAAAAAAATACTTTTTTTAAGAAAATTTATTTTTTGTAAGAAAATTTCTTTGAAATAATTTTTTTTTCCAGAAAATGTACTTTGTTTAAGAATATAAATAGGTGTTATTTTTTTGAGAAGATTTTCTTTTTTTTCTCCTTTCACTTTGGCTTTTCTAAATTTAGTTTTTATTGGGTTGAAAACTACATTATATACTAAGTATTAGTTACAGTCTCCACCTAGAAAAGTTCCCATTAAACAAGAAATTTCCCAACACATATTATTATAGACACAAACCAAAGCAAAAGTACCCAATATAGTTGATAACAGTGGGTGTTAAAAAAAAGTTGTTTCATTTTTTTCAGTTAGCCCCCATCCCGCAACGTGCTATAAGAAACGTCGTATCAAAAAATTTAATACAACAATGTAGTGTTTCTGCTAGAGAAAAACTAATATTTTACAAAGACAGTATTTACACCGGAGCGATGTTTATCCTAGCAGTCTATAAAAACACGCTTAATAAATATCATAGCACTCGTGAACTCTGTATGCAATATAGAGTAGATAGCAAATAATCAGACAACAATTTATATATACTTATATATTACAAGTTTTTCTTATAATATTTTATTTTAATTAAAATTTAAAATTTTTTTAAACTACATTTTAATAATCCTTTTCTAATTTTCTTTGCAGGTATGTTAAAACTTGAATATGGTATGTGTAAAAAATTTATTTAATTTGTTAATTTCATTACTCAGCTATCTAGTAAAATATTCTTCATAAAAAATATAATTTACAAATACAAAAATTAATATTGCACAGTAATATAGTGCAAAACAAAATAATTTATCTTTTCCACCAAGTGCATAAAGACCATTCAAAAAAGTTATTTCAAATACATTTTGTGCTCAGATCAATGCATAAAAACAAGAACTGAACTGAACTAAAATGTTCATATATCATGTTGTAATGTGATATAAATCTTTTATTTTTTTGTACGAAAACCTCGCAGAAACTCCTATTGAGTGATTATTATGTAGAAAAAGTGACCGTTAAATAAATTACGCTTCGATTGACCCAATTTTGTATTTTTTGTGGCCAAATATTCAATAACTCACACTCGCGAAGTTTTGTTAACAGAGAAAAATGTTTGTCATTTCATTTTGCTACAAAAAACATAAAAATAAACTTTTAATTCCACCAAAACACAAAAAAGCTTTAAATGTGCAACAAAAATCACAACGCTCTTTATTTTTGTTCGTTGAAATAAAACAAGAATTAAGCGAATGTCGTATTAAAAAGTAATGATAAAAAATTCAAATAGTTTATTTTATTATGATTATTTAGCTTAAAGCGAATGGCAAAGGGAAAACTAGGGAAATAAAATAAAAATAATAATTCTAACGAGAATCGATAATAAAGTCAATTTGTGGATGTAGTAACATGTTTTAAATTCTAAAATACAAAGAGTGTACAAACTTGTATCAAAATTTTTTTTATTTTATTTCTTGTAACAGTTTTGAGTCTGAAAAACATATGGATGTACTCTCCGGTTCACTTATTTAAAGGAAATAAAAATTCCATATTCAGCAGCCTGTATCGTTTGCAATTACAGAATTTTAAAATGGAAATGGAAGCTAGACATCTTGAGGTATATGAAAAATTATGACAATAATGGTTTCTTAACTAAATAACTTTTTTTGAGCAATTTATAAAAAAAAAGTCCAAAAATGTGCTATTTTTTTGATTCACTTGAATAAAGGCACTTTAACTAATTTTAATAAAAAACAGTTTTTCTTGTTTTTTTTTTAAATTATTTTACTTTATTGAAGAACTATTAGTAATGGGTACAGCCTCCTTTCTTTTTAATAACTTCAAATATACGGGTTTCATTGAGAGATAAAGAGAATTTATGTAATCAAACGAAATTTCATTCCAAGCATCCCTAATGGCCTGAATTAGTGGTTGCTTGTCATCAAATTGTCTACCTCCTTCATAGACCTGACTTTCCATATCATACTGATACTGACTTTACATATCATTGAAAAATGCGCATTATGGAAATTTGTTTCATCAGAAATCCAGATCGCAGAGATTTCATAGCGGCCTGAGTGTCAGACTAAATGTTCTGTATTTGTATCGTACCCGTCTGAGGGTAGCATCTTCGATTGCCATGACTTCGATTGCCAGACACTACATGGTATTAGAAAAATTTGTATACAGTCCCGAAAAAAACATCTCTGGTCCACTATAATCTGTAAAAAATTCAGATAAAGTACAGTAAAGTAATCCATCACTGAAGTGTCCCAAACAGCCTCAAGATCTTGACTTAATCTTATAACTTAAGGAATTACTAACCGATTTTGGGTTTCTAAAAAGATTTGGAAAGAAGAAGCTTATGCCTTTCGAACAGTATGAACGATATTTGAAAAACTTAAGAAATATATGCGTATTTCTGCGAGAAACATATTTTTGAATTTTTTTCGAAATTTTTTTAACTTTGGCGATATTTTTACACATTATTTTATAGAGAAACCGTTTTTAAAAACCGTTGGCAATTGACTGAATTATTATAGTTTTCGTTAAAACTAAATTTCTGTTAAAATTACAATGCGAGTTTAACTCATGTACAAATAAAGGGTCCACCAAATAACTTTTTGCTTTGAAAATGCTATAAAAAAAACTACTGAATATTTTCTCAAATTTCTTTTTTTATTTGAAAGTACAATCCTTCCGGTTAATAATGGAAAATAATTTCATTCAAATGGCTGCCTCGGCTGGCCATGCAGTAGCCTACACGATCGGTCCAATTTTTAAGCACATTATCGATTGTGTGCAGCTGTATTTCACTAACGGCTTCATGAGTATTGTCCTTTAAAGCGTCAATTGTCTCTGGCTTGTCGGCGTAACACCTGTCTTTGAGGGCACCCCACAAATAATAGTCCAACGGTGTCAAATCGCAGCTCCGAGGTGGCCAAACGACATCAGCTCTGCGGCTGATAATGCGATCTTAAAAAATAGGGCGCAAAATATCGATTGTAGCTTCGGCTGTGTGGCATTTGTTCAACATGGCCCGATAACGATCGCCATTGACTATAACGGCCACTCCTTGCTCATTTACGAAGAAAGATGGCCCAATTATGCCTCTGGACCAAAATCCGCACCAAACAGTGACTCGTTTTGGGTGCATCGGCTTTTCAATGTCTGCGTGCGGGTTTTCTGTGCCCCAAATGCGACAATTTTGCTTGTTTACAGACCCGCCACGATCAAAATGTGCTTCATCTGAAAAGATGATATTTTTGGCAAAATCGGCATCTGCAACATTACCATGATTTTCAAAGTAATGTCGCAATATTTCCCAGCGATGTTCAAGCGTATACACAACCATATTCATTCAGCGGAAGGATAAAACTAATTATATGTCAAATCAGACATGAGCTAAGTGTTACCATTCACGAAATAAGCACTAGTTGAAAAAAAAAAGTTAGATGGCGGACCTTTTATTAGGGTTACTCATATAATCGGAAAAACTCGAAAAGTTGCACAGCAAACGTTGAAACAAAACAAAAATCTTGTCTTTCAAAACGACTGGCACATATGACCGACGTTTCGTTTTCGATGTTTGCCCAGCAAAGTTGACAAGAATTCTAAATTTGCACGCTCTAAAACCTGTTTGAAGCTTATCGCAAATATACAAGTACTATACTTGTGCCCAAACACATTGTGTTTGCTATCCAATATAACATGTTTGAGACACAATGGATAATAGACTATAATATATTGTTACGAATTTCCTTATTCGTCTTTTTTGGGTTGTTTTATTTCCAATAATAAAACAAGGTTCGTTTTAAATTACGGTAATTACAACCATTTATTTTATTTACTATTTACTTTACTTTATTTACACAACTTTAATAAGTCTTATTTTCTACTATCAAATCGCTTTGCTTACTTTACCGGGTTTAATCACAAACTGAACTCTCCCTTTATACGAACTCACCATACTCAAATGTAGTTATCTCTATCGAATTCAAACACCTTCTATTCGTTGTTGTTAGTTATCTTTGTAGAATCACCCCGAATAGTGGAGAATTATCTTAACTGAGGGGAATTCAAGCTACTGGTTTAGCGAGCTGGTATGTTGTTACAATGCATACTTTCAGGCGCAGCATTAATCGGCCTATTATTTACATAATGTTAGTATGGTCATAAGGAGTAAGTAAAAGCTTTTACTTATTCGTAACAATATGTTTTTGAGACTCAAATGTGACTATTTTGTTGAAACCGCTAAAAACAAATACGAGACAAACAACAAAGAAACAAAAAAGCAGCAGATCTTCAGTTCATTAAAACAGTGATTGCAATCACGTACATGATTCCTGCACTATGTTGCTGTTGCAGATATTTTTCAGCGCGCGTCAAGTTGTTGTTTATGAGAAAACTTTTTGTTTTCACTTTTGCTGTGTCAGATTTCGAGATTTAGAAGCTCTTGCGCCTTGACATTAAAACCCTATAGTTTTTTTAAGGAATTGTTAATAACTTTTATCACTTTGAAACTGTCTACGTACAATCATGGTTACGATAATTAGCGAGAGCGTCTTTCGTACATGAAAGCTTGAGTTCGATCCCTGCTTTGACCACCTTACATTTCGTCAACAACGTCCATCGAGTCTAAAGTGTAATTAGTAGTGAAGAAGGTTCTAAACAAAGCCTGTAGAAACCAGTGTAAAACTGTAGGTCCCAATAAGTGGTATCAAATTTGAAACCACTCGGGTCACTGATTGTTAGTAGCTCCACCCGGGGTGTAATGGGGAAATATTTATTTAACCCAGAAGGGCGTAAGAAATCGTCACCCATGGGACAACCTATCTCATTATTACCTAATTTGGAATAAATTGATAATTCGAAATTGAGAGTAATTTAATATTTTACTGAATATGTAGTTTATAATAAATAATATAAACAAACCCATTTCTTTATTGGAACGAAGTGCCTTGTCGCTCGTTGCGGGATGGGGATTAATGAAAAACAAATTAAACAACTTTTTTTTAACACTATTATGCTACAACCCAGTCCTATCAACAATATTGTTTACTTCACAGATAAAGAGAGTAATAGATAAAGTGCGACCATTGTACACTTTTTTATATAGGTGCTGTCCTGTACTACTGTCAGTTTCACTGAACTTTCCCATAATTCTTATTGACGTTTATTAAACAGTGTGGGAAATTTTTGTGAAATTTATTAATTCAAAGGAAAACTTTGAATAATTTTACATAATAAAATTGTGTTTCTTATATAAAAAACTATTTCAAATCCATGAGGCCAGTGTGGGACATATTAAGAGGAGAACACCCGTAATCCCGCCCAAAGTCTGAACATGCCGAAACACCTTTTAACATAAAAACTTCCATCCCCCCAAAACTGTAAAAACTGTGCTCCCATATGTCTGAGGACTCTCAACCAGGAACGGTCGCCGAACCGGAGACAGAACTAACTTACGAGGACAAAGACTGTGGGGACCTGGCTTTATAATTTGATGGCCATCAGGTTTTCCACTTTAAGTAACGTGTTGTACTGATGTTTTTAAGTAATATTTTGTTGAAAATTATTTTTTTCTTTTGATATGAAATTTTATTTTTTTTTTACTTTTTCTGGGAACAAAAAAATTCCATTTATTGCTTGCAACGACACTTGTGCTTCATCTATTAGTTTACTGTATCTATGGTTTACTTTTGCTTTGGTTTGTGTCTAGACTTACATATGTTGAGAATTTTCTTGTATAATGGGAAGTTTTCTAGGCGGACCCTGTAACCAATATTTAGTATTTAGTGTACTTTTTAACCCAATAAAAAGTAAATTTAGAAAAGCCAAAGCGAAAGAAATTTCAAAAAAGGAAATTTTCTTAAATAAGTGAATTTTTTAAAAACAAAGGAAATTTCCTCCAAAAAATACCTATTCATATTCTTAAACAAAGTAGATTTCCTTAAAAAAATACGTTATCTTAAAGAGAACCTTTGCTTAAAAATGTGAACTTTCTTACAAAAAGTACCTTTTCATAAAAAACCTATTTTATTTTAAATAAGCACCCTTTCTTAAAAAAGTACGTTTTGTTACAACAAATTACCTTCTCTTAATAACTACCTTTTTGTGAAACAAAATAACTTTTCTTAAGGTAAGTACCTACCCTAATTAATTAACACATTCTTAAAGAAGGACCAATTCTAAAAACATTCCCATTTCTTATAAAAAACATTTGTCTTCAAAAAAAAATACCTTATCTTAAAAAAAATACCTTTTCTTACCTAAATTCCTTTTCTTAAAAGTACCTTTTCGTAAAAATAAAATAATACCTTTTCTTTTATTTTCTTGAGATAAGTAGCGTTTCTGAAAATAAGTAAATTTTCTTAAAAAAAATAACCTTTTCCCCAAAAAGAGTAGCACTTCTTTAAAAAGTACCGGTTCTTTAAAAAATTACTGCTTTATAAAATAAATTCATACTCTTATGGCTTTTACTTCCAGAAAGTTATTTTTCTTAAAAATAATACCTTTTCTTAAAAAACCATTAGCTTTTAATAAAAGAAGGGCCTTTTTGGCAAAATATAATCCATATTCTTACAAAAAGAACCTAAAAATATACTTTTTTAAAAATAAATACATTCTATACAAAAATTGTTCTTTAAAAAAGATTTATCAGTTTAAAATGGTTATCATTTCTTAAAGATCCATTTAAATTATCGTATTTTTCAACGGGCGCCTTAGGCGTGTTGGAACTAACTAGTACATAATATATAGCAAAAGGAACTTCGGAATGTCGTGAATTTATCTCAAATCCAATCTGATTTTAATCAGCCTATAGCTATCAAATATATTGACAACACAAACTATTTTGTTATTATTTTAATTTCAATCAAATCCAAAGAAAAGTTAATATCAATCGTGTTTTGGTTACACCGCTTGCTCATGTAATCGCCTGTTTTGTATGTAGCACTTAGCGAAGACTTAGCGAGAACTTAGCGGCGCGAATCATTTTCGCTAAATTTAAAGAAATTTTTTTTGACGTCTTTTACAGTTTTCAATCTTTTTCCTATTTTTGAATAAAATTACTTATCGCTAAATATACGTTTTCTTAGCAACTTAGCAAGCGATGATTCCTTGCTTGTAACCAAAACACGGCTATTGTGTCCGCTGGCGTTGCAATGGAAAGAATGTTCGACTGTTTTGCATAAAAAGTTGGCTTCAATTCCCACATTGACTTTTGTCGATGGTCAGCTCGCTTATTGATTACAACACTTTCGAGTAATAAGCACCAAAAAAAAATTAAGAAAACCACCCTAAACATCCGTTCAGGATCATTGTAATACTGTAGATCACAAACAGTGAAGCTAACATTTCGAAATCCTTCATATGTATTTCAGTGAAAATAATAAACAAAATGTTAGTAGACAACTAATACTATTTACATATTTGTTTACTATAAAAATGTTTATATTATTGTAACTGTAATTTAAGGACTTCCAAATTTATTGGGAATTGCAAATTCTAAGCAAATCCACTGACCCTTTAACTGGCCTACAAAAATCGCACTTATAAGGAATGCAGACTCTATTGACATTTTGCCAAAGTTGTAACCAAATTTTGTATCGTCTTTCCTTTCTTTTATTTGTCTCAATCTATGAAATGGCATCGCACACAAAATTGAGGGGGGAAACACACAAAATAAATCCCCCAATTATTTTCTTACGGTTTTGCATTAGAATTGATACGGGTATTTTCATTTTAGATCCACTGTCGTACAGCAACTAAATACTAAGGGCACATTTAAACTCAGACACAAAGACGTCATCAGACCAGATTGAATGTGTACGAATACTATAAGTATAGACCAAATAGGAAAGTAGAGTAGCAAGGATTTGTACACTTATCCTTCGAAGTGGTCATCATGGCAATGATAATGATGAAAAACAAAGCAACTGCTGTAAAGGTTAAAGATCTCTACGAAACTTAAATATAAATTTAAGCAGAGGGTAGGTGCTTTTGCAATGTTGGTGTAGGTTAATCCTCAATGCCACTGTGACTGATGGACGCAGAAACTTTAAATGCTTGACATTCACATTAGAAAATATCTATGTATTTGTGACAATTTGTTTTCAATTGTCAGGCAATTTTGTACAGATTTTTAGAATGGATTATACTACAAACTAAAGTATAAGACAAAAACAAATATTTTAATTATTTTGATTTTTTTAGAAAATTTAATACTTTCTCTTGTAAAATAGAGTTGGGAGATCTTGTCAAAGATGTGCAAAATCTGGAGAAGATATTGTTCGGTATACGATATTCCTCACATAAACACTATTACAGAAGATACCAATTTTCCGAATATATTTGAACATATTCGCGTCCCTCAACTTTTTAAGCGCAATAAGTTGTAAGACATTCACCGAGGATGAACAAAAAAAAAACCGAAGACGTATTTTGTTAGGCAACAAATACTTTATATAAATATTTTGTGATATAAAAAGCAATTTTTTGTTTCAAATGTGTATTTTCTTTAAACCATAAAGAGGTCGAAAAATTCAATTTTCAAAAGAAAAAATTAGATGAGGTGTCTGGTACTATGTACTAGTTAGTTCCAACATGCCTAAGGCGCCCGTTGAAAAATACTATAATTTAAATTGGTCGTTATGAAAAGATCCTTTTTGTAAAATGATTAACTTTTTTTAAGAAATTTTTTTATTTAGAATGTAGTTTTTTTACAGAAGTCTATTTGTAGCTCCCTTTTGTAACAATATGTATTATATTTTTTGACGTAGAATACGTCTTACCTTACGGTATGAGGAGTCATGTCAGGTTTTTATTGTTGTAATCTTTATTTCATTGAATTTGAGGAAACGGCTAGATGAATTTTTTCAAAATTTTTTTTGTAGGTAAATGAAGATGTTATCTTTCGTTTATCTTCCTAATATTTAAATTTCTCAAATGAAAATTGTTTAAACACATACACTCAAACATATGTGTGGTGTTTGGTTGAGTGTTTTTGGTTGCTCAACATTGCTTAGGAACATGGCAACATGTATCTAGTAAAAAGTGAAACAAACAGTAAGCTAACGTAATAAAGCTTTTTTGCGAAAGCTTCAATAAAGCTGTTGTAACATTAATTTTGAATTGTAAAGCGTAAAGCTTTCACACAACGCTCGAATGCTAATGCGAAGACTCGATAAGGTAAACCTTTTTTAATATTAGGGCGGCCCTCTCAACATTCGCAGAACTTATTTCAATAAAAATATTAATTAAAATACATAAATTAAATTAAGTTTAAAAAAATTGAACATAATATTTTTTTTTAAACGGACTTGAATCAAATGCCGTTGGTAAATATAAAAATTACAGCAGACAGTTGTCCGAGGCCTTCGACCACGGACTGTCCCTGCAGGCTGTGTCAGAGACACGGCCATTAAGTTTAACGTAGAATACGCCATCCGATAAGACAGAAAACATATATAACAACAAATGATAAATAATATAAGCAAATTAATTTATTGTTATATATGTTTTCTGTCTTATCGGATGGCGTATTCTACGTTAAACTTAATGGCCGTGTCTCTGACACAGCCTGCAGGGACAGTCCGTGGCCGAAGGCCTCGGACAACTGTCTGCTGTAATTTTTTTTTATAGACAGGTACTCTTTTGAGCTAATGTGTTTTTTCAAAAAATTTACTATTTTTAAGAAGAAGTACTTTATGTAAGAAAAGCCATAAGAATATGAATTTTGTTTACAAAGAAGTGAGTACGTATTTTAAGAACAGCTATTTTTTAAACCAGTGGTACTCTTTTTAGGAAAGGGCTTTTTTTTAAGAAAATTTACTTATTTTCAAAAAGGTTACTTATTTCAAGAAAATAAAACGTATTATTTTATATTTAAGTAAAGGTACTTCTAAGAAAACGACTTTTTGTAAGAAAATGTGGCTATTTATTTAAAGAGAATGTATTTTTGAGAAGAAAAAGTTTTTTTACGGAATGAAATTTATTTTTTTCAAGAATAAGTAATTTTTTAAGAGTAGGGACTTATCGCAAGTAAACGTATTTTGAAAAAAATGTACTCTTAGAGAAAATGTAGTTTTTAAGAAAAGGCAATTTGTTGTTAGAAAATGTACTTTTTTAAGATAAGGTACTTATTTTAAAAAATTATTTATTTTTTGAGAAAAGGTAGTTTTTGTATGAAAATTTAGTTTTTTTAAGGAAAGTTGCTTCTGTAAGATGAGGTAGTTTTTTAAGAAAATGTACTTTATTGAAGAACATCAACAGGTATTTTTTTGAGAAAATTTACTTTTTTTAAGAAAGGGCAGTTATTTAAGAAAATGTTCTTTTGTTTAAAATTTTCTACACTTTGGCTTTTCTAAATTTACTTTTTATTGGGTTCAAAACTACAATCTATACTATATGTATATTGGTTACAGGCTCCACCTAGAAATCTTCCCATTAAACAAGAAATTCCTCAACATATGTTAGTCTAGACACAAACCAAAGCAAAAGTACCCACTATAGTTTACAATAGACAAATTTTAATTGTTTTCATGAATTGAATATATGCCGGTTTTTTCGTTCTATATAGTCTGTCACGATTTTGCTTTCATAAAACGTAACCACATTTGATTCACAAAAACATATATATTAACCTATTAATCATTGTGTCTCCAACGTGTAATATTGAATAGTAAACACGATGTGTTTGGACACAAGTATACTATATTTGCAACAAGATACAAACGCGTTATATTTGCATTCAAATATCAAAAACGACAGATTTTTCAGCGTGTAGTCGGCCCATTCAATGGTACAAAACGTGACATTAACATTAAAAATTAATTTGTGTTAGTTTTGAATGTTAATCTATGAGAAGTTCGTATTACAAGCCTTTAAGGTCTGATAAATTTTTCTAAGCGAAAAATAGTTGGTTTTCTTTGGGATACAAGATAATTTAACGAAGCACACTATCTACTATTTTCGAACTCATCATCAGTTACATACTCACTGTGCCGGTATCGAATTTCGAAATTTATCGACAACAGACAGCCATACGAGTTGGTTTTAGAAACGGCTAAAATGAAATAAATATTGCTTTTATAACGACACTGGGGTCAGCCTCACTTCAAGCGAGACGAGTGGAGTGTTATCAAGAATAATAAATTTATACTGTACAAGCAAAATACAGGAAGTTCTTGGATTTTTGTAACTCTAAAAGGCCTTTGATTTATTAACAGTACATTAACAACAATAGATTAGACAACTAGAATATTCGTAACAATATTCTTAAATATAATAATTGTCGAACATTCGGAAAGGGATACAACTTATGAGTAATTTGGAAACCTCTAAACGAAGAGTACACAAATGGACAACTGCGTAAATATCAATCAACTATTATTCAATAGTAATCGTAATTATGTCGACTTAAAAATTAATTGCTACAAAATATATGTCCTTATCTATTTAACTGGGATATGAAAATGTAAAACAATATTACAATACAAAGTTTAAATAAAAGGTTCACGAAGAACATACGGTGCCATCGAAACATTCATATGTTTGCAAGTCCCAAACTCACTTGTATTTGAAACATATGCGTTCTTCATGCCAAACATCCATATACTTACGTGGAAGCATTCTCGTGTTTCCCCCCAACCTGCATATACTTACGTGGAAACATGTGCGTATTTCCTCCGAAACAAAATAATATTTGGAACCGAACTATTCTTTGATTTCAAAATATATGTGTTAGTTATTATAATTAATTTCATCAATATAAATAATTAATACAAAAAATTAAAAGATTTACATTTACTTGCATTGAGTGCAAATGAGAAACTGCTCTACGTTTGCTACTCCTTTCTATATGGTCTCTCACATTTTTGTTTTCAGAAGGTTTCGGCTATGCGTTTTTAGACGTTGTGGATTAATTACTTGTATTTTTTTTAATTATACATATTTCACATATGGTACGCCGTTCCGATTTTCTCAGTAAGGGATCGGACAGACATAGGGCTTCACGTTTCCAGTTTCTTTCCTCAAAATTTTGTCTCACTTTGGTAGCACACATACATATATACGAAACACGTACACAACAATCAAAGCAACATCACTAACCATTTAACCGTTCGAGCCTTCGTTTATTCTTTATTCACTGATGAAGCGCTTTTGATATCCTGTGTCCGATGAACCATTGACAACTGAATACATGAAACGAAAACGCAATATATCAGCCAAAATAAGAAACACTGACTTCATCTGCGAGTTACACGCACAATCAGGAATATTTATGACTCACTGAGTGAGAGAATAATGCAAAAATGCAGATACACACTGACAAGTTAGACTTTCTCGTTGTCTCTCTTCTACTCTCTTACTCTCGAGAGATCATACACAGTGCAACAATCACAACTGTATTCGTATCACAAACATGGATATATTTGGCTCGTAAGCACATACATATATTATAAGATATTAATCATTTCGTCTCAACCATGTAATATTGACTACCAAACACAATGTATTTGGGAACAAGTATATTATATTTGCGATAAGCTCCAAACACACTTTCTATTTGCATCCAAACAACAAAGAAATACGGATTTTTCAGCGTGTGGCCTTCGGTTCCACTGCGTGTTTCATTCAAGTGCCGCTCTAGCAATATCTGTTGTTCGGCGATTAAGTATATGGCCGATCGAAGCCCATTTTCTTCTACGTGTATCACGTTATATAGAACTGTTGCATGTACGTTGCCAGAGTACTTCGTTAGAAATTTGCTTGGGCCAGTAGAGAATTTGTTTCGGACAACAATTGACACATGTTTGGACCTTCTTCGTTGTCAGCTTCGTCATGCTCCAAGTAGTGCAATCGCACAACAGTACAGACTTCACTCTGCAATTGAATACTCGAAATTTCGTTGCTCCCGATAATCTCTTACGGCGCCAAATTTTTCGCAGGTTTGCAATGCAACAAAACTGTATGCCTTATTTACACGACTACCTATATCCGCTGCGGAGCCACCATCCTTCCAAATAGTTGGCTAAATCCAAGTCATCAATTAATGAACCATCGCCTGTTAGTGGAGAATTCCAATCTGTTCTAATACGCATTAGCTTAATCCTACTTTTTACGCATTCTCGGAGAGGCTTTTTAACTTGTGTGATCTGCGTAATCGATATCATGCATATGTTCATTCATACTCCACGTAATGCCGAACGGTGCTGCTGAATTAGTTGCCTCTATTTCCTCGTCCATAATTAGAAGAAATAATGTGAGGGACAAGACACATCCTTGTCTAACTCCGCAGATGTGGCGAAAGGTTGGCTTTCCTTCCCAATTAAAACAACCTTTATACGCTGCATCTGTGTACAGTTCGCGGATCATGGACACTATTTTATCCGTAATCTCCTTTTCGGATAAGATGGACCGAATTGAGTTTCGGTGCATACAATCAAACGCATGTTCGAAGTCTACGAAAAGTAGATACAGAAGTCAGCGTAGTTCAACTGATTGTTTAGTGCTTATACGGAGTGTGTTCACGTGGTGGGCACTCGAACGACCAGACCTGAAACCCGCCTCTCCTTCCGCACAATTTACTCTACCACGGGCGTTGCCATTACCTTGCCTATTGCGCTTAGCAATGGTTCCTGCACAGAGTTTGATCATCCTTTTTCGGAATAGTGCGAACCAGTCCGCCTTTCTACTCCATATGGGTTTTGTTGTTTTGTGCTATCTATGCACTTCCGATGACCGGCATAATGACATCTGCTAACGCTGATGCACCATATTTAAACAGTTCCGCTGGAATATTATCAGGAGCAGAATATCTCTGTTTGCGACAGAGGCTCCTTTGAAATATCCCTTACCGTGTAGTGACGTGAGTATGCTGTCGAAGAGGTCCACTGATCTCCATTGTCCGGAAGTCTAGATATTGTCGTAAAGAATTCACTATATCGCACCTCTTTCTGACCACGTGATGGTTTTTTACTGAAGAGTACACAATACGGAGGTAGACACACAGGTACAGTTTTGTCGGGTTTCTCCGCCATATTGTTCAGATAATTGTTGCAATATTTACGGACCATTTAACGCACTCTACGCTCTGATTGCCGATAGTCTTATTTTAACTGCCTCTTTAATGTTGGTGTCTTCGATCGCACACGCTTATTGTGCAGTCGTTCACGATTCCGAATTTGATCCACGATTCTGGACTAATCCAAGGTTTATTCATACATCTTTTCGCACCAAGAAGTTCCGAGGCTGTTTCCTTCAGCGTTCGAACAATGCCTGGCCAAATTGTGGGGTTTGGTTTGGTCGTACATCTTTGATATGGATGGGTCCTACAGACGGACAGTATTGTATTTTACGATTTGCCTCTTATTTCGGTGACAGCTGCTGGACGGCAATGGGGGTGGTCACTATGAGTTGGTGGTCGCCATCAATATCAACACCGCGTTTAGTTTCGACGTCCAGCAGGGAATCCAGAAACATCTTGCTGTCAATTATATGGTAAGTTTGATTGAAGGTTTGACAGTCAGGTGATTCCAAACAAAAAATGCGGTACTGGAGTGAAACAAACCCCAGAGAACTTCACCAGAAACCTCTGCATTCGGACCGCGTCACTGTGTGGTGCGCCATATCACGAGTAGGCATCACTGGCCCTTATTTTTTGCCAGGAAAACCGTCTTGCCGTAACTGTGAACTGCGAACGGTATTTGACTATGATACTAAATTTTTTTCCGACGGCTCTTGGGGCAATGCCCAACCCACTGCACACACAGCGAGGGTTACTATGAATTGTTTGAGTGATGTGAACTGGCCGCACGCTCACCAGACTTAGCCCCATGCGATTTTTTCCTTTGGGGTTACCTGAAGTCGAAAGTGTATATCAACCGTCCCAACACCTTGGAAGACCTAATTAACAATATTGAGGCTGAAATTGGTAGAATACCAGTCGACATGCTTGTTAGAGTTCATGAAAACTTCAAAAAACGTATGCAGCAGTGTGTGGATAGCGAAGGTCGACATTTGCCAGATACATATTTAAAACCATGTAATTTAAAAATTCCCTTACTATTCAATATAATTAAAACATAAAATAAATTTTTCATAATTCATAATTTTTTTATTTCATACCCAAATAAGCAAATTACCGCGCTCCCCCCTGTATTTTAATTTCAACAATTGCCAACGAGCTTACAGCAAAATCCAGTTGGCTCTAGAACTCGTCATTGAGACTATCCTCATTAAGCTCAGTAGGTGCATACACCTGTACAGCGGAAATCCTGCGGAATGTCGAATTAAGACTCACAATTACGATGCGATAAAGCCTGCGATACAGCCTTAGTGCATATCTAGCCCTAGGAGAACGAATAAGGCCCACTTCGTTTATACGTTTCCCGAGAGAAACGGAGAAATAAACCAGTGACCAGATGGTAACTGAGATATGCGGTGACCGGTCATAACGCCCAACGGTGACAAGGCCCAAATTTTTTTTTGGGCCTTATGACTGTTCCGAGGGCGGGCATAACACCCTTATGACCGCTCCGAGGGTGGTCATAACGCCCAACAGATGAAAAGACACAAAGCCCAAAGTTCTTGGACTTCTCCTACAGCACTTGTTATATGGGCCTTGTACAAACGGTCATAACGCCCAAATTTTTTTTGGGGCCTTATGACCGCATTTCGGATGGCCGTATGGCCCAAAATCAAATTAGGCGTTATGGCCACCCTAAGGGCGGACATAAGACCCAAAAAATATTTTGGGCCTTATGACCGTTGGGCGTTATGACCGGTCACCGAGATATGCCACTATTAAGCCAATTCATTTCGCTTAAACCTATCATCTCTTAATTGTAGCATTCCATAACTCGTCTAACCTGTTCGAGTCTCAATTTTTCGAAGAGAGTTCTTACATTCCAAGTACCAATCAGAACCCCCTGCTAAAGCCAAATGTCGTTATTGAGGGGGATGTTTTTCTCTGAATTTATTTGGTCATTCTATAATGATTGTAATTTAAGGCGACTGATTCATTACACCACGGCATACGATCCTAGTGCGGGGATTCCCAGCATATTCTAGGCAGGTATACCCTGTATTTGAAGGGTATTTTGTATCGATTTACCAGCGTATCGATTTTACAGCAGGGGCACCTCGAGCACGACGTTGCACTTTTACGGTCTTGGCAGGAAAATATCCTATCCCTGTGTACTACCAACTTTGCACTCGCCCGATAATATGCTACAATGTGCAAGGGGTTAAGGATGACGCAGAGAGAGGTGTTAGCTTAGCAGAAAAATAATATGTATCACCAAAAAAAAACAAGATCATAAACAAATACTTCTGCGAGCGTTGTAACATAGGGTTAAATTATATTTCTAGAGTTAACATTTTTCTCGGAAAATTTATGACATTTGGCTTGGTGTGATATGAACGTTGGATGTTGAAAAGCAATGCTTTAATAATAGCAGATAGAGACAATGGTTCAAAACAACCAACAAGAACACAAAAATGTCATTTAATTTTGTGTGTTAAAGTTGTTGTGTTAAATACAACACAAATGTATAGTATCAATACAATATATCAAAAAAGTCAAAAATACGTTTAAATTGAGCATATCCTCAACCAAAACGATATAAAAATTTAAGTCTACAGTTGTTGTAACGCCACCTTGTGCAAGCCGAACAGCTTCTCTATCAAACCGACTTCACCACCAAGAGTGTGAAAGGAAACGTCAGATGAGACAAATTTCGCTCCATATACGAATTACTCTATAGTTGTAATATCTCCAAAGGATTATTTCAAAACGATTAACTACGACTTGTATACTCGGAACTTAAAAGATAAATTTAAAAGTTCACAGAAAATTTTCATATTAAATCACATTTAAATTTCAAACTTCGGGCATTCCAATTCCACTTAAATGAAGATTGGTAAACTATTAAACTGAGAATTAGTTACTTGAATATAATTTTTTTAAAAAATAATATTATTTATGTTTTAAATTGTCCTCACGTATGCCATTTGGTGGACTTCTAGACATTAGATCTTTGAACCAACTTGTGCAATTTACGACTGAAGTTTCTGTGCACTGATACGACAGTACCTTCGCTTATGTACCAACTTTAGAAGTGGCTGTCACTTTTGATACGGTTAGAACAATCAGGACCGATGCGACTTACCTGCTATACACTTGTTATACAATTTATATTCCAAATCAGATCCTCTTTTTGACCTACCAGCTTTAATCTAACCTTCTGCTTAACCACTTAGGCTCTCTCGCACACTTACTTTTTGCCAAATACGGCTACAAAGTGCAACATTTGAACGCGATAATTGAGATGTTTTTCTGTGCTAATATTGTTTCAAAACATGCAGTACCAACCAACTAGTGGAATCAGAGTCGTGATCCTTAAATACCCTCGCCAAACACAAACCCAACAATTTCAAGTGTAGTTTTTGTTTCAAGGAAATACACTTTTTGCTGCAATATTCAGGGTATTTTTTGTTTTGCTCAGTCAACTCGCAAAACAAAAATACTATCCAGGCTATATAGTGCGTGAGTTTGTATGGATGCCCAAATGTGAGAGTACGGCAATTTGTACTATGTCGACATAGGAATGTGATGTTGAAGTGATTGTTTGTTTAGTTGTTATGTGCTACAGCCTTAATATTCTACTTGAATTGTGGTCGGTTTTAGATTTTTGTTTTTTTTTTTGGTTCGCAATGACCCTGACAATATTCTTTCTTTCATTTCGAAGCCCTGTCATGTACAATATGTCCTAGTAGTCCGGCGAAGAAAACAAAAAAGCTCTTGCACGAAAACAAATTTATTGTTATTGTTAAAACGAGCTTGTTTTCTACTTCACTTTTCACACTGTGCTTATTCTTTTGTCATGATTTTTAACTGTGCACGTGTATTTGTTTGTAAATATATATTTTTGGTTATCCAAAAGCTTCGCTACAGCGAAACAAAAATACATCAAAATACCAAAGAAAACTGTTTGAAATTGGAAAGTTACACAATTGTTAGTGGTAATCATGCTTAGTTGTGTTGGGTTTTGTTAGACAATGTTTTTCTTGTCCTAAAATAAAAATATTTTTGAAAGCCTGTAAGAATGACTAAAAATATGCAATGATTTTTAGGGCATCAATTGACCCTAAAAATATGTTTGTATTCTTAAATTTATTACACGGGTTTTCCAATGTGCGTGAGTATAACGAAAGGGTAAATCAGTTGTAGGTAAATTTTTTAAAAATAAAATAAAATAAATACAACTAAAATAAAATATAAAAATTAATCTCGTTCTCATACAAAGAGGTTGTACTTCTAGAAATTCATTTAAAAGTAGATTTTTCAAAAATACAGAATGTATGTTATTGGGCAATCTTTAGCAATCGCAGTTTTTTAAGGCTTCAGAATTATTACCTCTGCATATAAATACCATACGTGGGTTTTTTTAGTTTGCATTACTTTATCTAATGCAGATGCAAAAGTATTACCATTGTTCGCAAAAGCACTGAAAAAATTTTGAATTTGCAATTGCTCAAGCAAGGCAAATGCAGGCTGTGGAATCGGATGCCAATTGTAATGAAATATGGCAATGCTTTTAATTGTTTTGACTTTGTTTGACTGCTAGCAATTCTGTTTTTAAATTGTTTTATATGTAGAGGTTTGTGTCTGTGATAGGTATTGCCTCATAATACTTTCAAATTCATAAACCTGTACTGTATAAAATATTTGTACACCAAAAATGTCAGATATGAAGGAAATGCTTTGAAAATAAGTAAAATTGCCATTGCCACTGGTATTGAAATTTTTATGAATTTGCATTTCGATAGGTTATGAAAATTAAACTTCAAATTATAACTGTCATATAATTAATTTGCCCCATGTGTGATAAATAACTCATGGTGGCAGGCATACTTTCAGCACAACATAGGATTCAACCGATCGGCAACTGGAAGTGCGCGATTGGGCTGAGTGGTTCTGATTTTGAAAGGCCAAATAAGTGCAGATAAGCAATCCGCAAGGTGGTGGTAGAGTTTAGTTTGAAGGTATGTTTGTTATCGCAATCTCTGAATTTTTTTACCCATGACATAACCGTGGTCGAAATATTCACCGGACATCAAGCTACAGTCGAAAAAATTTGATTTCCGGGTGAAACAGCCTGACGTCCAATTAGGCGATGCGATCGTTTTTCTATATCGATCATCTTCAAAAACATAAAACAATAAACAGCGGATATTATTGCACCATATTGGACATTTGCATGACGGTTTTATAAAACATACATATTATAGTTTTGGTTCCTAGACCATAATTTGCAAATTTAGGTCCCATTTGTTTCCTAAACTAAAAACAATAGCTCGCCAAAAAGAGAACTATGAAATCATTATTCAAGTGCTCGTCTATTTTGTGAACCTCAATAAGCTTTTGTAATTAGAAGAAATTATTACACTGACGAGCGGTCGAACATTCGCTGGCAATTATCTATTAAATATTTTATGATTATCCTGTAAATCACACATTTTCCTAAAGACACAAATTAAGTAATTGCCGTGACAAAAATTCCATGGACTTGTATCCCTGATGGTTATTAATATTGTGCGTCGTAATATATCAGAACCTGATCATGGCGAACAAAATATTCCACTCTGTCCACTGTTTTCTTAGGTCAAGACATCGCTCTTAAAAACGTAAAATTTTTCAAAACATATAAAGTCATCTTTGTTCCCCAACACGCATTTTGTGACATTGATTTGTGTGATTTTCATAATGTTGACAGACATAAATTCAAACTACCAGAGAAACCTTTCTATGACTGGTTGCCACGGAATAGCAGCAAAAGAGACAGCAGAACAATTAGGTACAACAGAGAGTCACATTCACCTATATCAAAATGTCATTTCATTATTTTTTTTTGGCTGATTTCCTGCCTCAGTTCTGTATATGTAGAATACATAATATTCTACATGTACATTTTGAGGTCCATATAATATTGTATATGGTTGGTTTATTTAGCGCTGGTAATATTGTATATGTCACTTATATACACACACACGTGCACATACTTACATCGAGTGTAATGGTATGCGTAATTTATGAATTTTAATTAGTTTATTTTTCGAAGAGAACGGGAAGGTTGAAAGAAACACGCTGACGACAGTAGCTTAAATCAGGTAAGTTAATTAATTTTTGCACAGCGTCGTTTTGGCTTCAGTCCCGGCTATTATATAGAACGCAGAAGAAGCGTCTGTTTTAAATATATTTTAATTAAAAACTCCTAAAAGTATGCAATAAATTTGAAAAATTCATAAGCCCTTGTAGATAGGCAACATATTCTGTTAATATTTAGACGACTTATGTGCCACTAAATAGGTTTCATTAAAATATCATATGATATTAACGACATGAGTAAATTAACAATCGCATTATGCACAAAAAGAAAAATACTAACATAGGTTTTTTCGTTTTTGCAGGTTTAAGTGTATAAGGAAACGAAAGAGCTGTCACTTAAACGAAATGTAAATTGTTAATTATGGAAATATTAATATAAACTATAAGTGTAAGCAGAATATCTACTTATGTTGTGGAAATTATCATAAAACACTTTGTTATTACGATTACGGTAAAAGGCGATTATAATTAATTGCAAAAAGTATGTAAGCCTATAAGTAGGCAGTACTTTGAATATGGTAAAGGAAAGCTAAGAGAAAATGTATTCCTTTTGTAGAAATTCTTTGAAATACTCATCACTAAATATGTTTATTCTAATAAAGCAAATAGGTAGAAGGAAAACAAATATAGAATCATTAAGGCTTTTAGTTTGTATAATTAGAGAATTAATGTTAAGTATCAGATTAACCCCGCAGGTCTTTTTGTGTAGGATTAAGCAGATGTTAATATACTGGAGCAGAGAAAAAGGGATACAGTTTGGGTTTTAGTCAAGCAATTTTGTTTTTGATAGAAATATTCCCAGCAGGTATCAACCACTACTCTTTTGCTGAAATATTTGGGCATGCTTCATTCCTACTACAGAATGTTTTCCGTGCAAACAATTCTTTTGATAGAGCCATCCTCGCCGTGTTTCAAAACTAAATTTTTCGTTGAAAGATAAGGCCACACTGTCTCTGACAACAACAAGTACCAATGCTCAATTTGTTGGCGATTGTTTAATAATTGTTTGTATCGTAAATTCTACTTACTTACTTATCCGGTCTCGAACAAACGCGGGGGTTAGGGACCATACAACACGAAACCAACATATTTCGCCGACCAGTTCGATCTTTTGTTCGATCTTGTTCTTCCTATTTTTCGTCTTCTTTAGAGTTCGGTTTCGAAAACCCTTCGTGGTGGTTCGTCTTCATCCATTCTACTGACAAGTCCTAGCCAGCGTAATCACGTTATTTTGATCCGCTTCACAATGTCAATGTCGGGATATAGCTCATACAGCTCATGGTGCATGCGACGCCGTTTGTGCACTGTAGGCCCATAAATTATTCGGAGTTTTTTTCCTCCCAAGACTGCTAGAGATATTTCATCTGCTTGTGATAAGACCCAGGATTCTGCGACATAAAGCAAAACAGGTTGTACGAGAGTCTGGTAGAGTTCGACCTTTGTTACTCGAGAGAGGGCTTTATCTCTAAAGTGGTTGCTTAGCCCAAAATAACATCTATTCATCTCGCACAATTCTCCGCTTAGTGTCAATGCTGTTTCCGGCCGATCTGAGGTATATAAATTCGTCCACCACCTCGATATTATAACATTTATCAACGTTTAGGCTTTGGTCTAATCACGTGGAGGCCCTATTCGTTGAAACCATTAATTTTGTCTTGTCCTCGGTTACTTTCAGATTCACTTTTGCTGACTCCTTCTCAATTCTTGGAAACACCGCAGTAACTTCTCTAATTGTTCGCCCAATGATATCTATATCATCAGCATACGCGACCAGCATGTGACTTTTGCTGCTGATGGATCTATTCATGGTGACTGAAGCTTTTCTCATAATGATCTCCATTAGAACGTTAAAGAGATTTCATCATAGGGTGCCGCCTTGACTGAGTCCTCGCTTGGTTTCAAAAGGTTCGGTAAGATCCTTAGCGACTTTCACTGCTGATTTTGTGATCGCCAAGGTCGTTCTGCAAAGGCGAATGCTTCGTGGAGTTTATCTCTTATCGGGCTACCCAAGGCCGCCTTATAATCGACAAATAGATAATACGTGCCGATTTTTTTTCGAAGGTCTTCTCCGGGATTTGGTGTAGCTTGAAAATATGGTCCGTTGTCGATTTGCCAGACCTAATGCCACTCTCTGGTTTGGTGCAATCAATTCAGCGATAATTGGTTTTAGTCTTTCGCACATTAAACTTAATAGAACCTTATATGCTTTGGATTAAAGGCTTATTCCACGGTATTTGGCAGAAAGATTCGGGTCAGCTTCTTTAAATATGGAACATAGTACACTGAGACTTTAATCACTGGCATTGCATTCATCTAACCAACTTTTTCTAATGAGCTGATGCATGTACCTTATCAGCTCATCGCCACCAGCCTTAAACAGCCAGTAATCAACGCGCTCCTGCGACTGTGTCGTTTTTCAGTTGGGCAATAGCTGTTCTGACCTCGTCTTCGTTCGGAGGGGGCAATCGACGTCATCGTCCAAATTGTGCTCGATTGTCTCATCATTAGATATCTCAGGTACCAGTAGCGCAGAGAAATGATCTCTCCATATTTCCAGCATGCTGTGCACATCTGCCCTGAGATTTCCCTCCTTGTCTTTACTGATGGGGGGCCCTGAACCATGTCCGTTAGTTCTGTTTTTGAGTTTTTGATAGAATTTTGGTGCTTCGTTCTGTGTGTCTCACTTTGCTCACTCTCGCGCGTTCTCCACTGCCATTTCTAAAGCCCAAATAGACGGTTTACCTCTTTTTTTGTTTCCAATACATCTCTGTGGAAGCTCGCGTTACAATTGACAGACGCATTGCCATACGGGCAGCGTTCTATTCATCATTTTCTATGCGACACTCTTCATCGTACCATGGTTTGTTGCGAAGGGGTTTATCAAAAACAAGTATAGTTGTTGCCGCAGTTTTTATAGAGCTGAAAACGGGTTTCCGTATCGTCATCGAGAGGGAGCGGGTTCTGTGCCGAAAGTTGCTAGAGTTTCCTTGAGTAGAATGTGGCTACCTCTGGTAGTTGCAGATTTCCGATGCCTATATTTTTCTGCGTCTGGATTCGTACGATTTTCGCTCAACTCAATCTTGTGCGAACCTTTGCTGCTATCAGGTAGTAGATTGATGATAGTTCCTCTGATCACTCGTACGTCTATTACACTGGCTGAGTGCCTTCCATCAATTACCGCGTGATCAATTTGGTTCTTCGTTCTTTGATCAGAGGAATCTTCTACCTGTTTGCTGCGACAAAGTCAATCAGTCTCATACCGTTGTCGGAAGTTTCAGCATGTAGACTGAAATTGCCAATAGTTGGATGAAACACATTTCCCCTGCCTACTTTAGCATTAAAATTTCGTTGTACAATCTAAATGCCATGGCCAGGGCAGAATTCATATCTTTCCTCTAGGAGCTCGTAGAATATGTCTTTGGCATCATCATATTTCTCTTCTGTCGGGTCATGCACACAAGTTAGGGAAATATAAAAATATTTCGCATTTAGGCGGATTGTGGGAGTACGTTCACTCACAGGATTGTACCTAGAGACTAGATAACGCAGTCTTTTGCCAACTAAAAATCCGACACTAAATTTATGTTATTTCTCATGGAAATGTCAGGCTTATATCTTTCGAGGACATCTGCCAATTGGATACTTACACCGGATCTATATGGAGTTCTTACATTCCAAGCGCTTATCGGAAAATCGTGGTCCTTATAACGTCTGCGGAGGTTGTCAAAAAAATTTTGATAAATTCATCTGCATATATTATCGTACTAAAATTTGTATGTCCTTTCAATTATTGCTGTCACCATAATTATATCTCTTACCGTTTATGAAATATCTACTAGAACAAAGTTCTAACTACACCTTTTCCTAATGTTGTTTGGATAACAAAGTGGATCCTTGGAACACACTTCAAACATACATATGTTTGCAAGTCCCAAACTCACTTGTATTTAAATGAAACAGTAGCATGCTTACTGGCAAACAGGTATGTTTTTATGTGGAAAGGTATGCGTGTTTCCTCCCAAACATAATAATATTTAGAATTTTTTGAATTATAAATATGGACGTGCTATTTATTATAATTAAATATACATATTAATATAAATCCACATTTATAAATAATTAATACAAAAAATTTAAAGATTTAAAGATTTAAAACAGTAACTTTTACATTTACTTGCATTGAATGCAATATTATTAATGAAATAAGAATCTGCTGCTCTTTTACTTCCCCTTTCTTTGTTTTTTTGTCTCACGTCTCTGTTTTCAGAAGGTTTCAACTATCCGCTGGTTATCACTATGCGATTGTACACAAACAATATACTTATATACAAACCGAGTTCGTGCAAGCCAAGCGTGTGTTAATTACATGTGTTTGTTCTATTATATCTAACAAATGGGCCTCCATTCCGATTTTCTCAGTAAAGGCTCGGGAAGACAAACGGCCCTTTCCACTTTCTTTCCTCAAAATCGTTTCTCACTTTGGTAGCACATATACAAATATACAATACATACATATATACTAAACACATTCACAAAAACAAAAGCAACATCACAAACCATTTAACCGTCACAGCCTTTGTTTATTTCACTGATCAAGCGCTTTTGATATATTCTTGATAACCATTGACGACTGATTGCATGAAATTAAAACGCAATACATCAGCCAAAATAGGAAACACTGACTTTATCTGCAATTTACACACACATTCAGGAATATTTACGAATCACTGATCTTTTATTATCTTGCTCTCGAGAGAGTATAAACAGTGCAAAAAACACAACTGTATTTTCATCACAAACATATATATATTTGTGTCGCAAACATATATTATACCATATTAATTATTGCGTCTCAAACATGTAATATTGAATAGCAAACACAATATGTTTGCACACAAGTATACTATATTTGCGACAAGCTCCAAACACAAGATATATTTCCATGTAAACAACAAAAAACGATAGATTTTTCAGAGTGCGGGTTTTATACAAACACATCGATCACTTACAATTGCTTTAATAGCGCCTTCATATTGCCATAAATTATTCTTTTGTGGCGTTGTCTTAGTTATGTTGATAAATAGGAAGCGCCCTCCAGATTCTTTCGGGTTTTTTAGCGAATTCGTCAACCATTCGTGGTGAGATCGTGTGTGGTACCTTTCATCTACATGTATCTACATCAGTGGTCGCCAAAAAGAGAATACTCATCAAATGTGAATGTATTGGTGTATTTGCACTGAATCTATAAAAAAATATTCTGATTCACATCAGTGTATCAATTTTCCAAAACAAAGCGGCATGACCATTCTTCGTTGAAAGCTAATGTGCTACTGAATGAAATTTTCTTCTCTCATACGCTCTTTGATATGCTTTTTGTTGACGTTCGTGTTGTGTATGTGTAAAAAGCCGATCATGTTCGGCCCCTGGGGGCTATGGACGGTGACCGCTGATCTACATTAACACCCCTATTCTGTGTATTTGGTAACAATCAAATTGTAACCACAAAATTGTTACAAAGCTGTCACCATTGTTTGTATCTGGTATTCTGGCAACACGGTGACAGCGAAAAATTCACCTCGTAACAAATAATTCACCTCAGGGACAACAAAACAACAACATATGGTTTTCTGTACAAAATGAACGCGGTAAAAAAAGGAAAATTAAGTATTTAATGTATTTATGATTTATTGAATTAAAATGAATACATTATTATTAAGGGAATTTGAGCGCACCGCAAAGGCACAGCTGGAATGCTATATTGCCTTCCTCAAGGAACATCCAGAGATGCTAAGCGGAAAGAATACACCTGCGCATCCGTGCCAAATAGAAGAAGAAATTTACTTTAGCGCCAACTCTCTGATCTACATCAAAATTTCACCACCGACGAAAGCTTCTGCACTGAGTTCAAAAAGTTGGTTTTCCCCCCGGGGTCGGTCCAACTTCTTGAGATATAGGTCTTTAAAGCTTGAGTATATAATCGATCGTATCTCCGGTATTTATACTCCGATCTGGTTGAAATGGGAATCATTACAAAGGTCTTTCTAAGCTCTATAAATCAGTGCATAAACATATTTATTTTTACTAACCCATTGGGGAGATAATTAACCCTGCTGTTAGATTAGAAAAAACTTACGAATCTTAGATTGAGGGACCATTTGGTCCATACTGCAATTTTCATCCAAAATAATAATTTTATCTTATTCTTTGTAACTATTTTGGTTCAAAAATTTCTAAAGCAAGTATTTGACATATCAAAAACATCCGCTAACATATCAAAAACATCTTCTAAATATTTGACATGAATTTACATTCGCTTGGTAATGAAAAAACTTACGAATCTTAGATTGAGGGACCATTTGGTCCATACTGGAATTTTCATCCAAAATAATAATTTTATCTTATCCTTTGTAACTATTTTGGTTCAATAATTTCTAAAGCAAGTATTTGACATATCAAAAACATCTTCTAAATATTTGACATGAATTTACATTCGCTTGGTAATGAAAAAATGTACTATTGACCAAATGGTCCTCTAACCTAAGATTCGTCATTTTGTATTTTTCTCAGTCCTGAATAAAGTTAGAAAATTTAATTTTCGCACATAACATTGTTTTATTAAAAGACCCCATTAGCAGAAAAATTTAGTCAGTATATATCACCGTTCCAAAGTTACAAGGGAAAACAGAAAAAATTTGGACCAAATGGTCCTAATCTAACAGCAGGGTTATAAAAAAGTTTTTTAACCTCACTTTTCTGCTAAAAATTATTATTTTTTTCAACAAAATTACCCATTATACTTATTTTTTGGCAGGTCCGATAAAAGACAAGACCTTAGGCTCTTTTAAAGGTACATACATATATTACTCACCAATATCCCTTCAAAGACCGGAGATATTTACGTTAAAATTTTGTAATACATTTCGCGCTTTTTCAATCTTTGTAACACAAAAGCAAATTCTTTCTTCTTTCTGCTGCATTTCCATAGCACAAAGTAACAAAAGTCCTTCCTCCATTTAATTATGCCCTCTTGTCGTTTTGGTACAAAATATATTTTTAATTTTTCCCGTATACAGTTTTATTTTTTTCTTTCAGAATTTATAAAATGTTTAGTATCAACTTTCCGGCAAATAAAACAGCTTTTACGCCCTGTTACCTCCTCTTTGGCAGGTAACAGTTTTTGTTACTTTAGTCACCAAAAAAATGTGTCAGAATACCGATTTGTGACAATTGTCACTTAGCTGTCAAATAGTAACCGTGGTGACTTTTGTAACCCTGCCAGAATAGGCCTGGAAATCTCACTAATCTGCCTAACTGGTACAACAATAAAGCACACCACACACTTTTTGTTGGCATTCCAATGTTGCTTTGATATACTGTTTATTGCAATATTAGGTAAATCAAAAGCTTGATGTACAGTTTTGTTTTAACAATATGGTAATATGTTTTGTTTAAGCTATTTTTCATAGGAATGTGTGCAACATTTTCAGAAAAAAAGTGTATCCATTTTCGATAAAATAAGATGTGTATCCCGCTTATTGATGATATTCCAGGCACCAGGAGCCGTGAGAACGGCCAGAATATTTGCCCGTTTTAAAGTGTTGTTGTTTTCTCTGTTGCATTTTTATTAAATGTTGTGTCCGCTCATAGGAAACAAAAACATTTATTTTAATTAATAACAATTAACCTTAACACTCAAGGTCAATTGCTATTTCAAGCAATTACAACTGCGGAATTTCGGAGACTCCCAAGAATTCTAGTGAGTCAAGAAGACGAAAATAATACTCATTACACATAAACAACATTAATTTTCGGAATTTTTTCAAATGACATAATTCTTGTTTATAGTTTCCTGGAAACAAGTAAACCATGAACAGCAAAACATCTCCGACAAAACAATAAATTTTGGTCATTTTCTTTTTAGGGTATTCACCTTCTACCTCCAGTTTGCCTCTGAACTCAAGTTGTATCATTTCGCAAAAGAGCTCAATTTGTTTTATGACAAAATAACATTTATTTTCCAATTAAGTTGATTTCTGTTGTTCTCTCTTCTAGCAGTTATGATGTCAACAATTCTTAAGGAAACCAACCAACCATTCTCAGCTTCAACAGCAAAGTCTTAATGAAAAACATCTAAAATATTTTGCAACACTTAGGATGCAGTATGTAAGGAAGGGTAGAGGAAAGAACAAAGTAGGTACCATTTCGAAAACTGTCGCGAAACGTTTTCATTTGATTATTTTTAAATGCTTTTGCCAAATCTAATGGACAAAAAGTAACGGAATAGAATATGACGAAAACTTTTCGTTTTTGTTTTGTGTTGAATTCAAGTAAGAAGTTACCACTTGAGTTTTGTTGGAAGCCAACGCATTCGCAGCAATATGCCAGTGACCACTTGTGTTGTGTTCACCAATTTGGGGAAGTGACCTCTGCATATTAAATGCGCATAGTTGTCCAAATAGCCGCAGCATTGATATAAAAAGAAACTTTTCCAAAGAACTGCAAACAAGTCATTGAAATGTTCTGCCAGAAACGAATGTTGTATTTTGAGAAAGAAGGTTTTGAGAAAGCAAACATATTGGCATGATCACTATCAACAGTATTGTGTACTCTCATTGGTAAACGGAAAGAAAATCGCATCGAAGAACGAACAACACAAACATATTTCATCAGGAGATTACATTGCTGTAATTAAAAGTTTTGTATATGCGACGATTCTGTCGTTGCAGCCACAAAACATATCATGCTAAATCTGGTTGATCATTCACTAACTTTGCTGCAACAAATTAAATACCACTGCCGGAAGGAACAGATTTGGATTCATAAAATTATTAAGCGTCTAAGATTTGAAATCTTGTTGTCATTGTTTTCTCATACATAGTGCAGCACAAATCCAGGTACGACAAATTGCATCCATAAGGGACGGCTGGAATCAAATATCCCGGCAGTATGTAAAATGCAAAAACCCGGGAGACTGTGTTTGCCTCCCGTCACCGTTCATACTGGCAGTGAAAATACAAGACCGAAAAGGAAAACATAAAAAATCCGTATTTGTTGACGACCCCCCGCAAACGTTATAAGAACAACGATTTACGGATAAGATCTTGGAATATAAGAACTCTATACCGATCCGGTGAAAAATCCAATTGGCCGATGTCCTCGAAAGTTATAAGGCTGACATTACCGCTATCCAGGAAATACGATGGACAGCACATGGCTGTAGAAGAAAAAGAAACTGCGACATATACCACAGTTGACACGAGAAAAAACATGAATTTGGTTGTGGATTTGTAGTTGGCAAAATACTGTGTATGACATCTAGCCTCTAGGTTCAATCTTGTGAGTGAACGTATAGCCACAATCCGCATAAAAGCAAAACACTTTTATATCTCACTAATTTGTGTGCATGCCCCGACAGAAGAAAAATATGATGATGCCAACGACATATTACCTCTGCCCTGGCCATGACATTAAGATTGTACTAGGAGATTTTAATGCTAAAGTAGGCAGGGAGAATGTGTTTCATCCAACTATTGGCAATTTCAGTCTACATACTGACAGTTCAGGAAACGGTATGAGACTGATTGTCTTTGCCGCGGCAAAAAACATGGTCATTAGTGGTACGAGATTCCAGCATAAAGACATCCACAAGGCTACTTGAGTATCCCCTGATCAAAGAACAAAGGCCCAAATTGATCACATGGTAATTGATGGAAGGCACTCATTCAGTGTAATGGATGTACGAGTGATCAGAAGAGCTAACATTGATTCTGATCACTAGCTGGTAGCAGCAAAGGTTCGCACAAGATTAAGTAGAGCGAAAATCGTATGAAACCAGACACAGAGGAAACTGGACATAGGAATGCTGCAATTACCAGAGGTAGCCACAGCCTACTCAAGGAAGCTTTCGCAACTTTTGGCACAAAACCCACCCCCTCCCGATAACGATCCTGAAGCGCAGTGGAAACCCATTTCCGACTCTATAAAAATTGCCGCAACAACCGTACTTGGGTTTGAAAAACCGCTTCGCACCAAAATATGGTATGATGAAGAGTGTCGCATGGCGAATAACGGAAAGAACGCTGCACGCATGGCAGTGCTTCAATCAATTGCAACGCGAGCTGTGACTGAACGACTATGGGGAAAAATAAGAAAGGAGGTAAACCGTCTCATTAAGCGTAAGAAACGGCAGTGGAGAAAGCGCGAGGGCGAGAAAATTGAGACATACAGAAGGAAGAACGAAGCCCGAAAATTCTACCAAAAAGTCAAAACACGGGACTAATGGACATGGTTCAGGGCCCCCGTTCTGTAGAGACAAGGACGGAAATCTCATCGCAGTCGTGAAGAGTATGTTGGGAATATGGAGAGATCATTTCTCTACGCTATTGGTACCCCAGATATCCAATGACGGGACAATCGATCACAATTTTGACGATGGTGTCGTTTCCCCCCTCCTTTTCAGGAAGGGGTCACAACAGCTATTACCCGGCATAAACAGGATTCCGACGGAGCTATTTAAGGCGGCGCCGATCAGTTGATAATTTGAATGCATCAGCTCATGAGCAAAATTTGGTTAGATGAATGCATGCCCGGCGATAGGAGTCTCAGTGTACTATGTCCCATATTTAAAAAAAGGTGATGCTAGTCTCTGTACCAACTACCGTGGAATAAGCCTTTAGCATATAAGGTTTTATCAAGTATAATAAGGTTCTATCAAATATATCTATCAAGTACAATGTGCGAAAGACAAACACCAATTATCACTGACCTGATTGGACCATACCGGTGTGCCTTTAGGCCTGGAAAATTGACAACCGACCAGATTTTCACGCCAATCCTGGAGAAGACCCACCAAAAACAAATCTACACCTACCATTTAGTTGTCGATTACAAGGTTGCCTTCGATAGCCCGATATAGGAGAAACTCGACGAAGCAATTTCTGAGCTCGATATTCCTGCAAAACTTACACGCCTTTGCAGGATGACCTTGACGAACACCAAGTGAAAGTTGGTAAGGATATTGCCGAAACTTTCGAAACTAAGCGAGGCCTCAGGCAAAGCAACACCCTATCGTGCGATCTCATTAATATCTTAAAGGAGATCATTATGAGAAAAGCAGCAGTCAACGTGAATAAAATCATCAGCAGTAAAAGTCACATGCTGCTGGCGAATGCTGATGATATACACAGATATCATTGGGCGCAAAATTAGAGAAGTTACTGCGGTTTTTTCGAGAATTGAGAAGGAGGCAGCAAAAATGAGGACAACACAAAAGTAATGCTTTCAACCAGCTAGGCCTCCATGCGATTAGACCAAAGCGTAAACGTTGATAACCTTTATAATTTCGACGTGGTGGACGAATTTGGTTAAATTTAAAAAAAAACGTTATGGGTATCGTTTCATAGGTTTTTGGATGGCCCGATTTCATTTTTGGCAAACATTTTTCGATCAGGATTTCGATAACTAACATAACGGAGGGAAGAGCATGTGTAATTCTACCTTTTCACATAAAATTTAGTTTCTTAACAAGGTTTAACGTTTTAAACTTTTCTACCAAATTTATTAGGAATTATAAAATAAATATAAAGTTTGAGAAGATTTATTTGGGACCACAAAAAAAAACTTGGTTTAAAAAAATCTATATCATTACGTTCGACATTTTCATCATCGTTGTCCTCGGAATTTTTAGTTTGAAATTTCGAAATTTTAGTTTGACATTTTATGGTATTGCCAGACCTAAATTCCGATATAGTAATGTATTTGAATTTACACTGAAAAAAATCAATTCTTACACAAGTAATTTATATTTAAATTTGAAATCAAAAACTAGAGCAAAGTTTAAAAAAAAATTTTCTTCAGCAAATGGTAGTAAAGGGTAACGAAATAAAATCAGTGACTTCGGTTAGGGTCCGAAGTATTCAGAAGTGAAAATCGCGCGCTGTTCCTAGTTGGTGCTAATTTTTGGCGGTACACAAAAGATTAAAAAATGTAATATTTTTAGTCAACTACTTCCATTACAATTGAAGTAGAAACCTTAAGTAAATTAAATTAACTTAATATACATTTTCGTAGCTCTTATAACACAAAATCAATAAAAAGAGTTTAAAACACCCAGAAACATAACCTTCATATACCACACATCTACTAAAAATAACAGAAAATTAGCCTGCATGCATGTATTGAAACAATACTCAACTTTGGCCCCTTGCCTGATCAACAACGTGCATGGAATCTTCAAAACAGTTAATTTTCGACCTCAGTGGTTAATTGGCCACTGTTTAAGTAACTTATTTTATCTGGATTACTGATCCGATTTTTGGAATTTTGTCCGGTAATTTTTTCCATCTGTCCCAGTGTGCACTGATCCCAACAAGTGACACTTGTTGATACACTACTGTCAAATTTTGAGCAAGTTCCGTCATTTACTTTGCGTTTAACAGCTGTTCAAAACATACAACCTCGTGCATTTTTTTAAAAATGGAAAAAAGTGAATTTCGAGTGCACAATAAACATTATTTTTTGGGGGGAAGAAACCGTCAATCAAGGCAAGGAAAAGCTTGATAAATACTATGGGGACACTCCACCATCGATTTCAATGGTAAAATGTGGTTTACTGACTTTCGTTGTGATCGCACAGGTGCAAATGATGTTGAACATTCTGGACGGCCAATAAAGGTCAATTCACCCGTAAATGTCGAAAAAACCCAGGATATGGTGTTGGCCGATCGAAGAGTATACGCGCGTGAGATTGTTGATGCCATAGGGGTTTCATATGGCAGTGTGGTTTCGATTTTAAATGATCAGTTGGGTTTAAGAAAGCTGTTTGCAAGATGGCTGCCGCATTTGCTCTCAATTGACCATAAACGTACGAGTGCACCCGCGTGTAGTCTCAGTGGCAAAATTCTATGCATTGGGCTACGAATTGGTACCACATCCGCCATATTCTCCGGATTTAGCCTCCAGTGACTATTTCCTATTTCCAAACCTAAAGAAATGGCTTGGTGGATAGAGATTTAGCTCCAACGATGAAATTATTTATCAAACAAATACCTATTTTATGGACCTCGAAAAATCGTATTTTTTTGGAAGGGATACAACCAGTGTTGCCAGATAAAGTCGGTCACAAATCGTCAAATTGGAGCTGCAGAAATCGTCAAGTCGTCAAAAAAATTTTTCAAAATCGTCAAAAAATCGTCAACATTAAAAACTGCAATTGCTGTACCAAATATCAATATTTTTGTGGGGGGAAAACAGTAAAACAAAGCAATTAAATCAATATGTTATAGTAATATTTTTAAAATTCATATATCTTTATTTAAGCTCTATTCCGAAATCTCTTCAACTATTGGTCAAACAACCAACGAACAGAGTTGACAAATATGTGTACGAACACAATCGGAGCGATAACGTAGGCGGTACAAATTTGTACACGTATTCTTATGGAAGAAAAACAAAAGCTGGCATTTGAAGTCGCTTCTGGCGTAAACGACAAAAATTAGAATTCTTTTTATTTCCCTGGCGTCAAGACGCAGAATGTTGGCGGCTTAATACAAAAATAAAACTACACTGGAGATTTCTGAAAGAAATGTGAACAGGAATTGTAAATTTATATTTTATAGGGTAAAAAAGAAGAGTCGATGCAGTTTTTGTCCTTCATGAATAATTTTCATTAACCCCTAATTGGCTGACCCCCGATTCAATTGTGTGAATTTGATTAAACGTCACACAGATAATATTTAGGGTATTTACATACATATGTATGTATATTATTGACACGGTATGTTTTATACATTAATATCGTAAGTTTTTAATAGTTCTATACTTCCCCAGCCCGTCTACAAAAATGTAATCTCGATAATTCAATTATTTCATAAATGGTTCCATTTGTGGGGAGTTTTTCTACCCAATATCCCTTGATGGGTTAAGTTTATGTTTAAATATAGTATATAGCTGTCGCTCTTGCATTACCAACAATTTCAATTTTGGAATAGACTAAAAATCGTCATTCCAGAAGCTGAAATCGTCAAATCGTCATTTTATGTTTTTGAGACTAAAAATCGTCAAAATGACGATAAATCGTCAATTCTGGCAACACTGGATACAACAATTGGAGAAACGTTTGAGCTAAAAGGAGATTATGTTGAAAACTAAAGCTTTTTGTTTGTATTCTTGTTTGTTTCATTCAAAAAGTCACGGACTTATTGATCCGCCCTCGTACCTTAAAGTTTGTTAATTATACTGTGTCATTTTTTAAATCATGGAAATATATCCATATCGGACACTTATATACGGCAAAAAAAATATAAAAAAATTGGATTTTTTTTACCTTTTTTCCCTGTTCCCCCCGTTTAAAATTCAAGGAAACAATCAACCGCCAAAATGGATACCTAAGATCTCATTAAAAACTTTCTAGAACATATGAACTTCCTAGGAATGATTCTTAACACATTGAGATACTATGCTCTATCACCGACTGCAGCAGCACAAGAAAAGCAGTAAGCTCAGCACACGCAACAAAGGATGCAGCGCACAATATAAGAATCATTCCTGGGACGTTCAGATGTTCTAGAAAGATGTTTATTTAGACCTTAGGTAAATTTTTGTTGTTGATTGTTTACTTGACTTTTTAACGGTTTGCTACCTATGAACCTGAACAGGGGGAAAAAGGTAAACAAATCAAATTTTTTAAAGTTTTTGGGATTTTGAGCTTTCAGATGAAGGATTTTTTTTTCAACATTTTTACAAGTTTCCCTCAAAGAGTAAATCAAAATTGCGAACGATTTGCAAGATATGAGCCTGACAAAATTATCACTTTTTTTGCAAGAATGACACCAAGGCCCCAAATCATTGGGGCCCATAAAAACAAAGTCCATGACTTTGGGCAAAACTGGGAGACACTGGTCTTTTTTTTTGTCGTTTATAATGGTTATATTTCCATTACTTAAAAAATTACACACAGTGAAATTAAAAAATTTTCGGAAAATTTTTCACTTTTGTGGCTACGTAAATCCTACCTAAGCACTACCTAAACGGTGTTAAGAATCATTCATAGGAAGTTAATAGGTTGTTTATTGAGATCTGAAGTACATCCTTGTAGTTGATTTTTTCCTTGTAGTTTGAACGGGTTGCTACCTATGGCCCTGTTTTTTCCAATTTTGACATTGAAGATGAAGTTTTTTTGACTTTATATGTTCACAATTTTTGTTCTTTATGACAATATATACTACCCTCCCTCAAAGACTAAATCAAAATTCCACACACTTTGCGAGATATGAGCCTCATAAAATTATAACTATTTTGCAAAACTGATACCGAGGCCCCAAATCTTTGGAGGCCCACAAAAAAAGTGCATGACTTTGGGCAAAACGGGGAGGCACGGGTCTTTTTTTGTCTTTTATCACGTAGTAGTGTCCGTATATGGTTATATTTTTCGGGTTTGCACTGTGTTATATAGTCATGTTTAATTTATATTCAATATCATATCCCCCAATTTCATATTATAATTAATAATAACCTCATATTTACAATAAATAAATAAATAAAATAAATTGATTCTTAATTGATTAGTTTATTTGTGTTACAGTTTTAATACCAGCAGCCCCACCTAGCTGTATCCTCTGCCAACAAACGGAAGATAATTAAAATATGATCCATCTTTGGGAACTGATGGAGGTGAAAAGTGTCTGACATTTGATATACCTTAACACATTATTCTAGTTCTTCCTTTGAAAAGTCTGTCATCATAACATCTCAAAGGAATTATAAAAAATATATCGAATGCCGTACTATTTATTTAAGATTATCTTTAGATCCAACTGATAACTTGAATCTTGTATTACAATAGAAATCAAATCTTAAATGTTGACTTACACTTATGTTTCCCCTTAACTTGTTTACACACCCAAAGTGTCCTGCACAAACTCAATTGAAAATTGTAAATGAAATTTCTGAAACATATAATAAAATTAATTTTCTAGGAAATATGTAGTTTTACATTTTTACTAGAAACAACTCAAGTGATAGTGCATTCTATTTGCATAAATTCTAAACTTTTACAAATATTTATTTTTTAGCTTTTCATGCAACTTTTTACGACACTTAAACTCTGTTGCAAGGACTGCAAGAATGCAATATCCAGTGGAAACTTAAGAGAAAGGGTGTCCAACTTTTTTATTTCCCTGGGCCACGTTAGCAGAAGTCATCGCGTTTTGGGCCAAAGGGAAATGTATTACCAAAGCTGGCGAGCGAAAAAAACCTAAAATATATCGACAAGAATCAAAATTTGGGGTTTTAACACAAATGTTAATGTGTCCTTAACTAAAATTCCGGCGGTGGCAAGTACAGCTTATGAAACATAAATGCGTTATATTGTATTACTTTTCTTAGGGGTCTGGTTCAAATTTGAAAATTTAAAAATAAATCTCAAGAATAGTTAGACGTGGTCATACACGCTCAAAAACGTCCTCTGTAGCATATTCTCCCAAACATATTCTGCACGAACCACGTATATGTTTGGAACATACTCCAAACATTCATATATTTGGGTGTCACAAACCCACCTTTATTTAAATAGAAACATTAGAATGTTTACTGACAAATATGTATACTTTTACGTGGAAACTTAGGCGTGCTTCATTCCGACCATCCACACACTTATTTGGAAGCATTCGCGTATTTCCTCCCAAACCTCCATATAAAAAAAAATGGTTTCCCGTTACATCCCATGAAGGGAGTAGGTGAGCTGCTCGCGTTGTAGTTTTAAACTCACTGATTGGGACCTACAGTTTTACACCGATTCCGAACGATATTTTGAGAAGCTTTTTCATGGCTAAATACTCGATAGTGTTGCCATCACTAAGCGAGGTGACCGTCGTCGAAAGAAATGTAAGGTGGTCAGAGCAGGGATCGAACCCACGTCTTCATGCACAAGAGCCGCACACACTACCATTGCACCACCGACATATGCGGAAACATGTGCGCATTTCCTCCCACAAATAGTTTCTACTAAGCGCCGACCCGGCGCATATAATATCTATCCCATGAACCAGTGATAACTGAATGCAAGAAACTACAACGCAATATATCAGTCAAAATAGCACACACTAACTTTATCTGCAATTTACACATACATTCAGGAATATTTATAAATCACTGACTGAAAGAATATTGGAAAAATACAGTTACACACTTGCAAGTAAGAGTGTGAACAATCTTCTTTTGTCTCTGTTTTATTGTTCTGCTCTCGAGAGAGCATAAACAGTGCAATAAACACAGCTGTATTTATGTCATAAACACAGATATATTTCTATCAAAAACACATATATTTTAAACTTTTAACCACTGTGTCTCCAACATGTAATATTGATTAGCAAACACCCAAGACGAAAACCCAACGACAAAAAAAAAGTTTTTATGTAATAAACATTTCTTAATCTTACTTAAACATTTTCTATCCTCTGTCAGATTGACGACGAAACTAAAACGCAACAGATGTAAGAAATACTCTCGTCATCTGCAATTTACGCACGCGTTTAGGAATTTTTATGAATCACTTACTGAAAAATAATGCAAAAATACAGCTACACACGTACAACTTTGACTGTGAATAATTTCTCATTGTACCTCTGTTATTCCTATATTTGTATCAAAAACACATATGTATAAACTTGGGTCATAAACACATATATTATAACATATTAGTCATTGTCATATAGTATTGAATACCAAACACATTGTGTTTGCACACAAGTATACTATAATTGCGACAAGCTACAAACACGTTAAATTTGCATCCAAACAACAAAAATGTACAGATTTTTCAGCGTGTAAGTAAATTTGCCATTTATTAATTGAAAACCTACACACATTTTAATCTTGCACACTATTGTACATATATTACTATATTTTTATAAGTTTCTCTAATAAAAACTCCATGTATGTAGATGATTTTGAGGTTAGGAAAAGGTGATTTAAACCCGTCTACGAATTTTAGATTACACTGTGTGTAATTTTTTAAGTCATGGAAATATAACCATATACGGACAATACTACGCGATAAAAGACCAACAAAAAAAAAAGGCCCCTTGTCTCACAGTTTTGCCCAAAGTCATGAGCCCCCAAAGATTTTGGGCCTCGGTGTTATTTTTGCAAAAATGTGATAATTTTGTCAGGTTCATATCTTACAAACCGTTCGGTATTTTGATTTACTCTCTGAGGGAAAGTTGAAGCTCTTATTATAAAGAAAATTGTCATAAAGAAAAAAATCTTCATTCAAGGTCAAAATCGCGAAATACTTTTAAAAAATTCGATTTATTTTCCCTTTTTTCCCCTGTTCAGGTCCATACGTAGCAAACCGTTCAAAACTTAAGGAAACAATCTACTACAAAAATGTACGTAAGATCTCAATAAACAACTTCCTAGAAAATACGAACTTCCTATAAATGATTCTTAACACCGTTTAGGTAGCCGTAAAAGTGAAAAATTTCCCGAAAATTTTTTAATTTCATTTGTTTTTTCTTTACTTCAACATTGAGATACTATGCTATCTATTACAAAAAAAAATTAAAAAAAATATTCGTATTACGTTTGTAATGTTGATGGCCCTGGACTTGCAAATCGCACTCTCCTAAGTTGTGGATCAAAATCGTCATCCGAATCGTCCGAAACTGACTCTGATTCAGAACTTATGATGTCCACAGGCACGTTGTTTCCAGACTGACCTCCATCATCAGCTGTTTCTTCGCCAAATACATCATTGTATTTCTTTCACCGACTCTCTTGCTTCCGGTTCCGCGTCTCGATCCCCGCCCAAGACTCTGGTGCATACACGCTGAAGGTAAATCCATGCCATTGAATGACCATAATCAAGCGATGATTCGAAGTCAGGGCCAGTAAGTACGACTGTTAAATGAAGACAAAATATAAAGACAGAAAAGAAAACATTAACATAGTGTAAATAGTATAATGAGATGAATAAAAGTTCGTTTTAAATTTACTACAATACCTGTTTTAATTTTGTCATCGCTACGCTTTGGGAAAATGCTTTGCAAATAGTCGAATGCGTTTGGACAATTTACAACCGCCTCTTCGATGAATTTTTTAACAATTCCCAATTTTATGTCGAGCGGTCGCAGCAAGATGTCTTGAGTATTGCCAATTAAAGGAGCATTCTTCAGTTTTGTTGTTTCTCCACGAATTACATTGGTATTGATTCAGAGGTGAGCGCGAATCCCAATTACAAAGAAAACAAAAGAATTTTGGAAAGCCGACCTTATCGATGATCGCTTGCAAAATGTTGGTGACCTTCAAATCACAGCAAATCTTCCATTTATTTTCGTAGTATTGGATTTTTTTCATTATATCTTTCAATGTTTCACAGTTTTCTTTCATGTTAATACCCATTGCTAGCGGAATGGAAGGTTTTCGGTTAGACACATGCAACAACACTGCTTTCAAGCTTGAAACAGAACCATCAATAAATGATCTCCACTCACTAGCGATGTAGTTCATTCCCATTTTTACTACCAGAGATTTCATATCGTTACACTAAGCGAACGAATTGTCATCATTTAGAGTGTAGAGGTTCTGAAATTCAGCTTGCCGTTTGCGATACGCCGTAGAGTTAAAATTAGCATGTGTGAGTTTTCTTTGCTTTAAAAATGGTGTCAAAAATATGGCAAGTCGCTGCGATATTCCCAATATGGCCACAATGAAATCCATTTCCATTTGTGTTATTAGTTGTGGTTCGTCTCTTCCGTATTGGGGCTCATAATCGGTATCAAATGGATTTTCATAAGTTTTGTATGTTCTCTGTGACTAGAGCTACAACTTTCCCTCAGAGAGTAAATTCCGAACGGTTTGCAATATATGAGCCTGACAAAGTAAACAATGACACCAACGCCCCAAATTTTTGGGGGCCCATAAAAAAAATCCATTACTTTGGGCAAAAGTGGGAGATCCTGGTCTTTTTTTTTGGTATTTTATCACGCAGTGGTGTCCATATATGGTTATATTTTTTTGTGTTCCACTGTGTTATCGAATTAATGAGCGACCGATTGATTATATTGATAAATAAAAATATCTCTTAAGTCCACAAGTGACAGTAACAGAACAGAATAGTTGACCGAGCAACGCAAAAATAAATATAATTTACTACACAATGTAAGAGGTCTCTGTTCTGTTTTGGTGTCTTTTAGCTGCCACTTAACAGGTATAGCACGAAGCGCAAATTATTCCTCGGATATCTGGGCATCCGTCAGTAACTTTAAATATTACATTAAATTTTCGTGGCGAATTGATATTTGCGTTGGCGGTCCGCTGGTTGGACAGCATTGCTTTAGAGTTTACAATATTTGTTTCTTCTACATTGCATATATTGTGGATTGCAATAATTGTATAGCATTTCATGGATTAAGTCATATTTTCGACTTCTTAATTGAATAGTAAGAAATGAAATAATATTTGTTTAAAATATTTCGCAAAGATTATTAAACCATAGATGTAAAGTATAGAAATTGAAATAGCATATTTATTTAAAATGTACGAAATTTAATAGAATTTTTTTATATTGAATTAAATTATAAACAAATTTCAAAGCGAATGCTTATGATCAATACAAAACGATACAGAATTTCAATGGAATTTTGAGTGTCGAGCGCCGTCGACTGCACCGAGAGTTGCATGACTTATTACTTGGCATCGATATGTAAAACCAGATCAAAAAAGAGCCATTGCATTGTCTTTTTATACATGGATTTAGGATGAAAGAAAAATAGACGGATTCGATGACAAAGATGGACTTGGTGGATACATTATTGCAAAATATAGGCCGTTCAAACTAAAGAAAAAATGTTATTGCATCTCCCCTAAATTTATTCATGATATATTTTCACCTTAACAAATTACATGCCATGAAGGTATTGAAGAAAGTTGAAAGCTGTGTACTTTTACTGCAGGAACCATATAAATATTTAGAATGCGCTTCAAATATTCATATGTTTACTAGTCCTAAACTCACTTATATGAAAATGCAAATATATTTAAGAAACAAGAATTCAAACGCAGTCAGCAATATTTATGAATCACTTACTGAAAGAATAATGTAAAAATATAATACACTTACAACAATATTATCTTAGACTGACACTAACCGCTGTTGCCCCTCTTTAAAACAAGTAAAAAGTCAACCAAATACAGTTGTATTTGAATCACAAACAAATTTGTATTTGTATCGCAAACACATATGTTATAACATATAAACATGTGGTATTGAATAGCGAACACAATGTGTTTGGACACAAGTATAGTAAACTTGCGACAAGCTCCAAACATACGGTATATTTGCATGTAAGCAAGAAAAAAGACAACCCGAAATCTAGGGAGTCGTTGTCTGTACGATTGTTGTCATACTGTGCTTGTGCCACGGTTGCGGTAAACTGGATGTTGTCCTCGACACCAGTACTGGTATTCGGTTCTAATCGACGACATTCAGGTTGGGCTTGCAGTTGTGCTGACGGTGAAAGTGAGTGAAATCCTCTATTCGATTATTGGGGTTTGGTGCTCATTGACGGATTTCAGGCTCGGGATATAGGCGCGACGACTGTGAAACCGGATGTTGTCCAATACACGAGTGCTGGCATCGGCGGTGGTCAGCTTCGGGTCACAGCTGAGGTTACGGTGACGGTGGACCTTGGCGTCATACTCTATACGAGTGCTACTATTTAGTGCTAATCGACGATGTTCAGCTTCGGGTTACAAGTGCAGTGGCAGTGATGGTGCAACAGGGTGATCAAGTGATCGTTGTGATCGTTTTCGGTGCAGCGCCGTTCAAATTCGGATGACAGGTGCGGTGATCGTGGAACTGGGTGTCTTCATATACGCTAGTACTAGTTTTCGATGGTACTCGGCACTGTTTTTGGCTTGGCTTATAGATGAGGTGACAATGGAATTGTGCATTGTACTCTATACAAGTATTAGCATTCCACAGAAATCGGTGGTGTTCAGGTTTGAGTTACACGTGCGGAGGCGGTGAAACTGGGACTCGTCCTCCACACGTTCTCGTAACGACGATTTGGATTATACGAACTCTACTCAAACTCTTCGTACGACCAAATTAGGTCGAAGGATTAAAAAACCAGCCTTCGTATAAACAAAGAAAGAAAGCCTTCGTAGGAACAATGAAACGCGCCTTCGTGGTGACATAGGAATGAGCCTTCGTTGGACCAATGAACAATATTTCATGTGAATAAAGGAACATGCCGTCATGGGAACAAGTGAACTAGCCTCCATAGGACCAAAGGAACGAACCTTTGTGGGAACAACGCAACCAGACTTCACATGAAAAAAGCTATAAGCCTTCGTAGGAACAAAGTGATAAAAGAAAACGCCTTCATATGAAAAGGGGAACAAACCTTCGTAGGGAAAAAGAAGCGAGCCGTTGTAGGAGTTAAGGGACAGGCCTTCTTAGGGCAAATGATTAACGATTTCGTAGGATCAAAGGACAGATCCATTGAAGAAATGAAAGAACAAGCCTTCCTAGGAACAAACGAACAAAACCTCCTAGGAACTATCCTTCGTAAAAACTAAGGAACGGACCTTTATAGAGACAAATGAACAATCGGTCGCAGGAACAAAGAAACAAGGAATAAAGGTACAATCGTTTTAGGGACAACACCTTTATTGGAACAAGCATTCATAGAAACATACCTCTGTAGAAAAAAAGCATAATAACGAACATTCATAGGTAGAACAAGGGAAAATTCCTTTATAAGAGCAAAAGGCACAACACCTTCGCAGGAACAAAGAATAAGTCGTCGTAGGAGCAAATCCTTCGGAAGAACGTAGGAATGAGGAATACGGCCTCGTAACAATCCCTCTTGCGATCAAAGCAACGAACCTTCGTAGTACCAAAAGACCAAAGCCTTCGTATAAACAAATGTACAAAGACTTTGAAGGAATCAAGGGCAAGTCTTCGTTGGAATGAAGAACAAGTCTTCGTTGATATTTTTATACGACTATTCGAATTAGTTCAGTTCTAGTTCTAGAACTATTGCCTTGGGGTTTCTTTCATTAACTTGACAATCAGCTTGGTTTCGGAGTGATAACCGAAGACCGTTTATACAATAATTACCTTCACCTAACAGAGAATTCTGAAGACGAAATTTAACTCTTTTCGCTTTGCAACACAAAATTTTTTGTCGTCTATTGTGTCACCATATTTCATTGGGCAGGAATGAGATATATGGCTCAGAAATCATAAATATATTACAAATGCCATGTGGGAAAATTTATTATTTTAATAAATTTATTTATATCATCAGCTCTTACGTATTATTTATATTTCCATGTTCGAAAAATCCGTGTTCGCATCCAATTAGTAATTTCACACAATTGGTAGGCATAATATGTATCATTCCCACTCCGAGTGAGAACACATCGTGGACTGTGTGTGTGACTGATAATAGGATGATGTCTGAAAACATATCCGATCCGAGCTCTGACCATATAACAATTCTTTCGACGACGGTCACCTCGCTTAGTGATGGCGAAAATAAATAACAAAAATTCAATAAGGATATTAACAATTGTTTAAGCACAGAATATCCTGATTGTTCAGCTCTCATAGATTTTAAAAAATTTAAAGCACATAATTCTTTAGACTTCTGTACAAATACATTTTCCAAAAAATCTATGATTTTTTAACTCAGATATTATCAACACTTTAAAGTTTTTAACAGTAAATTCGAAAGGTTTTAAACACACACCCACTCCAAATCATGAAAACAACTCCTACATCAACAACACTTCAAATAAGTCCAACCTTTCCGTTCGCTTTATATTTCTTTGTGTACGAAACTCAACATTTAATCGAACCGGAAAGAAGTAAGAAAAAAACTAACATATATGGAATTTGCTGGAAATCAACAAAACTGACTGAAAGCACTAACAAACAGCAAATATATGTATACATATGTATTAATATATATTTATATACACATAGAGAGAGAGAGAGAGAGAACGTGTGCAAGGACTTCATGCAGGTCCTTATGCTGTAAAGTTTCAGCGCGCTCAATGATGACAACAGAGTAGGGTGTATTACGGTAGAAAAAAGAAGAATACGACCTACCCGAGGATGATGGCGTAGCCCATAGTCTGAAGTAAACGCTGCCAACCTTGCATATGCGTTAGTGACCAAGGAAATCGTTTTTCCTGTATTGCGAGTATGTATGCCTGCGTAAATGAGCGTTTGTGTTGGCAAAACATTACAAAGTTTCGAAAAATTTATTTGAACACTTGGTTTATCGCTCACCCATATCAGCCATTGTACTCGTAAATTTCGAGCAAAACAACTGCCAGTGAAAATTAACACTAAGGGTGGAATAATAAATCAGGAACGCACTGGGATAAATAAATTACTGGAATTATCTCCAAAGCCGATATTTATTCAATATAACATTTGTGATATTGTTGGCGAGAGGATGACCAGTTTGTGGCAGCTTTGTAGTCGGTCCAATCAACGAAAGCTCCAGCTTCATGTAATCTTTTATATAGCTTTTTCCATTCGGCGTAGAAACTTTAAGCTAAATATTCTCTCTATTGATTTAATAGAACCAGTTTTTCTCAATTCTTCTTCGCTGGGTTATAGACGTCATTGCAGCTGGATGCAGCGTAGCCCCTATATCCTACGTTTTGATCTTCGATTGCATCGCTTTAGTTTCCAATATAAAGGGTGTCCAAAATTGAGCTATAAGTTTAATTTTAATAAAAAAAGATTTGTTTTTCAGATAATAAAAACATATATATTTCAGTTTATTAAAAATAGGTTCCGGTTAATAATGAAAAATTATGTCGATCAAGTGAATTGTCGATATCTGCTCGATAATGTTGTTTTTAAGTTCTTCAACTGTATACTGCTGTACACTTTCGATTTCAAAACAACCCATTAAAAAAGCCTACAGGTTTCAAATCATACAATATTGCTGGCCAATTCATTCCTACTCTACTCTACTGCTGGCCAATTCATTCCTACTCTACTCTTCTTTCAAAAGATCTATTATTTCTGCTGGTGTCTAGCAAGTGGCACCATCCTGCTGAAACCACATATTCTCTACCTTTAACTCATAATTTTTCCGCCACAAAAAGTTTCGGGTCATCTCCCTGTAGCGATTTCCATTGACCGTTATCGCATTTCCATTTTCGTTTAGCCATCCTGACCACAAACCACACCAAACCGTAACGTGCTCTAATGTAATGGTTGCTCTAAGATAACTCTTGGATTCTCTTCACCACAAATGTGCAATTTTGCTTCTTGACGTAGCCATTGAGCTTATTATTATTTTATTTTGTTATTAAAATTATTATTATTTTGTTAAAAAAATTTCCTAATTACATCTTGAAAACTTTTTCTATTTTCAAAAAATGTTTTAATGACACAAACACGTTGTTCCTTCGAGTAACGTTCCATATTAACTAACGGGAATGTATTTAGAATTTGAAAATAAAAATTTATAATAAAATTCACGTAAGAACAAAATTACAGTAAAATCAAAATTTTGGATATTATAATAGAGGGCTGATCAATAAGTCCGTAACTTTTTGAATGAAACACAGATTTTTTGCAAAAAAAAAATATTAATTTTTCAACATAATCTCTTTTAGCTCAATACACTTTGACCAACGTTTCTCCAATTGTTGTACCTCTTCCAATAAATAGGATTTTCGAGGTCCATAAAATAGGCATTTGTTTGATCAATAACTTCATCGGTGGAGCTAAATCTGTTTCGACTGAGCCATTTCCTTAGGTTTGGAAATAGAAAATAGTCGCTGGGGGCTTGCATTTCATATTATTAAGAGGGAAGTTCAGTCACGGACTTATTGATCCGTCCTAGTATTAATTATTTATTGGCGCCCGTTTATAAACAACACTGGTGAATCCTCTCTGGAAATTATCCAGAGGGTTTTGGATGCTCTTTGATCGCATCTTTCCCGTAATTGAAGAGCTTTCCCAGCAAACTAACGTAACCTGTAATTTTGAGGCTTTAAAGTCGTATGACTTGTGGTCTGACTTGGGTTTTGTTTTAATTCTATTTTAAATGAACAGCTGTTACCAAATTAAAATTTTGTCTTACTTACTTTTATTAGTCTACTTCATAAATTCCTTTTAGTAACCTGATCCGTTTATCCAAATATCCAATATTTTTAACTGTTGGATTCTTCTCCAAACGCTATTTAAAATGGCAACCATTGCCGCCATCCTCTAAACCACAATATATGCCAAATTGTCTTCCATCATGATACGTGCTCCTGAGATGGCAATTGGTATAAATCCTCATTTTAATCAAGACTAAATCCCCTCGGTTTATTAGCATCTAACTGAAGGAGTTCTTGTGGCCGTCGGTGGAGTAATGGTAGTCAACAATTTTCCGTTTTCATTGGACTCGATACGATAAGATTGTGGAACCTAAATCAACTTTCTTTCGTCTAGAACACGAACGAAAGCATTCGTTCGAGATATAGAAGCAGGCTGTCAGTTTAAAAAGCTCCTCCAGATACAGCTGGGAAACGGTGTAAACCGGTGCCAATCAGTGAGTAGAAAACTAAAAAGCGCACAGCACAATGGTTGTGAGAAGCTCTCTCCAGTTCCTCCTTGGGGTGTATTTTTTTTAAATCAAGGATTGTCCCACTACATCCCACGAAGGAATTGGGGAGAGCTTCTTACAATCAGTGAGCTGTTTGCTTTCTAGTTTTATACTCACTGATTGGGTCTTACAGTTTTGCATTGCTTCCGAACGGTAATTTGGGATGACTTTTCATAGCTAAGTACTCGATAGGGTCGCCATCACTAAGCGGGACGACCATCGTCGAAAGAAATGTAAGGTTGCACCACCATTGCACCACCGACGGCAACAGCTTCAATTCACACACCTCCCATAAAAAAATGGCCGTACCGGTTGGCCGATTCGATACCTCCAGTAAACTACAGCAGATCCTAATAAAATTTGGCAGTGATCAATAATTTGGCAAAAGCTACTATTTTTAACAACTTCGCCATGCCCATTTTTGTACCTCCCATGTAAATATTGGCGGACAATTGGATTGTAGGAAAGAGAATTCCCCAAAACCAGTTAGGATCCCAACTAAGTTGGGTATTAAACAATATTTAGCGCAATGCCAATCTGCTATTGAATATGGTCACTATATAGGTATTTTTTAACATTGCTTACTTCGGTTCACCCGACTGAAATTTATATACTTGTTTATTGGTACTTTTTTATTTTTATAATAAATAACATCCTTAAACTTAATATCTTTTGTTGTATTATAGCTTTATTAGAACTAACAAATAATCCCATTACACACTGTGTGTAATTTTTTAAGTCATGGAAATATAACCATATACGGACACCACTACGTGATAAAATACCAAAACAAAAGAACCGTGTCTCCCAGTTTTGCCCAAACTCATGCACCTTTTTTAATGGGCCCCCAAACATTTGAGGCCTAGGTGTCATTTTTGCAAAAAGTGATCATTTTGTCAGGCTCATATCTTGCAAACCGTTCGGCATTTTGATTTACTTTCTCAGCTGCGGTCGGTGAGATAGCATAGTAGCTCAGTGTTGAAGTAAAAGGTGTTAAGAATCATTCCTAGGAAGTTCATATGTTCTAGAAAGTTGTTTACTGAGATCTTAGGTATATTTTTGTTGTTGATTGTTTCCTTGCATTTTGAACGGTTTGCTACCTATGGACCTGAACAGGGGAAAAAGGTAAATGCGATTTTGACCTTGAAGTTTTTGATTTTATATGTTCACAATTTTTGTTCTTTATGACAAAGGCTACAATTTTCCCTCGGAGAGTAGATCAAAATTCTGAACGGTTTACAAGATATGAGCCTGACAAAGTGATCACTTTTGTGCAAAAAAAAAATACATGGCTTTGGGCAAAACTGGGAGACACAGGTCTTTTTTTTGGTGTTTTATCACGTAGTGGTGTCCGTATATGGTTATATTTTTTCATGTGGCACTGTGTTTTTTATGGAGCACGATTGGCTTCGCAGTAGTTCCTCGACCTTTACGGTATCCCACCAGAAAAAGCCTAAAGGTGTCAAATCGCAGCTCCGGGGCTGCTAGTTAACATCACCAAGCCCAAGATCGATTGGTTGGTGAGCTGTGTTATATGGTGCGCCATCCTGCTGAACCGGAGACTATCCACGTTCATATCTTGGACTTTAGCCTATAAAAGGTCAGTAATCATGGCTTTGTGGTGCTCGCTGGTGGCTGAAATGCCGTTTCCAGCAGCATTTAAAAAAAATGGGTCAATGATGCCACGACTCTAAAATACACACCAAACAGTCACTCTCTGTGGATGCATTGGCATTTCGATAAATTCTTTTGAGCTATACATATCAGGGGTTTTCTCCAATTAGAAAATTGTAAACTGTTGGAACTCTAAAATCCACACCAAACTGCCAATCTCTGTGGATGCATTGGCTTCTCGACGAATTTGCTACAACCGGACTGAGATGGTTAAAACTTTGCAAGTTTCTCTACAGTTGGAACTATTTGTATTGTATCAACCGAATTATAAATCAAATCTGTTGCAACAACTGCATTTAGTAACAATTTGGCGGCACTAACCGAATTTGGTTTAAAGTCGGTTGCAGAAACCGAAATTGGCGTTAACTCTGTTGCATGAATTCTGTTGATATAATCAAATTTCACATGAGTGTTGTTGGTATTACTGATTTAATTTGAATTCGGTTACCACAACATTATTCTACATATTTTAAACGCGAAGTTTACAATTCTAAAACAATCGTTATTGTTATTATATACAACTTTGAATTGTTACTGTCGCTGTTTTACCAATACTATTGTTGTGTTTATTAAGAACGGCAGTCAAAATATCTTACTATAGAATGTTCGAATGGTTGGGTTAAGACCTAAATGGATAGAAACAAGACATCATAATGTAAGCCATAAAGTCTGCAACTTCAGAAACGATTGGAAGCGGTATATAAAGTTTATTAGAATATAGGAAGTAAAATGTGGCCTTCAGTGGAGGAATGGTTTGTGTACGCGGCTCACGTACATGCGAACTGTTGACGCAAATTGACTTATACCAGGTGGAATTACAAAAATTGTTGACTTAAATTTTTCATATCGTTTTGATGGAAAACTGTGAAATTTAATCGAATTTTGAACTTTTTGTTATCTTTTATTGTTAGTCTATATTTGTGGTGAATTTGCACAAAAATTTTAGAGCACAAAACGAAATGCTGTTGTTGTTTTCTTGTTCGTTGGTTTGAGCCCTTGCCTCTATCTGGTATTATTAAAGCTATACTCTCCAACATCGAACCGCTCATCTGCAACGCACCAAATTTCATCAATTTTCTGAGAGAGTTGGCGTCTCTACACGTCATTACTCAAGGAGTGTATCAGTAGAAAGCGCACAGCTCTCTGATAGTGAGAAGCTCTCCCCGATCATTTCATGAGATGAAATTGGAAACTATTTATTTTATTTATTGTTATAGGAAATTGAATTATCAATAATACAATAACAAATTTTAAAAAATTGCGTTTTTAATTAATGTAACATATTTTCATTACGTTGTGGTACCCTCTGATTTCGGTTGAGACGACCTTTAAATTCGGTTTTGTGAACCACGAATTTGGTTGTAGGAACATCTAATTCGGTTGTTACAACATCTAATTCGGTTGTAACAACCGCTAATTGGGTTGTGAGAACGTCTAATTTGGTCGTAACAACCTCTAATTCGGTCGTGGCAATCTCTAGTTCGCTTGTGATAACATATTTCGGTAACGACAGCCTTCAATTCGGTTATGCGGTTTTGATAACTTCTAATTTGGTCGTGACTACTTCGAATTAGGGTAAGAGGACCTCTAGTGTGGTTGAGTCAACCTTTAAATTCGATCTTCCCGTCATTCAAAGAAGGAAACCTATGAAGCTTTACTGTCTGTCAATGCTTATGTCATTTTCGGCGGAATTTTGTCGGTGTGTTAGATAGCCGGTGAGACTTAAGGTCTAACAAAATGTATTTGTTGTAACGATAAGCAAGATGCAGAATCCACTGAACAGATTTTCAGTATATGACAGCGATCAACCTGCAAGTGTACAATAGGGTGTCCCATCAATAATTTTTTTTTTTGCTGAAGCTTTATTTGAAATCTTATTGGGTAAGGTATTTTTGAGAATTTTTTCAGATTTTTCGGAATTGGTTCAAAGGTCGCGCAAGTCGAATTTCTTCCAAAAATTTTTTCAAGTTTACTTAAAAATCGGTCAATAACCACGAATTTCTTAGTTTGTAATTCAACATTTTTGAAGCTAAACGTCCAAACTTTTATTGTATATGCAGAAACCACCAGTTTTGGCAATAATTTTGTTCAGTAAGGTACATTTTATAAACAACGCTTTTGTATATTTTAAAATTCCACGAAAATGAAAAAAATGGGTAAAGAGTTTTAAAATGGCATAACTCTGGAACGGTAATTGCAAATTCGAAATTTTTTCTACAAAATTGCTTGTCATTTATCCGTTTTTTAAAGTAAATCATTACTGTTTTAAATTTTCATAGAAATTTAAAGTAATTCCGATGCAAAAATAACAAACAGTTTATAATATTTTTAGGGTCAGACAATGGGTAAAAGACTTTAAAATGGTATAACTCTGGAACAGTAACAGCAAATTAATTAATTTTTTTCTTCAAAATTGCTCGGAATTTATACGTCTTTTAAAGTGCATCATTGGATTTTTTTTTTAAATTTGCGTAGGAAATTTAAAAGTTATAAAGCGTTACTAACAAAATTTATCCAAACTTTACGAAAAAATTTAATACGTGGTACCTTATTCAGCAAAATCATTGCCAAAACTGGTGGTTTCTGCCTAAACTATAAAAGTTTGAACGTTTTGCAAACTAAGAAAATCGTGGTTATTGACCGAGTTTTAAATAAAATTCAAAGAACCTCCGGAGCACCCCATTTTTGGGGGAAATTCAACGTGTGCGACCTCTAAGCCTCTTCCGAAAAAACTGAAAGAAATCTCAAAAATATTTACCCTATAAGCTTTCTAATCAATCTTAAGCAACCTTGAAAATCGAAGAAGAAAAATTTTTTGGGACACCCTAGTGTACATCTGGGATCGTCATTCTTTAGGGACATGTGAGTCTTGGTTCATTTCGTCTTCAATACAAATTTGAGCAGTCGTGGAGCTAATAAAATGGGTCTCCCTTGTAGCTAGGGCTTAATTTCGTTAACTCGTGGTGTCGCATTTCACTAAGCAGGCTAAATGAGGCTACCGCCAACACTTAAGCTAACCGTGTGTGCGGAACACGAGCTCATTGAATTCCCCAATACCCTTTATAACTTAAATGGCTATACCATCCTCTTATGCTAACATGTATATGCGTTTCCGCCCGATCCACCGTTCAGCAGTGTCTGGCTCCACTTTAGATACGTGAAGGTACTTCTGGGTAATAGCTAGCGTTGATTTGTGGTTTTCATGCACTTAAAGAGTGGTCTGGTAATTGTAGACATTTCATTCATGTGCGGCACTTCTGAGCTTTTGACTATTTTTCCCAGTATGTGTTTGTGTGGGTTTGTGAGCTGGATTACATACATTGTATGTATCCACATGGATATGCCAACATCCGGTTCTGAGTGTAAATCCATGCGTCCTGAAATGAAACGAAATGATTTTGGCGTTAAGATTATACTTGTTCAACAATAAACCCAGAAAAACTTTTCAATACGGGATTTAGTTTGACGTTTTATTTTGTGATCTCCCTTTGTTTGTGAGTCCTTTTTTGTATTTTTGTTTTTGAATTCTCTTTAGAAAATCATTTCGTTTATCGCGATTTCACTTAAATTATATTGATTTATATTTATTGGTTGTCTCTTAGGAATTTGCCCTGAAGTGAAGTGTTTGTTGTTCGACAGCATGAAGTGATATTGAAAAGGGTAGCATTGCATGTAATCGATTTATAGGGTCGATTTAAATTGATTACAAATGGCGGCAGGTGTGTGGCATGAGTGTATTATAGTTGTAAGTTTACATGGTTAAAGTAGGAAATGGGGCAATGATTCGAAAAGAATAGGGGCTATATCACTTAACACAAAGTTCGTAGTTCGAGGTCCAAGCAATAAGGAATTAGGTGCTTTTTTAGTTGTGTGTGAATTAAACGATAATCCTATAGCACGAACGATTTTGTTACCCTCTTGTTGCAATGCTGCATTTGCCAGGATGGATTTATAATTGTCCTTTGTATAACCAGTATCACGAAATGGCTATATCGTTGTGCCAGTCAGTGACGCCAACGAAAGAAATGAAATGTGCTCAGTGCGAGGTTAGATCCCGTACACCTTCTATTTGTCGTCTCGATATTGACGCCACAGTAAGCTTAGCGACATACTAATGTTCAGCAGGCAAATCTACACATACAAATTCAAGTTCAAATTGTTTGTTGCTTCTTTCTTAATTTATTTTCATCTCTAGTGCTTTAGCAGTTTCAGCAGTTTCAAAGAGTTAATGTTATTAAATTTAAAATCTAGTTTCCGAGGGAACATCGTATGCACTCTAAAAGCTTTATTTGATCTTCAGTGTAATAACTGGTTGTGCGAGTTAGTCTGTACTGAGAATTATTTTTATTGACGATAGGAGGTCTGGTTGGTTGGTTGATTCATGTGGTTGCTACAGATACTATTTAGCATTAATTAGTGTCTTGAGACACCGTTTTGTGTACCACATCACTCTGGATAGTCTAATGTACAGTGTCTATATCTATCCTCTTATATATGATGAATTTCATATCAAAACCTATAAAAAAAGGGACATTTTGAACCCGACCCTCTCTGATTTTAATGAAATTTTGCATACAGTTAGATTTTACCTATACAAACACAACCTCATTTTTAGAAATTGTATTTTTAAAATATGTGGGCGTTGCAAGGTATCGAAATATTTGAAAAATTACTGTAATAGGTACTTTTAAGCTTCGATTACTATGGAATGACTTAACCGATTTGAAAGATCTTGGTGCTATTAGAAAGGTATATAAGTCAGCTTTCGAAAACGTGGACTGTAAAAATTTAATATTACACCGAACATTTTTTTTTACCAAAAATAAAACTTTAAACTTGGAAAACACTTCCAAGATCAAGTTTTTTTCCAAAAGAAAAATTTTTTTAGATAGGTCTATTTAATATATAAGTGACCTGCTCCACGAAAAGGGACCTCTGCGCCGAAATTTTTTTTTTACTTTTTGAGTGATTTTTATAGGAAACGCTCTTTCAGATGCCGCAAACCGCAAGTTGAACATAATTAATGAAAAAATTTAAAAATGTGATATAAACAGATAATATATATAATATTTGAAATTAAAAAAAATTTCAATATCAAAGGTACAAAATTATAAAAATATCAAAATGTTACTCTTTTTTACTCCTAACACGAGTTTTTGGTGGTTCTTCTGTATTTTGCTGCTTTTCACATTTGTCTGATTTTTTTTAGGAAGTTCTTCCAGTTTTTTTTTTGTGATTTTCATCTCCGGTTTATTCACCATTGTAGCACGTTTCTTTATAGATTGTTTATCTCCGTCTTTGTTTCTGGCTTTCACATCAGCTTGAGCTTTTTCAACTGCAGCTGTCTTCTTAGGGAGTTTTTCCACTTTTGCTACCGGTTTTTTAGAAGTCTCAGTTTTTTTATTCTTATTTTTTTTTGGTGACTGCCTTGTTTTTGGTTGATGTAAATTCTTCGGATTTCGCTGCCTTCTTCTTCATCGGTTTTTGTGGCTTCGGAGCCACATCATCGCACTTTTTCTTATCGAAAACAAGCTCTTTTATATTTTTGTATAAATACCATTGTCTTTCTAAGTTTAATCCATCCGGAGTAATAACGTTAGGATAGGATAAATCATTGACGTTTTGTGCAAAATCAAAAGACCGTACATCGGCATCTTCATTGGTTTCTGTGCAAAATTTCTTGTAATTTCTTGATCCATGAAAGAAGAAATTCGTTTTTCTTTTTCTTCATCTCCGCAATTTTTCAGCTGAGAAATCACCAACGTATTCTCTGTACAAATAGTTTCAATGATTATTAATTATTAATTATTAATTTTTTACACATAATAATAAATTATTTTAAAAATACCTCTGCAAACGTCGCATAAGTCATCGGAGGGTTTCATAATGGTGATATATGGTACATAAAGTTTCCAGATTTTCTTGAATGACTGGTTACTTAATTTTCTATCTTCTGGTTGAAGTGAAGATATGTACGTTGGATACAAAGAGGATTTTGTTTCAGATGAGGGGTGTTTTATTACTTTATAATCTTTGAAACGAGGCATACGTCCGGGTAATGGAATCGCTAATTGGTCTGCCGTCCTTTTTATAAAATCTACTACTTTAGTGATTTCTTCCGAATGCAGTGCGGCCGGATTAGTGCAGGGTTTGTTCTTCGATGCGTGAATTCGCATCACAACACCATGCCGATCGAAATGTGCGAGTAAACTCTTATACCTCTTCAGCCCACAAACGTGTAGAAATAGAAACATTTTGCGGCAGATGGGCAACTGATCAAAGTAAAAAAGTACGTGACCTTTTGAGCTGTCTTGAGTTGACTTACGTCCATACTTAATTTTCGCCAATATATCTTTATAGGCGTCGTTGAAATCGGCATGCCCTTTACCAGACTGAATTTGGCTTAGAATAACTAAATCTTGTTCATCTTTCTGTAATTCCAAAAAGTTATTTCTTGCAAAAACAATTCGTTCTTCCGGAATTACAGTAGTGCATCCATTCGTACAGCAAGGTTTTTTTTAAAAACTGCGATAAAGTTTGCTCTTCCTCAATATCTTGAAGAGATAATTGCAGCGCTTCTGAAACTTCTGGCGATGAAAATGCATCCGACTCATCACTGACTATAGGTAAACATTCTTCCAAAAAATCGCTGAAGTATTGTTCTTCAACACTCTTAAATTCGTCTTCCAGACACATTATCTTACGTTAATTAAGATTTATTTTAACCTGAAATTAATTAAATAATAGATAAATTAAATAATAATAAATAATATATTCAATTCTATCGGCTTAAATCCAAAAGATTGATAATTTGATAAGGAATAAAACAGCTCTAGCAATTTTGAAAACCAAAATTAGCAAAAACAGGTTTTTAACTGTTAGAAATATTTTTCATAGAGGCAACACTGCATAGTGAATATCGTACAAAGTACCAGAGAGTCGAAATACCTCGCCGGATGATCAGGTTGAAGGAAGAGTTGCATAACCATGCGCAAAACACGGAAAAACGAAGCGCTTTTTTTAAACGCGTTTTTCTCAATAACTTCTTTTCGGCGCAGAGGTCCCTTTTCGTGGAGCAAGTCACGTATAACATATCTAAAAACTAAAATGGGTTTTTTTTTATATATTCAATAGTCTTTGGCGACGACGACCTGCTTGTTTGTTCGCTGCCGATACATCAATACCATCATACGTATTTTCAGGCACAGACTATTCTTGTACAACAACCACGAAATGTGATGCTAGCGCTGTGGGTATTGTTTGCATGTGTTCACTTTGATAGATTGCCCTAACTTTGTATGTAATACGAAAGGTAGGATAAATCATTACTTTTTTAAATTACAATGTCAATAGATTTTTAGGGTATTTGAAATTTTTCGTGAATTTTTAATTTTTGTACCGCAAGAATTTCACTAGATATGAATTTCAAAATGCATGGTATCTTCAAATGCCGGAAAGTGGTAAGTTGTCTGCTTTTCCAAACGCATCGTTCGAGAGGAATGATTTGGAACTACAAGAACTGGATTTCAGTATAACCTAGTAACGACGCATAGTGTGTTTCTCGTAAATAGGCAGCCCCTTTTTGGGTTTCAAAAAAGAGGGCCCGGCAGGAGTTAACTACTGCACATACAGAAAAGCGATCGGGAAGCGTATATTTGCAATATTAACTTTTTCTCTGTAATTCCAGTTATGGAAGGTAATATAATTTTTTTCATTTCTATATTCATATTCAGATATCATAAATAAATCACGTTAGAAATTTTTATCGAAACCGAAATTTGTATTTATTGGTAGCTCTGCGCCTGATAGAGACATCACAGAAGCTCTTGTGTGAGCTTTTAACAAATGCATACCTTCTGCCGTTCTTCTTCTCCCTACATATTTCGGAAATCTCTGGTTGATTGGACACTACAATTTTGCACTTTTACTCATTGAAATAAATACCATAATAATCATCCTCATTAGCGGGACGTCGTATTAATTCTCTTCCTCTACCCATTAATGCTCGCTTGCATGACTGCTGTAATGTGTGTGTGACAGAGGATGGAGGACGATGCCTCGTGGTGTTTGGCACTCATATCTACAGTGTCACAAGGCACCGAGCGACCAACCTATTTTTATCAACCTTTTGGGTCATTTCCGTAAACATTTCCGAAGTCATTTTTCTAAAGAGCAATTACGAGCCACACACACACACAACCGCACATACAATTGCATATCATACAAACTTCAAGTGTTGGGTTGTGTGTGACTATCATGCTGTTTATAAGACCGTGCACACACGGCGCATTATAGTTGGTTGTAGTTGAGGTAAAATGAGGGAAAAGAGCCCATAATTTGCATATAGACGTGCTTTTATAATGTTGATGACACTTGAGAGACCGTCTGGCCGTAAATGCGAAAGCCCAAAGTGTTTGTGTGTGTGTATGTTATGTACAAACGCCATTTAATATGGTGTATACAGTTGTGTGTGTGATACTGCTGGTGTGCGTTTATGTGTCCTTAATATGGGCATAAGTGTAAATGGCATACAATTAAAGGAAAACTGTAATTTACATTGAAATTGCAAAATAAAATTTGCCCTGAATTTCTCTTCTGCAGGAACCGTTTAACCAACTCCGTTTGCTAAAGAGTGTAAAAACTGTGTATACAAAAGAATTGCCAATAATTGGAAAGACGGAAATCAATTATGGGTATTGGCACATCGGAATGTTGGTATTGTTAGAATGTGACAATTGCATACTTTAAAGGAGGGTACTTGGTGTGGTTCTAACGGGTGATTAATTTTTTTGGTACGATATTTAGTTTTTAAGTATTGCGTTGTCGCAAGTTCAGTTCGTGACATGTATCAAAGTCAAAAATGTTCAGGTGGCCTTGCCATTTCATTATGAACTGACTTACAAACTAACAACCCTTGCAAATCATTGAGTTTTATTATCAAAATTTGTGGGCTGTGAAAATAATGTTTCGTAATTTACGTCCATTTTGTTGTCGTCATAATCAACCCATCGAGCAGGCTGTTCAAGCCATTGTAACCAAATTAGTAGTGTCCGAATGTGGTAGCCGTTTCTCAGGCTCCCTATCCGGAATCGAACCCTGATTCCGCGTTACCAGTTGCAGCAATAGTAGTCCTAGATACTATCATCAAAATTGATAGGGCAGACATTTGATAGCTCTGTCGTGGGTACTCGACCATACGATCTGCAAGATATCTAGACTTCCATTGCGACCAAATTTCGCACCAGTTTCTCTCTACTGGAAATCGATCCAGAGTAGGTTACTAACTTACTTACTTATATGGTCTCGAACAACCCCGGGGGTTCAGGAACCTTACAAAATGAAGATAACACATTTCGCCAACCAGTTCGATCTCCAGTTAAGTTCAATCGGCTCTACCAAGTGTACACAGTAGTGATGAACAGCAAACTTCCGAACCGGTTCTGTACAAAAATCGACCGGACAGGAGTTTTCAAGCACCGAAAGACTGGTCCAAATGAACCGAAAACGGTTCAAAAAAACCGGAAAATAGTTCCTGAATATGATAACGCATTTCCAAAGGAATCTAAAGTGTTAACATTTAGGTGAGGGTACGAAAATTTGTATTTTTTTCTAATTCTATATTCTTATAAAAAGATATTTCACTTAAACCTCTTTGGAGCAGCAATTTACTGACAACCGGATCCGCTCCAAACACCCACTTCTTCTCAGAACCAGACTTGACAGAAAATTTGTATTTTGATCAAATTTTATATTCTTATAAAAAGATATTTCACTTAAGCCTCTTTGGGACAGTAATTTTCTGAGAATCATAACCAGTCCAAATACCCGGTTCTTCCGGAACCGGACACGACAGGAAATCATATTTGTTCTCAAATTTTATATTCTTATAATAAGGTGTTTCACTTAAGTCTCTTTGGGCCAGCAATTTGCTGAGAACCGGAACCAGCCAACATACGCGGTTCTCCTCGGATCCGGAGTCGACAGAACCGGTTCTTAAAATATGCAGAACCGCACATCACTACTACGCAGGGATTCGTCAACATAATCCCTCCAGCGGAGTCTTGGTCTTGTATTGGTAGTCTTCCTTCGAGTTCGGTTTAGAAAATCCTCCATTCTACTGACATGGCTAAGCCAGCAAAATCGCGCTATTTCGATCCGCTTAACTATGTCAATGTCGGGATATAGTACATACAGTTCACGGTACATGCGTCGACGATACTCGCCGTTGTGCACTAGATGGTCATACATTTTTCGGAGTATGTTTCTTCTGCTTGCGATAAGACCCAGGAATCTCACCATAATCCAAGGCATGTTGTATAATATTCTGGGATTTAGCTCCAGAGAGGACTTTACCTCTAAAGTACTGGCTTAGCTCAAAATAAAATTTATACGCCAGAACAATTCTCTGCTCGATCTCAAGGCTGACGTTCTTGTTTTTCTTTACGGCAGATCCGAGGTATATAAATTCATCCCCCACCTCGACATTAAAACGGTTGTCAACGTTCGCGATTTGGTCTAATCGCGTAGAGGCCCTGTTCGTTGAAACCATTAATTTTTTATTGTCCTCATTTACTTTCAGACTCGTTCTCGGCGGACTCGTTCTCGATTTTCGAAAACACCGTGACTCTCATTATATCATAATATATTTTATCTATATCATCAGCATACGCGAGCAGCATGTGACTTTTGCCACTGATGGTTTTATTCATGTTGACTGCAGCTTTTCTCAGAATAATCTCTATTAAGATTTTTTTTTTTTTATAAGATGTTACAGAGATCGCACAATAGGGTGTTCCCTTGCCTGAGGCCTCGCTTTGTTTAAAGAGCTTCGGTAAGATCCTTACGAACTTTCACTGCGGATTTGGCATTCGCCAGGGTCAGTCTGCAAACGCGTATGAATACAAAGCTCAGACATTCCTTCGTAGAGTTTCCCCCGTATCGGGCTATCGAAGGCCACCTTATAATCGACAAATAGATGATAGGTTTCGATTTGTTTTTTGCGGGTCTTCTCCAGGATTTGTACTTGATAAAAGCTTCTATGCTATGGATAAAAAGCTTATTCCACGGTAGTTCGCACAGAGACTCTTGTCACCTTTTTTTAAATATGGGGCATAGTACACTGAGACTCCTAATGAGCTGATGTATGCACCTTATCCGCTCATCGCCGCCAGCCTTAAACAGCTCCGCCCGTAAGCCATCGTCTCCTGCGGCTTTGTTGTTCTTAAGCCGGGAAATAGCGGTTCTGACCTTGTCTTGGCTGGGAGGGGCTCAATCGACATCCTCGTCCAAATTGTGATCGATTTTCTCCTCGTCATTGAATATCTCAGATACCACTAGCGCGGGAAATAATCTGTCCATATTCCCAACATGCTCTGGACATCTGTGATGAGATTTCCATCCTCGTCTTTAGAGGAGAGGGGCCCTTAACTATGTCCAGTAGTTCCTATTTGACTTTTCGGCAGAATTTATTCTGTATGTCTCAATTTTCTCATTCTATACTGCCGTTTCTTACGACTGAAGATACGGTTTACCTCCTTGCTTTTCTCCCTATACCGCTCAGTTGCAGCTCGCGTTGCAGTTGACTGAAGCATTGGCATTCGTACAGTTTTCCTTTCATCATTTCCTAGACGACACTCTCCATCGTTCCATGGTTTCTTGCGAAGTGGTTTCTCAAACCCAAGTACGGTTGTTGCTGCAGATTTTATAGAGTCGAAATGGGTTTCCACTGCGCTTCAGGAACGTTGTCGGGAAGGGGTGGGTTCTGTGTCAAAAGTTGCCGGACTTTGCTTGAGTAGGTAATCTCTCTGGTAGTTGTTGCTTTACGATATCTAGCTTTCTCTGCGTCTGGTTTGGTACGAGTTTCATTCCACTTAATCTTGTGCGAACCTTTGCTGCTGCTGATCGTTATCGATGTTAGTTCCTCTGATCACTCGTACGTTCATTACACTGGATGAGTGCCATCCATCAATTACCACGTGATCACTTTACTTCTTCGTTCTTTGATCAGGGGATACCCAAGTAGCTTTGTGGATGTCTTTATTCGGGAATATTTTACCACTAATGACATAGCATACTTATAGTGGGAGGTTTCCCGTTGATCGACATGAAATCTCCCGTAAACCAAACCCGATCTTAATGAAATTTAGTCATAGCTAATATTTTTAAAAATTTAAATTTAAATTTAAATTTCCGCAGCTCCCACACAAGTGTTGGACGAAAAATTGGCTGGTAATCACGATAAATCCTCCAAATCACAACAGACCCAAATTAACTTGCGAAGTAAATAAATCAATCAACCTGCTATTTAATATGCGCGAATTTACCACGCCCATCTTCACAATAAACCCATTTTTAATGAAACTCAAAACTAATGGGTGATTAAGGGTCCAGGGTATGTTTAAGTCGCTTCACCCGACTTGAATTTATTTACTGGGTGAGTCATCATAGGCAAATGTTACAGTGTCCATCGGATGTCAAGGGTAGCAGTAATGCCAGCTTTATTGTTTTGTAGAACAATCGACAGTTTCAAACTAGAACCGGGTCAATATAAGCGTCTAGGTGTATTCATGCATATTCATACGCTCCGGTTCACTTATTTAAATACACTAAAAATTCCATATTCAGCAGTCTGTATATTTGCAATTTGTAACCGATTGCAGAATTTTAAAATGGAAATGGAAGCTAAATATCTTGAGATATAAAAAAAATTATGACAATAGAGGTTTCTTAAATATAGAGCTTTTTTTTTAGCAATTTATAAAAAAATTCCAAAAATGGTTCACTTGAATAAAGGCATTTTAACTAATTTTATTGAAAAAAAGTTTTTCTTTTTTTTTTCAATTTATTTTACTTTATTTAAGAGCTTTTAGTAATGGGTGCAACCCCCTTTGTTATTACTAACTTTAAATATACGGGTTCTCAGTGAGAGATAAAGAGAGTTTATACAATCCAACGAAACGATTCCAAGCATCTTTAATGGCCTGAATTAGTGACTGCTTGTCATCAAATTGTCTACCTCCTTCATAGACCTTACGAGATAACCAACCCCAGACATTTTCGATAATGTTTATATCTGGCGAATAGGGTGGCCACTCAAGAATATTAACATTTTGACTTGCAATGAACCGCTCTACTATTCTGGCGTTGTGTATAAAGGCATTATCCTGTTGCAATATCCAAGATATGAGACCAAATAGTTCACTAAATTTCGGAAAAGCCGATTCCAATAACGTTTTATAGCTTGCACCAGTCATTTTTGTACTTTGAAACTCAAGATCGATGGTGCCTTTGTACGTAATAGCACCCCACACCTTAACGCCGCCCTCTCGGCTGTGATGTCGGTTCAAAAAACACTTTTCGTTGCGCAGATAGTGGAAATAATAGTTGTAGACTCCAAGGGCCATCCAAATTAAACTTCTTCTCATCCGTAAATACAACGGTTCTCCAATCGTTTACATGACCCCTTGGCTTCACATCCCATACCATGTAGTCTCTTGCGAATTGAAGCCGCTTTTCTTTTCGAGGAGCATGAAGTGGCGTCTTTTTTTTTAATTTCAGGTATTTAAAATACTCACAGCTCTTAATTACTCTTCGTACTGATGACTTCCTCGCTTCCACTCCAGCTTGAGCTCTTTTTTTACAAGGATAAGGCAGAATTAAAAGGAATTCTGATGATTTTTCTTTTCTCATACGTACATAAAGACAATGAAACCCTTCCTTTTAAATATTTTCATACCCCTCGGGGTCCTTGATGTAATTATCGACAATTTTTGGGTACCGTCCAATTTTTTTAGCAATTGCGCGGTCAGAATATCCATCAGAACTGTAAACATCAATTTTAGTTTTTTCCGATAGATTTAAAATTTTTGTTTTACCATTTTGGTTCGTAAAATGATTAAGATGTAATAAATTGTAATAATCAAACGCTCCCTACAAAAAATTATCGCTTAATTTATAACTAATAAAAAATAATAAAGTGCCTTTATTCAAGTAAACCAAAATAAATAGCACATTCTTGGACTTTTTTATAAATTGCTCAAAAAAATTTCTTTAGTTGAGAAACCCCTATTGTCATGATTTTTTTTATATCTCAAGGCGTCGAGCTTCCATTTCCATTTTAAAATTCTGCAATCGGTTACAAATTGAAAAAGATACAGGCAGCTGAATATGGTATTTTTAGTGCCTTTAAATAAATGAACCGGATTGTATCTTCCATTTCATCGATTTAATAGGATTTTCCAGAGAGAATCGGCTTAAAGAAATGCTCTCTTTACAGTATCCATCGGATGTCACGGGTAGCAGTAATGCCAGCCTTATTTTTTTGTAGCAGATTCGGCAGTTACAAACTAGTACCAGGTCAATATAAGCGTCTAACTGTCATGGTGCATATTCATATATCATTGTGCTGAGTGATGCCCTAAAGCGACGCCGGATGTTCTTTGTGAACGTTTTATTTAAACTTCGTATTGAAATATTGTGTTTTTTTTTAAATATATATTTGCTGAGTATGTCAACAAATAGAAGTCTTTCATGTTTTATTTTACGCTTCTAAGTTTTCATTACCATTATGAACTGAAGCGGTTCTCAAGTCCAACTCATCGGCGCTTAGCAGTTTCCCTTCTGACAGGATGTATAGTAACGCTCATTATGCATCGGAGCTTGTCTTTAGTTTTTAAGCCGCCTCTGAGCAGTAAAGTTAGATTAACCGCCTTTGAAAGAATAAATGGCTTTACAGTTCGAAAAGCTTTCGAGGCGGTTGTCACTTAATAACCTAGGAAGCGCTGGTATTCGTATGGCATTCATATTTGTTCATACAGACTCTGCTTGGCACTAAACGTATAGTTTGGTTTTGCGGTACCCGATATTTCTGAATCGCGTCGCCTCATCAACCACCGCACGAGGAGACCAGTAGAAGAAATAGCGTTGACCGTACTGGTAACTTTGACCATATTGTGCCATCAAAGGCAGCGTTATAATCAAATATACAGTTTTAAAAGTATGTGGCTTGTTTCTTCTTCATTGATTATATTTTCGACGTGTCATTCATATCCAATCTGCTGTAGATTTTCAATGCGAGTATCTCACTCAAATGGCCCAGTAACCTCACCACAATCGCCATAAGTGTCTTTCATATGATGCTTGTGATTACATTGAATCTTCAAATTAATTTCATATTCATCGAATTTCATCTCGGACAAAGTTATTGTTTTTATATTGAAGCTGTTGCAATATTCTCTTTTAAGAACATAATTTGTTCGTTTTTTAAAATGCAAAAACTTCAACAAATAAAGTTCATTTATATATTCATACATATCCTTTGCGAGAACATCCTTTTCTATAATTACTTTTGTGATTATCCTTACTGCACGTTTAAAGACTTTGACTACATTGACTACATAATCAGTTATTCTTAAACCTTTGACTTAAAAGAGATTTAAGCCTTTCCGCTTTATATACAATTCGCTTTCCGTGACCAGTGAAGTGAAAATTTGCTTTTGAATATTAAAAGAGAAAGTTCTTTTCACAACAATTTATTCGAACTTATAAATCCCGTCCGCGGTCGATGTAATTTATTTTTAGTAGAACTTTTTCATTGAAATCGTCAGTATCGGAAGGTGGTATGCAAGTTTTTTTCTTTTGCGGCCTTTTGTATAAAATCCGACGACATCTGCACAGCTTAACCAACAAAAAAGATGGAACTATCATCGGATTTAATGTACCAAGATATAGTATAGGCATGTACTACATACGATATATGGAAAATAAATAAAGAAAATTATTATTAAAACTCATGAAACCGCAAAAGAAAAGAGAATGAGATGAGCAGAGAAGAGAAGAGAAGCATAAAGAAAAGAAAAAGCAAATAATAAAAGCATGAAAAACTGAAACGGATGCAACCAGAGACCATTGTCTAGGGCTTTCCTGAGTGCAAAACGAGAAATACCACCAAACGTACGAACACAAACAACACAGCGCAGGTAACCGCAGAAGCAGCAACATAAGGTGAGTGTCGAACAGAAAGCGACCCTTGACACAGTGGATATGAAAGAAACTTCGATGCAGAAGAATTCTTTTCCAGGGTTGTTTGCAATGGGAAAGTAATGTAGACACACCGCAACTATGACCCAGAATATGAATCCTAACAAAACCGTTAATAATTTAAATAAAATAAATAAATGGTTTCCGATTACATTCCATAATGGAATTGGGGAGAACTTCTCACAACCAATGAGCTGTGCGCTTTTTAGTTTTATACTTACTGGTTGGGACCTACAGTTGTACCAAAAAAAAATCATTCGTATTACCAAAATTTTACTATCTCCCCATTGTGCCGCGGCGTGGATAGCAATGCCATCGATGCACATTTGTGGATTTCTAGAAAAAAAATTCATATAAATCAGACCTTTTCTAAACTGCTGCTACGCTCAATATGAAACTTCACATAGGCATAGCCGAGGTGTTGTGCTACAGAAAAATGGCACATTGGAGCGCTATAGGCACCACTGGAACCCCACACTGGAGCCAAAAATTTACCACAAAAAAATTTTACTCCTTCTAAATCCTTGAATTGGAAATATTTTTCACATGCTTGTAGCGCTCTTAAGACCCTACAAAAAATATGGTGGCATGTTTTGTTTTGCTCTAATGGTTCTCGCAATTTTGGGAAAATATTTTTTTTAAATGTTGCTGTGTTTTTTCAGGTATTTCAGAAAAGCCCTACAAATAAATAAAAAGTTATTTTCAATAAAAACTAATTTCAAAAATTGACGAGGGTTCAAATTTGTTGCATGGCCGAGGTAGTCACTTTTGTGTTCCCACTGTGCGGCTCCAACCGTGTAAATTTCTATAGCACAACACCTCAACTATGCCGATGTAAAATAGGTCTCAGTTTGTAAGTTCTGAAAGGATTTAGAGGAACCAGAGAAACCCCCAATCCAGGCAGACAATCTTGTGAAAACAATGACCTGAAAAAATATCAATTGATATTTTAAAAATGTATTTGAAATTTGAAATACATCAATTAAAATTTAAAAATTCTATTTGAAATTTGAAATACATCAATTGAAAGTTAAAGAACATCAATTGAAATTTGAAAGTCATCAATTGAAATTTGAAAGACATCAATTGAAATTGAACACACATCAACTGAAATTTAAAACACATCAATTGGAATTTAAAAATTATATTTGAACTTTGAAATACATCAACTGAAATTTAAAAACATCAATTGAAATTTGAAAGACATTAATGGAGATTTGAAAGACATCAATTGAAATTGAAAACACATCAACTGAAATTTAAAACACACCAATTGAAATTTAAAAAATCTATTTGAAATTTGAAATAAATCAATTGAAATTTAAGAACAACAATTGAAATTTGAAAGACATCAATTGATATTTGAAAGACCTCAATTGAAATTGACAACACATCAATTGCAATTTCAAACACACCAATTGAAATTTAAAAATTCTATTTGAAATTTGAAATAAATCAATTGAAATTTAAGAACAACAATTGAAATTTGAAAGACATCAGTTGAAATTTTAAAGACGTCAATTGAATTTGAAAACACATCTTTTGAAATATAAAATACATCAATTGAAGTTTAAAAATTCTTCCTGAAATTTGAAATACATCAATTGAAATTTAAAAATATCAATTGAAACTTGAAAGACATCAATTGAGATTTGAAAGACCTCAATTGAAATTGACAACACATCAATTGCAATTTAAAACACACCAATTGGAATTTAAAAATTCTATTTGACATTTGAAGTACATAAATTTAAATTTAAAAACATCAACTGACATTTGAAAGACATCAATTGAGATTTGAAAGACATCAATTAAAATTGAAAACACTTCAATTCAAATTTAAAATACATCAATTGCAATTTAAAAATTCTATTTGAAATTTGAAATACATCAATTGAAATTTAAAAACATCAATTGAAATTTGAAAGATATAATTTTAGATTTGACAGACATCAATTTAAAACATATCAATTGAAATTTAAAAACAGCAATTGAAATTTGAAAGACATTAATTGAAATTTGAAAGACATCAATTGAAATTGAAAACACATCAATTGGAATTTAAAACACATCAATAAACCCCATCAATTGAAATTTAAAAATTCTATTTGAAATTTGAAATACATTAATTGAAATTTAAAAAACATCAATTGAAATTTGAAAGACATCAATTGAAATTTGAAAGACATCAATTGAAATTTAAAACCCATCAATTGAAATTTAAAAATTTTATTTGAAATTTGAAATAGATAAATTGAAATTTAAAAAACATCAATTGAAATTTGAAATACATCAATTGAAATTCGAAACACATCAATTGAAATTCAAAAGAAAACAATTGAAATTTAAAAGACATCAATTGAAATTTAAAATACGTCACTTGAAATTTAAAAATTATTAACCGATTTTATGTATTAGATTTCTAAACTTCAAGTGGTGTATTTAATTTTCAATTGATGTGTTTTGAATTTCAATTGATATCTTTTGAATTTCAATTGATGTATTCCAAATATCAATCGATGTATTTTAAATTTCAATTGATGTCTTTTAAATTTCAATTGATGTGTTTTAAATTTAAATTGATGTTTCTCAAATTTCAATTGATGTATTGGAAATTTCAAATAGAATTTTTAAATTTCAATTGATGTATTTAAATTTCAAATATAATTTTAAAATTTAAATTAATATTTTTCAAAATTAAATTGAGATTTTTCAAATTTCAATTGGAAATGGTGTAGTAGTTTATTTTAAATAACTCGCCTATTATTTTCTCGTTAGACTCTATAGCACAACACCTCCCTCAGCTATGCGAAAGTGAAATTTCATTTTGATCGGGTCAGCAGTTTAGAAGCCGCAGATTATTCCCATTTTTATGTCGACAAATCCCCCACTGTGCGATGGTATGGGCTGTGTACACTGTGCATTTTACTGGTAAAATGTCAACTCGACTGTTAATAATAATGAAAACAAGTTGCATGAACTCTTGGGAGAAGGCACACACAAATATACATTCGTACAAAAAGTCCAAAAGGATAACACCACACACGGCAGTTACCAACACCGCGGGTAACTGGTTGCTGGTATACTACCACTACCAGTGGCATGACACCACGACTACCGCTACCACTACTATTGTCACTATCGCAGTCGTCATCACCATCATCGTCGTCGTCATAGTCATGATCATAGGCAAAAGGAACAATAAACACAGAGACCAAAAGAAAGAAAACGGAACATTAAACAAATATAAGATACTTTTACACACTCTCACAATCACACGAACTCACACACACACGCAGTCTTACAACGCACGCATACATACGAACAGAGAGAGACCCAGTCAGAAATGTTAAAACAATAAACTATGTTAATATCAACGAACTCGCATCTGCATATCAGTATAAAAATGTTAACTACATATAAATGAAACCATAAAACTCTGGAGTATTGTTGTAACGAGGTGGGGGTATAAGGTAAGGGGATTAACCTAATGAAATCAGTCTTAAATACCTTCAACGTTGGCTCGAAAATATTTTCCAAGCCTGAATGTTCGAGCATGGGGGATCACATGCCTTTCGGCATCCTTCGAAAATATATCTAAAAGCTGAATGAACAATCAAGGACAATTAACGAGAGAACTTGTTATCGGTGACATTGATGGTATGGCCTTCCTGACCATAACGACGGGGTCCAAACAGACTTTAAGGCGATCACGAAATGTCCGAAATGTCTTAACAATTTTAGCAAATCCTCACTGATAGCCATGCGGTGAAAACGACGACATCGGCACAATGTGGGAGATTACTAGTGGTACTCGACTGCCAGGAGACGACAAGTTATCATATGAATCTCATAGTATTCTGTGTGTTACTATGACTTGGGAATTGAATGGGATTCAACAAGAGGGCCGGTAAATCTAGACAAAAGAAATCGTATCCTAGCAAAAAAGATTGAGTTTCAGTAGTGGTTAAGCCTGATAACATTATATTTTTTTAAGCATCTGAGGGAGCAGCATAGTGAAAACCTCATGGTGTACCCGGACGGGATAAAGATGAGAGGGTTAATCAAGCATGATAATCTCCGACTTATGCGATTCTGGGTATTCTGCATTGACACTTCACTTCGCACAACGGATTGAGCGAGCCAACATAAATTAATGTTGGGCGAGTGATTAACGACGAATCTGATTAACAGTGTTGTTATCTGTCCAATACTCCAATACCTAATTTAGATTGTTTCAAGGAAATCGATTTGGGGATCACTATGCACATTTTTACGTAGTGCGAAGTTCACATGAAAAAGATGAGGTACTCGCGGGATGTCAAAGAGCGCAGATCAAGTAGATGTACTCGCTTATGTGTATCCCCAAATATGGGTCATGAGTTACCTGACCAAATAATTTTGCCCAAACAGCGGGACACAATGGGCAAAATCTGAATTTTTGGGTTTAAATACAAAATTCAATAAAAATACATATAAGGGGTGTCTCAGTATGATTGCACTTTTTAAATTTATTGTTTTTTTTTTGTCTAAATGGCAACTATGAAATTTGGCAGCTGTAACGTATGATTATTTAGATTTCGCTGAGATCACTCGCAAACTTCTAAGAATTTCAACCAAAAATTCAAAGAAACTGGGTCGGTAACGGACGGTAAGACTCCCGTGCATCAACGTACAGGTCGGTCTCTTGACAGAATTGGTGCTGTAAACGAGAAAAAGAGCTCCACTTTCATGAGTCCAAAATTCAGCTTACTCAGGAGCTCAAACCACCAGCCATGGAAAGGACAGGCAATGCTTTCAATGGCCAATGGAGCAAAGTGAAGTCAATGCCAATTTTTCATTTTCATTTCCATCTGTATGGCTTCGCGAATACACCAAATTGTTGAATTTGGGGCTCAGAAAATCCTCATGCAATGCATCAGAAACAAATTCACCCAGAACGAGCAACTGTGTGGTGCGGATTTTGGTCCTAATTTTGATTATGGGTATTGGGCCTTAACTTTTGAAGATAAGGCCGAAATTGCAGTGACTGTGAACGGCATTCATTACAGGAACATGATAACGGAGTTCTTGTGGCCTCAACTGGATGACATGGATGAGGACGACATGTGGTGTCAGCAATACGGCGACACCTCCCACACCGCGAATGAAACAATCGATTTATTGCAACAACGATTTCCAGAAGAAATCTCCTCAAGAACTTCTGATGTCAATTGGCCACCAAAATCATGCGATTTAACGCCGTGCGATTTCTTTCTTTGGGGTTTTGTGAAATCTCGGCTTTATGCAAATAAATCAGAAACAATTCCTGAGCTCAAATCCAACGCGTCATCAGTGAGATGCAGCCACAACTCTATGAAAAAGTCGTGGAAAATTTCATGACAAGAGTAATGTCCTGTCATCCCAGCCGTGGGGGCCATTTGACCGATATTTTATTACAAACTTAATCGGAACATATCTTCTTTTCAATTCAATAACAAAATTAAAACCATCTCAATAAATAAGTGTTTTTATTTTCAAATGAAAAAGTTCATTCTTGCTGAGACACCACTTATTACACTAGGTCACAAATAACAAAATTTTCTCTGTGATTTGTTTCTAGCATACTTTTTCTCATTGATTTTGACCTACTAAACACGAAAATGAGTTTTAAAAATTTTTCTGTTGATTGGTTTTCGAGATACAAATTTTTGAACTTTTTTTTTTAAATTTTTGGAGGTACACTTACAATTTTGAGCATATCTTTCGTCTTCTTTGACGTATTTGATCCTACTACTACTCAAATTAAAGCAAATTGAGCCGTCTACAACTCATTCTCAGAAAATTTTCAAATCGGGTGAGTAGTTTTGATGTTGGCGGCTGAAAAAGGTTAAAAAACTGCGTTTTTTTAGTAAAAATGTGGCAGAAAAATTCATATAAAAATTCATATAAAATATAAAACGCGATGCTAACAGCGATTTTGGTTTTTTTACGTATAGCTGGCATTTTTCCAAAGAAAATAAGCCCTTACTTAACAAAATCTGACAACAAATGGCGGACTTATAATTTTTTTGGTAAAACACCGAAATTCCGCTATTTCACGATATTTTGATTTTCATTATTTGCACAGCTTACCTACCCAACGCAAACGAATAAATACATTTGAACTTAATTTAAAATAAACAAATTAGTCTAAGTATATTATTTTTTAATTTATTTAGAGCACTACATACTCAATGTATGGCACAATTAGAAATGGATGTGCCAGGTTAGCTAAACTAACGAAATTAACCAAATCAACGCCCATAAAAAATGAGTAGAAACAAAGATACATTTTATGCCATGTGGAAAAACAGCTGACTTCTTCTTTGTTTTTTGTATTCGCTGCAATTGGTCTCACGTATTAGGGTCCAAATGTAGTCACCCATCATAGCCGTGTCATAGATGCCCTGATAGCGTCGTTCCATAGCCTTCAATTCCTGATGAAAGCGCTCGCCGTGTTCGTCGCTCACGTCTCCTAAATTCTCAGGGAAAAAATCCAAATGAGAATGCAGAAAGTGTATTTTAAGTGACATGTGCACTCCTACCCAAAAATGAAAAAAAAACGAGAATTAAAACGATATTTAAATTAACATTTGTTTCAAAAAAAACCTACCCATTGCTTCATAGTTCTTTACCAGATCCTCAACTATGTCCTTATAATTATGGCTTTTGTTGTTTCCTAAAAAGTTTTCCACAACAAGCCTGAAGGAATTCCATGCTGCGGCTTCGATGGGTGATAACAGCTTCGGGAATGTTTCATCTTTCAACATTTTTTTTATATCGGGTCCTGCGAAGACTCCTTCTTTAATTTTTGCCAGCGAAAGGTAAGGGAAAATTGACCGTAAATAGGCAAAAGCTTCACCTTCTTTGTCCCATTTTTTGGCAAAATTTTTTATCAAACCCAATTTTATGTGCAGCGGCGGAAGTATTATATTTTCACGGTTCTCTATTAGTGGTTTGCGCTGAACAGTCGCTTCTCCAACTACAGGTTTCGTTCGTTCCGGCCATTTTTTTTTTGAATATAATGCTGATCATCAGCGCGGCTATTCCAAAGGCACAGAAAACAGCAATGTCGCGTATAGCCTCCTTGGAGTCCACACAGAATGGCCACAACTTTGAGGTCGGCGCATATTTTCCAATTATATTTGCTATACTCTATGCATTTCAGCAAAATGTTCATAGTTTCATAGTTCTCCATTGAATGAACCGCATGAGCAATAGGAAGAGATGGCTTTTCATTCCCATTATGTAAGAGAACTGCCTTCAAGCTCTCTTTGTTGCTGTCAATAAACAACCTCCATTCATTGGGGTTGTGAATTTGGTGAAGCTCTTGGAACAAGCCGGAAATGTCGCTGCAAAAACATATTTGGTCTTTCTTTGTATAAAATTTTGCATACTGCTGGTGACGCTTCCTGTACGCTGTTACTTTCACTTCTGAATCCGCAAATCCACACTGTACCATCCGAGACGCAAAAAGTTCGGATTTCTCCTTAGTGAGACCAAAATCGCGCACCCAATCGTTTAGTTCGGCCTGTGACAGTAATTTTCGCTTTCTGCACGCCCCAAATTCGCTTGCACTTGACTCGGACTCTTGATCTGACGATTCTGCTTTTTGAAGAGATGCACCAGGGCACACTGGATATGGTACATCATTCGAATGTGGTACTGGAAGTGCAAACGATCCCACTTGAGCGTAGTTCCATTTTAAAAATCTCCCTACCCCACTGTTTGTGGTGAGGCAAAAATAACAGTCTGTGGAATGGCATAGCGGCTTTTTCCACATCATTGGTGTATCGAATTTCATATGGCGCCTAAAATTAAAATAAATTACTATATTTGCTTTGCTTAATGTGTTTAAATAAAAATTCTTACCTTCCGCCAGCTGCCCAGTTGGTTAGGATTATATAGCAAAGATCACATAGCGACTTAGGTGTCCATGATTCTGTGATATTTGGTGAAATACCAAAATAATTCAAATAGTGCAATTGCACTGCTGGAGTAAACGTGTGTGCGTGATTATTCTTCATAAACTCGCCACAAACATTGCAGAAATTGTCTGGATTGTTCAAACACTCGAACACACGTAGTCTTTTACTCATTGTCTTACTTGTTGGGTAGGTATTATATGCACTTAAATTCAATTTGTTTCACTTTTTACTCGTACTACTCGCGTTCGTAGACACTTGTTGAATGACAAAAAACGATAAATGAACACCTATAAATACTATACCTGGCTATATACCTGATTCAGCAAGTGTGCGTTTCAAATTGTGGAAAAGTTTCCAAATAATGACCACTCACAAATGTGGGGGGAATTTCTGTAAAAAAATCCGATACAGGTAGCCATCGGGAAAACACACATCAATAAAAAAGTGTAATTCCCTTTAATTGACTGTGAACGGAGTAGCAGTCATAAAGGAACACGAAGAGCGTCCACGCACATTCAGAAGCGTATATTACTCTGCAACCACAATCATAAAAATTAAATAACTATTTGTGTATTACTTATTTTTTTTAATTCTGAGAATCATAAAAATTACGTAAACGTTTTTTCCAAACAATTTGGTACATGTAAAGTGGGTTTGCCAAAATTCGTATCGTAAAATGCACCTGTGTTTCTATGTTCTGCATTTTCATTATACCATTTTCTTAAAAACATCGACGAAACGTCCCTACGGTATTGTAAATAGGTTTTTTACAATTATGAAATATTTGTGTTATTAATATTAATTTAAAAATTTTATCAAAACTGCTAAGTGCTGTGACATTTGAAAAAAATTTCCAAAAAAAAAAATTGCTGATTTCACTAAATTTTTGAAATTTCACGTCCCTTGCCAGAACAGAAGACATTAACCCAGGGTGGTGAAATTTGGAACAGAAGTAACTTATATATAGGAGCAACTGTTCCGTTCTATTCCAAAAGGATTATAAAAAACTTGCTTTTTCGATCCCTCCTAGTAGGTAAGCTGTGCAAATAATGAAAATCAAAATATCGTGAAATACCGGAATTTCGGTGTTTTACCAAAAAAATTATAAGTCCGCCATTTGTTGTCAGATTTTGTTAAGTAAGTGCTTATTTTCTTTGGAAAAATGCCAGCTATACGTAAAAAAACCAAAATCGCTGTTAGCATCGCGTTTTATATTTTATATGAATTTTTATATGAATTTTTCTGCCACATTTTTACTAAAAAAACGCAGTTTTTTAACCTTTTTAAGCCGCCAACATCAAAACTACTCACCCGATTTGAAAATTTTCTGAGAATGAGTTGTAGACGGCTCAATTTGCTTTAATTTGAGTAGTAGTAGGATCAAATACGTCAAAGAAGACGAAAGATATGCTCAAAATTGTAAGTGTACCTCCAAAAATTTAAAAAAAAAAGTTCAAAAATTTGTATCTCGAAAACCAATCAACAGAAAAATTTTTAAAACTCATTTTCGTGTTTAGTAGGTCAAAATCAATGAGAAAAAGTATGCTAGAAACAAATCACAAAACGACTGTTGGCTAGTGTTATTTAAAAGCGACTATCAGCATGCAGGGCATCGGCGACGCAAAATGTTGCATATTCAATTATATTCTTCATTACTTATATTAAATTTGTATAATAACTTGAACATATTTTTAGAATATTTATTATATTTGTTTCCTCAGACTTCAGATTATAAAATGAAATATATTTTTTTGTAGCATGAAGTTCCATTTTGGTTTTTGGTTTATAAATAAATAAACTGAATAAATGATTTTTTAAAAACCACATTAGTCTTCATTGATTTCGGAGTGTAATGCGTACTTTTTCGATATTCCGGAGTCGGAGTGGAATCGTGCACTTTCTAAGCGCTGAAGTTTGAATGAAAGTGGAGTGGATATTCAAAATTCTGGAGACAACGTCAGAGTCGGAGTCGTTCAATTTGTCCAGGATCCATAGCCCTGGATCTTTCAAAAATTAGTAAATTAGACTAGTTCTAAATACGTTACAGGAATCAGTTTATACACACTGAAAAATTATTCATTGTGTCTCAAACATGTTATATTAAATATGAAACACGCTGTGTTTGGGCACAAGTATTGTATATTTGCCGGAAATTACACACACAATGTATTTACATCCACACAACAAAAAGAGAGTGATTTTCAGCGTGTATCAGGAGGCGTTCGTTTAAATAATATAACTTAATCTAGTCCAAAAAGATCATTACGTGCTGACACTTTTTCCCATCTTTATTCGCTACCGCAAAGTTATTTAAATAATACTATTTTCTTTCTTAATTTTCCAGTTCAGTTTCCGAGATTCGGTCTAAACAACTTCGAACCTAAAGTTTAAGATTAGGTTGTTATCAACAATGACCTTAGGATTATTATTATTAATTTAGTTTCTCTGGGTCATGCTTGGTTCAAAATAGAAAAATCTGCAGAAATCTTATCATCACCTAAGGCGTGGTTTGCTGACATCCATAAACTAAAGAAGACACAAAAATCACATGATGTGTCAAGGGACACCCGGTTGGAAGTACGTTCCTTTCTCTATATATTATGTACTAGTTAATTCCAACACGCCTAAGGCGTCCGTTGAAAAATACGATAAATTAAAAGGATCTTTAAGAAAATATACTTTTTGAAAAACGATAAACTTTTTTTAAAAACTTTTTTTTATAGAACGTATTTTTATACTCGTCTTTAAAAAGAATATTTTTTGGTCCTTTTTATAAGAATATATATTAAATTTTCCTTAAAAGGTGTTTTTTAAAAGGGACGTAATTCTTTTGTTAAATGCTAATGAAAGGTACAATTTTTAAGAGGAAGTAACTTCTGTAATAAAAAGCCATAGGAGTAGGAATTGAATACAATACAATGAATACAGTGAATACATGAAGTACATGAATTTACTTTTTAAAGAAGTGGTACTCTTTTTAGGAAAAGGTTATTTTTTCTGGAAAATTTACTTATTTTCAGAAAGGCTAGCTACTTCAAGAAAAGAAATGGAAAGGTATTATTTTTTTGTTAATGAAAGGTACTTTCAAGAAAAGGAATTTTTGTAAGAAACACTATTTTTCTTAACAGAAGATATTTTTTTGATGAAAATATTTTTTCTAAGACATGGAAATTTTTTTAAAATTAGTCTTTTTTCAAGAAGAGGAACATTTTTAAGAGTAGGTACTTATCTCAAGAAAAGTTATTTTGTTTCACAAAAAATTTACTCTCTAAAAAAAAGGTAGTTTTTGACGTAGAATACGTCTTACCTTACGGTATGGGGAGTCATGTCAGGTTTTTATTGTTGTAATCTTTATTTCATTGAATTTGAGGAAACGGCTAGATGAATTTTTTTAAAATTTTTTTTGTAGGTAAATGAAGATGTTATCTTTCGTTTGATATACATTTCATATTGGTTGATATATTTCTAGTATCTTAATTTCTCAAATGAAAATTGTTTAAACACATACACTCAAACATATGTGTGGTGTTTGGTTGAGTGTTTTTGGTTGCTCAACATTGCTTAGGAACATGTATCTAGTAAAAAGTGAAACGAACAGCAAGCTAATGTTGCTTGGCAACATGTATCTAGTAAAAAGTGAAACAAACAGTAAGCTAACGTAATAAAGCTTTTTTGCGAAAGCTTCAATAAAGCTGTTGTAACATTAATTTTGAATTGTAAAGCGTAAAGCTTTCACACAACGCTCGAATGCTAATGCGAAGACTCGATAAGGTAAACCTTTTTTAATATTAAGGCGGCCCTCTCAACATTCGCAGAACTTATTTCAATAAAAATATTAATTAAAATACATAAATTAAATTAAGTTTAAAAAAATTGAACATAATATTTTTTTTTTAAACGGACTTGAATCAAATGCCATTGGTAAATATAAAAATTACAGCAGACAGTTGGTCCG